>JAFMOD010000105.1:287263-372173 GCA_019802435.1 Corydoras maculifer | reverse complement strand
GACCCTAGCGGAAGATAAAGGATGGATGAGCGGACAAAGTATTAAAAACTTCAGCAGCACTGCTGTGTCTAATCCATTCACATCAGATACACGCACATGTATCCAAACACACTAATGGCCATTAAAGGTCAGATTAAAGAGACTCCAACAAAGTATGTAGTGAAACAGATGGACTACAGTTTGTAAGCACAGAGCCACAGAGTGCATCTATGTGTTAAGTGAAGCTGATGAACTAAATGGAAACTTATAGAAACAAGTCGTTTGTCTGACGCTTAGGGGGTTAGAAATTTCACTGTGTTTATTTTGTCTGCAGACATCCACTGCTGTTTTGTAAGCTTCCTTTCTAAAGTTTAAATCATGGGGGTTGGGCATTTTTTTCTCACTACGGGTCATTAGTATAACAATAAAAGTGCCCAGCCACAGGGGAGCAGGGTGCACATGTGCACGCCGGAAATTTTTTTTAATGTATTTTGATGTGAGGATGACTCTCCCACTAAGGCTTGGATCTCCCAAGGTTTTTACTTTAATAAAAACATAACGGGGAGGGATTTTTCTTTTGCCATCGTCCCTTCCACTTGCTCTCCTCTCAAACCACACTTCTGAAAATTCAATCAAGTGATCAATATCAGGTTTTTCACTGTTTAAATAATAAAGCTGTAAGATTGATGAACCTGGGTAAGTGCGTCGAAAACAATTCTGTAACAAAAGTTTGCAACAGTTTGTGTGTGCGTGTGTTACTGGTTTATCATCATGCTTGCATCAGCAGGAGGAACAGCAAGCCCAGGATGTCAGGAGATACTGTGGTCAAACAAAGCTGATATATGAATGTCACAGCTGACAGATTACAGCTGTGTTTCGGGAGACTTCTCTCCTTACAGAGCATAAAGCCTAGAGACACAAACACTAAAGAAGACAGAAAAGATAGGATGGAGTGAGAGAGAAAGAGAGAGAGAGAGAGAGAGACTGGAACAGAGAGATGCAGCAGTAAAGCAGTGGGATTTGTTGTAATTAAATTCAAATGGTAATATCGTAATTCCTCGAGTAGCTCTGTAGCTTTGGCTCTTTTTTTTAATCAGATGTTATGAAATTACAAGTAAAATCCCATGTTAAAGGTATAGGACAGGGGCACAGGGGTCCAACACTGTTGTAAAAAGATGAATCCACAAATTAGAATTATGTTTTTAGTCTGCTGGGGTCAATTTAGTCAGCAGTATGACGACAATGATATTGTGAACAGATGGAAACAGCAGGACAAAAAGAAGAAAGAGAGAGACAGTGTAAAGCGAGCACATATGAATCACAACAGAACAGAAGTGTGAAGAGCAGAAATGGAGAATAACTCAAAGAAATTGCATAGAGATGTAAAAAAAAAGAACAGCACACAGGTATGAAAGTAAAAGAACAAAGAGATAGAGGTCAAAGAGGACAAAAGTACAAAAGGAGGCAAGTACAAAAAAGAAAGAGTAGCACAAAAGAAGAGGAAAATGCAGAGAACAGTGGAAACTACAAGAGAACCGAAAGAGCTGAAGAGAAGTATGAAGAAAGATGAGGCAGAGGTGGAACATGAGGTTAGCAAAGAAAGAAAAAGTGTGTAAGGATTATATGAAAGTGAAAACAGACTAAGAGAGCACACAGAGTGCACTCAAAAGAGAGAAAAAGAAAAACAAATACATGAACCAAAGGATGAAACGAAAGAATAAAATGAAGGAGGTGCAGCTTTCGGAGTCGGTCATGAGTCATTCATGGAAAGATTTTACATTTATGCATCACATAGATGTTTATAACATTGTTCCATCTGGCTCCTCCCTCGAGTCCCTCTTTTCCTTCAACAGGGATTTATTTCCATTTCAAAACCTGAAGCTCATGAAAAGTAGATGCTGACGGTGTAGCACTCACTCACACACACAAACACACACTTTATTTAATGCATTCTGGGGACTTCCATATAGACTTCCATTTATTTTGTATGGATTTTAACCCTGAATACTACTAACTATAACTGTAACTATTACCATACAACATGATTCCACTTGTGGTTCCAACAAAATGTCCCGACATGTAAGTGTGTGAAAAGAAGGTTTAGGTTCTCACAAAGTTCTATATACAGGAATGAATATAAGTGGTATGCAGGTGCGCATAAGTGGTCAAAATGAACAATGTGCATCGTAAATTACAATGTGAAGCTTGTTTGCGCACCAATAGGTTTGTTATTTTTGGACTACAGTACTATACATGGTCAGGCTAGCTGAACTAGCTATAGTTATAACTAGCTAAATGTTCACTGGTTTTAAAAATTTCATTGAATTATCTGCATGTCCCAGAAAACAACTGCATTACAGTGTTTCTCAATTGCTAAAACACAAATCTCTCTTCTCTGAACCAAATTCTCAGTGTCCTACACCAGTTTATTGAGATTATTACCCATTTGAGAGAAACATTTCACCTAGTTAGTCACAACAGGTTCACCCTTAAGGCAGAACCTTAAGCACATTTCACCAATTTTCAAACATATTTTCCATCCATTCATTATCTCCCGCTTTATCCTCTATTAGGGTCGCGGGGGGGTTCCCCATGCCCATCCAGGGGAGAACGTTTCGGGCGCTGGGCAGATACACGCAGGACAGGGCGCCAATCTATCACTGGGCTCACACTCACTCACACACACACACGCGCACTCTATATGGGGCAATTTGGAGACCTCAATTGACTTGATCCATGTTTTTGGACAGTGGGAGGAAACCGGAGAACCCGGAGGAAACCCACGTGGACACGGGGAGAACATGGAAACTCCACCCAGATGGGGATTCGAACCGGGAATCCCTAGTGCTGAGAGGAGAACATGCTAAACACTAAGCCACCGTGCCGCCCCAAACGTATTTTTAAGCACTAGAACACATTTTGCACTGTGATGCACATGGGTTGCATAATGGTTAGTACAGGCAGCAAACGTGAAACTCAAATAAAGCCCTGGTGTCACAACTTAAACACAACCACCTCCAAATCAACAGAACCCCTGTGATAACCCTATATTAACCTGTAAATGTATTGATTTCCACCCACACTTACACACACAGTGAAAGTGTAAATTCCTGCTGTTCCTGTTTCCTGTTTTCAGGCTGGATGAGGCCACATCACTCCTGTGGGTGTTACATCCACAGAGGAAATGATCTTTTTCATGTGATCTCAGAACCACCTTCCAGTAATAATACACTAATACACTACACTACATATAAAAAAAAAACATCCATTATCTACCGCTTATCAGGGTCCAGGTTGCAGGGGCAGCAACCTAAGCAAAGAAACCCAGACTTCCCTATCTCTAGCTACCACTTCCAGGAGGCACACCGTGGCGTTCCCAGTACAATCAAGACACATAAACTCCATTTTGTCCTGGGTCTTCCTTGGGGTCTTCTCCCTGTTAAACACCCCAACAGGGAGGCGTCTATGAACCATATATAAACGTAGTTCTCTAAAATATGTGTACGATAAAGAACTTGAAAATCAAAATGATGAACAGTTTTTTTTTACTGAATCTGCCAATGATTCCAAATTAGTTTTTTATTTTACACTCTTTTAAGTTGAAGCCATTTAAAAGATTTAACAAAACTCTGAGAAAGAAGTGAACAAAACATGCAAAAATACATTCAAATACATTCATTTATATATCCCATTTATTAAACAAAACATTATTACAGCAATATACTTTATAAATACACTTCTGTTCTGTGAGTGTGGTGTGTGTGTGTGTGTGTGTTACTGCTGTTTTAAGAACAGTGCAGCTCCGCTCTGAATCCACTGCTCCTGGTTTCCTCCACAAGGAACTTCAATGTGAGTAACTACACACACACGCTCTGCACTCGTATACACTGGCAGCAAAACGCACTCCTCAGAAGAATAACAGCCTGGAGCACTCTGTGCGCACACACACACACACACACACACACACACACACACACACTGCATCAATACATTTGTCTTGCTCCGACACACAGAGATGTCACTAATTAAAAATATTTAACAGCCAGAATCATGCTGTTGTTAAGACAGTTGAGACTTTACAATCTGAAAAGAGGCTTCATTTTGTCTTTATTTGTTAAAACTCTGGAAAAGCATCATCTTTCCAAGGCTGGCTCCACGATTCTGCTGAAGCTACAGTACAAGTCTTTGGCAGTTCAGTGTTTTAAAAAGTAGCCTTTTGAACCTCTGATGTTACACAGGCTGCATTATACATAATATAACATTATTAATATAATTAACATAGAGTCATGGCCAAAAGTTTTGAGAATGACACAAATATTATATTTTCACATGATCTGCTGCCTCTGGTTTTTTTGTGTGTTTGTCAGATGTTTTTACACATACAGAAATATAATTGCAATCATATTGTGAGTAACAAAAGATTTTATTGACAGTTAGAATGAGTTTATGCAGCAAGTCAATATTTGCAGTGTTGACCCTCCTTCTTCAGGACCTCTGTGATTCTCACTGGCTCTCAATCAACTTCTGGACCAAATGCTGACTGATAGCAGTCCATTCTTGCACAATCAATGCTTGCATTTTGTCAGAATGTCTCTTGATGTTTGACCACAAGTTCTCAATGGGATTAAGATCTGGGGAGTTTCCAGTTTCATGGACCCAAATCTCTATGTTTTGTTTTCTGAGCCATGTAGTTATCACCTTTGCTTTATGGCAAAGCGCTCCATCATGCTGGAAAAGGCATTGTTGGTCACCGAAATGCTCTTGGATGGTTGGGAGAAGTTGCTCTCTGAGGACATTCTGGTACCATTCTTTATTTATGGCTGTGTTTTTAGGCACGACTGTGAGAGAGCCGATTCCCTTGGCTGAGAAGCAACCTCACACATAAATGGTTTCAGGATGCTTTACAGTTGAGACAAGAATGAGTGGCATGAGACAAGAATGGTGGTAGCGCTGCCATTCCTGAGCATGCTCTGCACTGCTGGTAGCCTGATCCCGCAGCTGAAACACTTTTAAGAGACGGTCCTGGCGTTTGCTGGTCTTTCTTGGGCACCCTGGAGCCTTTTTGGCAACAATGGAACCTCTCTCCTTGAAGTTCTTGATGATGCGATAGATTGTTGACTGAGGTGCAATCTTTCTAGCTGCGATGCTCTTCCCTGTTAGGCCATTTTTGTGCAGTGCAATGATGACTGCACGTGTTTCTTTAGAGATAACCATGGTTAACAGATGAGAAACAATGATGCCAAGCACCAGCCTCCTTTTAAAGTGTCCAGTGGGGTCCAGATTGATCTCCAGCCCTGTCCTCATCAACACCCACACCTGTGTTAATGGAGCAATCACTGAAATGATGTTAGCTGGTCTTTTTAAGGCAGGGCTGCAATGAAGTTGAAATGTGTTTTGGGGGATAAAGTTCATTTTCTAGTCAAATATTGACTTTGCAATTAATTGCTGTTAAGCTGATCACTCTTTATAACATTCTGGAGTTTATGCAAATTGCCATTATAAAAAACTGAAGCAGTAGACTTTGTAAAAATTAATATTTGTATCATTCTCAAAACTTTTGGCCATGACTGTACAGTACCAGAAGTGATTCTTGTTGCTTGGTTATAAAGAAACCATTCTAAAAGACATTTACCCACATTACACTTGTGATTGGATGATGAAGCTTGTACTCCCATTCATAAGAAACACACCGGTGTATTACAGGTTACACAAACACATTCCTACATTCACATAGTGGAATATACTCAAGTTTCTCCAGTTTATCAGTCTTAGAAATCTTTGGACTGTGAGAGAAAACTGGAGCTTCAGAAGAAAGCCTGAACAGACATACGGAGAACATGTACGTTGTAAAAAGGAACCTTGTCAGCTGATTGAGGATAATACGCACGACCTTGTGGCTAACGATTATACAGAAACAGCAGAACTTTCTTGTAATTTTAATCTGTATTTCTAAGGCATAAAAATGCCAAATTTACTCGCTCGAAAGATTTCACTGAGACAATTTTAAACAATTTTAAACTCCTTACGTACAGTATGTGCTTATTTTGTTCCTTTTACACACAGAATGTTGTTTGATGTAATTATATAATATCTTATAAATAAGTCTTTGTGTGCGAGTGCATCACAAGCTTGGGCCAAGTTTCACTGAGAAGGGAGCAGTATATATAAGAGGTCACCAACCATCTCTGGCTCTGTAGGTCAATCTTAATGTTATTATTTCCAAAAATAATCTATTAGTTGTGCTTCAGCTATTATTTTACTTTCTCAAAATTTCCCGATTGGATGGTTTTGTACTCCTACACCTGAAGCCATGCAGGGTGTTGGACCCAGCACTTTCAGAAAGTTAATTTAAGTCTTTTCTCGAGATTTGCTGGGAGTTGAGTCCTACTGTTCTGTATTTAAAACTGCTCTCAGGTCACATTCGCTCTCACTCATGTGGACATTCTTCTTCTCACTGCATACCCTCTTGTGTGCATGCAGCATGCGGAACCAGTACATTGTTCCAGCAGACCAGCGCAGGGTGGCTTTCACAGCTTGTGAGAGCAGACACTCAACCATGCTGGCTGCCTGATCGATAATGGTAGAGCATACTATGAATCATGAGGTTTGCCACTCGTACTGGTTTTTAGGTCAGGCTTTTATTATTTTGGTCAGATGACTTGGCATCTCCTCCCTCATGCTGTAAGATGCTACCGGTCTTCCACTGCAGACAGCACATTTGTGAGCAGCTATTTAGGAGTGAAATCCCTCTTTGTCATTTAGCTAGAACCAGCAGTGATCTTTATTTGATTGTTATTTTCATCCCTCTGGGCAAAGGGACGCATCATTTAAGGTGTGCTAATATGAGAAATGCACACATCCTCAGTTATCTAGCTTTGAGTTTGTCCTTAGAGGTATTTTCAGTTTCTCATATGCAGACTGTGCAACATGTAAGGTTTCCGTATAAAAGGAAACTGGTAAGAAAATATTAAATCTGGCAACAAATAAAAAGTTTGCATTTTATGTCGTGCTCTTAGAAATAAATTGAAAGTAGACAGTTTGAGCGCCTAACAAAGTCAATTCTGCCATTTCCTCCATCAGAGACCCTTGTATTTTAATATTTATGTTTATTTAATTATTCACAATGTATCTATAATTCATTGTGTACATGCTCAGCAGGACATATTTATTTGGTGTGCAACCAATCATGGATCATAACCAGAGAGTCTGTAAACAAGTTTTCCAAAGTGAAGTAAAACATTTATAAGCTGTACTGCTCTATATAAACTCTGTGGTCTCAACTGTACTGTAACAATCCTCCCTCTGTTAGCAGAAACATGACCTTCTGTTTGTTAACAGAATAGAAGGCTTTGAACTATTGCAGTACCATCAGTAGCATCACTTTATATTACATCTTCAGAGACAAACAGTGACATTTAAAATGTAAAGTCAGATCACAGTGCAGTGCTTCATGAATAAAACCGATTTTGAAAATGACAGCAAAACTGCTCTTTGGAATATTTAAACATCAGGGCTTTCACATTTTGAGCCCTGACTATATTTTCAAGCTCATCTTTTTACACTTTTACTGACATATTTGCATCCTGAGTTAACAAACTATTACATCCCAGCATCTATTAAATTCTATGCGACACATTTTATATACACACTCTGCATACAAACTGCTCCTGCAACTTATAAATAAAATACATATTGCTTATTTAGTATACTTTAGTATCTTTTTTTGCTCATGTAAATAATTACATTTTTCTATCTTTTTAATAAGCCTCTGACTCTTACTAAAGCAAGCACGTGATAATATTTGCTGTATTTTTTTATTGTTTTGCACATGTGTTCATACCTGAGGAATCCAGGCCATATAGCAAGAAGGAACTGTGGAAACACTGGGAGAATCATGTTGATTCTCACTTAGACGATTTCCATCAAAACTACAGCCTTCTAACTGCAACCCTCCCACCTAAACACACACACACACACACACACACACACACACACACACACACACACACACACACACACACAGATTTACATTTACATTATGTTTAGTCATTTAGCAGACTCTTTTATCCAAGGGGAGATAGTAATGCACACACACAAAATTTATTGGAGGCTCCATATATGTTATGTAAGGTATAATCTATAAAAATCCAATTATTCTTTTCACAGTAAACCCAAACAGGATGATGCATGACCTCAACCTGTAGCTTGAGGTTGTTTAATTATCGGGAGGGATTATATTTAAGCAATGTACCATGAGTATGAGTGCTGTTATAGTACATATCAATGATTTTCTGATGACCACTTATAACTTATAAATAAGATTTTGTTACTGGTCACATTTGTCCAAAGAGACTTCCAAATATCCCGACTTGATGGTTGAGGTCAGAGAAGACATTTAGCCATGATACATGATAATCCATGATTATATTTATATTGTTATATTGTATGATATAGAACTAACTGCTTTATCATTTACATTTTTCAATTTATTACAGAAATACTAATTACATTTAATTACATTAGTAACAGTTTGTTTGGAAGATTATAAAAGATTGACCAATTAGTGTCAGGTATTCAAAAAATGTATGTAAATTTTGTATGGAGATTGTGTGAAAATGTGTGTGTGTGTACCTTTATTTGGAGCTTTCCTCCTGCTATTGGACTCTTCCATGATGCTAAAAACTTTAGACCATCCATAGAGCAGTTCATGGACCTGTGCACACCCACAGATAAGCAAGCAATTAATCCACATTTTAAATATTCATAAAAGAAATATTTACCACTGAAACACATCTTGTTATCATTTAATTATGTTCTTAATCAAAATTAATGAAACTAATGACCATGGTAACCACTAGCCACCATGCTGCCCTGTTGAAAATTAAAGTGCTAATTGTAGAACATTAAAACGATGTTGTTGCAATCTTTTTAGTCTTAGATTTAGTCTGTCTCTGACTTTCTTTAGTTTGGTGCCGGTGTAAAAATGGATGGATGGATGGGTTTAGGTTCGTCAGTGAAGACACTTTAAAATCTTTTTTTATCAGTTTGAAAATAATTTACAAATATGTTTATAGTTGTTGATTTTATGATCAAAAAATACAAAAAAATTATGTAAATTAGGCTTTTACACAAATTAGGTTTGTACACTTTAATACCTTTGATAAAACCTAAATAAAAATTTGTCAGAATGTTGAGGGGATTCAAATGTGCTAACCCCTACATCTCCAGGCTGCCCTGGGTTAATTAAAAATAAACTCGTGTCTAATCCTTTATGGTCCTCATGTTGAACAATGACATGTTACCTTGCAGTCTCCTGTCTCAAAGCATTGAGGAAGGTGTGTGGATGAAAGAGGTCAGAGAGATCCAGGGTGTCCTTCATCAGAGTGTTTCTTTCCAGTTTCTCCACCCAGCTCTGTCTCACACACAGACACACAAAATAAAATATAATAGTTACATAGTTTTTAGACAATGTGCAGAATGGGGAAAATAAGTAGTTGATACACTGCTGATTTAGCAAGTTTTTCCACCTGCAAAGAATGGAGAGTTCTGTCATTTTAATCATAGGTACACGTCCACTGTGAGAATCAAAAGAAAAATGATATTGATAAAAATGATTAAGAAACATATTGTTTCATTTTAATTAACCAGCATTTTATTGCATTAATAATACATTCATCAACAAAGTCTGGCTTTCAAAGACCAGTTTTTCCTTCAGAAGCTTTCTATTCTGCACTAATAATCTGTATTTATTGCACCTGTTTGTACTCATTACCTGTATATAAGACACCTACCTATGCAGTCATGAAGTCCTGCCCATTTGCATTTCAACACTGATCATCTGGATGACCCAGAGGTGACATGGGAGAAGGTCATGTGTTTAGATGAAACAAAATAAGATGCATTTGGTTTCAATTCAACTCACAATTTTTTGGAGGACAAAGAAGAATGAAAACAACCCGAAGGAAACTGTCCCAACTGTGAAGCATAGGGGTGGAAACATTATATTTTGGGGTGTTTTCTGCAAAGGGGACAGAACAGTATACTGCACAGTATAAAGAAAGGATAGACAGGGTTACGTATTGCAAGATTTTGGCCTACAACCTCCTTCCCTCACTAAGAGCATTGACAATGGGTTTGTGGCTGGGTCTGTCATGATCAGAAACACAAAGTTAGACAACTAAGGTGTGGCTCCATATGAAGCATTTCAAAATAAGATATCTTTGGATGGATCTGAAACTAAATATTGACCAGCGACAACCTTGAAATCCCTGCTGCAGTGTGTGTGCCAGTTAACAACTACAGGAAATATCTGTCCTCAGTAATCGCAAAAAGTTTTATGTATGAAAGTTCTGTTTTTCTATTGTATTAAACACTTGTTTCATGCAAAAAAATGCTAATTATTTACAAAATCATACAATGTAATTTTCTTGATTTTTTTTAGATTTTGTCTCACAGTTGAAGTGTACCTACGATGAAAATTGCAGACCTTTCCATTATATGCAAGTGAGAAAACTTGCTACTTCAGCAGTGAATCAAATACTTATTTTCCCCACTGAAGATATCTGGTTGTACGTTTGGTTTTCCAAAGCCTTTTTACAGAGCCTCTTTAAAATGAAAATATGTAAATGTTATTCCTGTAAGATGCCAGTGAAAATAGTCACAGAGCTAAATCGGCGTCTGTGTAAAATAGAAAGTCAGCACATCAAAAGCATCACATAACCAACTGATATTCTTGCGTAACATGCTACACCCTATGACAGTAAGTCTGATTGGGAAGGCAAGACATGTTTATTTATAAAGCACCTTTTATACAGAAGCAATTCAAAGTGCTTTACAGAGTAATGAAATCAATTATTCATTCATTCATTATCTTCCACTTTATCCTCTATTACGGTTGCGGTGGGGTTCCCCATGCCCTCCCAGGGGAGAACGTTTAGGCAGATACACCTAGGACAGGGTTGCCAATCTATCGCTGGGCACACACCCACTCATACAGACACACTCTATATGGGGCAATTTTGTAGAACTCAATTAACTTGATCCATGTTTTTGGACTGTGGGAGGAAACCGGAGAACCCGGAGGAAACCCACGCGGACACGGGGAAAACATGGAAACTCCACCCAGATGGGGATTCGAACCGGGAATCCCTAGCGCTGAGAGGCAAACGTGCTAAACCATTAAGCCACCGTCCCGCCCCTAGAATCAATTACTGACATAAAATAAAATGTTAAAAATGTAAAGTTTTATTCACACTTTATTTGCATCTGTGTAAGTAAATAGTGGAAAATTACAATAAGTCCAGTGTTTGGGTATACACATAGTGGCCAACAACCTTTAGTGTAATTACTGAAAAAAATACCCTTGAATATAAATTTTATGTCTCTGGAGAACCATGGGTCTAAATGACAAAGATTTTTATTTTTATTTTTTTACTTTTTTTAACTTTTAAAATATATATATTTTTTCATATTTAAAATATTTCTAAACACTATAAGCAGCAAACCAGCTTGAACTCACATTTATTTCATCTACATTCCACAGTTTTTAAAATAAATCTAGAGGATCAACTTTAAATGGAAACTAAAAAAGCTTTTTGGTAACCAAAGTACATTATCTAAAATCGAATCAAATCCTGGGAGAATTGTGGTAAATATAGAAAAAACATTGCAATTAAAGACATTGCAATTATAAAAGCAGAAAGTGTAAATCAAGCTTAGAAAATATTGATATATGCCAACAGTGACATCAGTAGGTTTACGATGTAACAAGCTGATTTTTGGAATTCAGGTTTAAATTCTGTGGGTTTTGCTGAGGGTTAAAGTGGTAGTGGTGGTGGGGGTTTACAGAAAGGGATCCATGTAGGGTTTTATGAATGGTGTTTAGTTTTATTATGTAATCTCTTGGTGAAAAAGACTTTTGTGTTAGAAGTCCACCGTTGTAGGATCTATTTTGCTCATTAAATCAATTAATTAAACTTGTCACCTGGAGCATAGATTAAATATTGCATTACTCTCTCTCTCTCTCTCTCTCTCACACACACACACACACACAGCTGATTTGCTTCTCTATTAATAGGTGTTTTGTGTTATGTTATGACAACAAATGTACTATATCTCAGCCATATGTAGTTATAGTAATGTAAACTCTCCCTCTCTCTGTCTGGGTTTTTCTGTATCTAAATCTGCAGAGCACTAAACCTGCAGTAACAAGCTTCCTATGAGCACTTAGAACAGCCATGGTTAACTGAAATCATGTTAATTATTGCAGGGGACACCCGAGTTCTTTCTGTGTGAAGTAAACATGTTCTCACTGTGTCTGGGTGGGTTTACTCAACATCAACAGTCCCACAGTCCAAAGACGTGTAAGGTGATTTGAAGATCATAAATCACTCCATGTGCAAATGTGCAAATCATGCATACTAATACTAGATATAATGATAGCACACTCATTGCTGGATCAGCTAAAGACTTTGATTGCTACACCCATAATGTGTGAAGAAACGGATAAAAACTCTCTTTCTGTTAAATAAATGATACTCAGTTAGGAATAATTGTACAAATCCGCAGACCTGGTATAGACAGAGCTTCCTTCATCATGAATCTGTTTTGTACTGCAGTGATCCACTGTGGTGTGATTATGGTTTAAGACAGAATGATTGAGGGGGAAAAAAGATAAAATCTTCCACAGAGTCAAAGTAATATAAACGCAAACAGGCAAGCACTCATGGTAAAGCTCAGATGTGCATTACTGTGTAAATGTATAGTTGTGTGTGTGTTTACTAATGAAATATTCATGAAACACTATTTGTTATTCGCACCACGCTGCCCACTTCCTTCAGCCCAAGGTCAGTATGCTTCTCTTCCACACACACACACCCCTCAGCAGTGGGAGTAATAATCACTGTAAGAGGATAAGACCACCCTATCTTCATGTGTATGAGTCTTCGTGTGTGTTAGCTGAGGGGAGGAAGCGTCTGTGTAATAAGAATACTCTCACTATCAGCGCAGCAAACTATACTGCAAACTCAACTGTATCTAAATATACACAGTAGGAAGAAATAAATATTTAGTCAAGTTTTTTAATATTTAATCATACAAAATATATTCTCTTGTTTGTAAATTGTTTTGGATAAAAGCATCTGCTAAATAAATAATAGTACATGGATGGAAAGTATATGGATGGAAATTGGGACACGCCTTTTAATTCAGGTGTTACATACAGTCCAACTGCTGACAGAGTCTGACCTGACAGATGTGCTTTATCAGAGTAGAACAGCTGCAAAAGAGGGACTAACTTGGAATGCAGTGTTAAAGAAGCTGTTGTAGGTGTCATGTCTTAGTGTCCCAATACTGTCTTAAATATATTGTATTTCCAGGGCAACTGTTTTGATTCATAAAATTGTTATGATTAAAACATATAAACAGTTAAAGAAATAATAATATATATGCAATTAAAGAACAAGAGTCCCTAAAAAACACAGAGAAACAATCCACAGTATCTATGCACAATCACCATGAAAAAAAAGTTGCTTATGGAAGTTAAATATTAATGAAAATATCAAGGGAGCAATGGAACGTGTGTGTGTGTGTGTGTGTGTGTGTGTCACCTGCACGGCCAGTCCTCGGCTCACTACAGCTCTGAGATATTGCATGGGATCTTCAGGACCTTCCCATTTGCTCTGCCAGCTCAGAGGGCTCTAAGAAAGAAATAGTGACAGAGGAAAAAGATATAGCCAGAGGCAAGTAGTGGAAGATTTTAGCAAATTGGGGGTAAAGAGAAACCATATACCCTCAGGGCAGCACACAGACCCATTACTACAGTTTGTTGGTAAGAGAGTGGTTTGAGTTTCTATTACAGCTGATCAGCTATTGGTATTTATTATTGTATGACAAAATGACAAAATATTACAGATATTACTCAGATGATTCTTTTATTTTTTGTTGGTTGGCTAACTTTTTAGTAAGTTGTTAAATGATAGTTAAAACTAACTATCATAAAAAATGATAGTGATAGTTAGTTAATGATAGTTAGTCTCTTATTACACACACACAGAGAAAGACGCGTACCTCCTGACTGATCAGAGCAGTGGCGAGTTTATGAGTGTCTGCGGTCAGCAGGCAGGTTCCTCGTATCACTTTACTGAGAGCAGCTAGTGACTGGTGGATGCTCTGAATCAGTCGCACAGCATTAAACTGTTCCAACAGAACAAATGAGAGCACTGGAGAGCAATCACCCTCTGTGGGAGGAGCTAACTTCTGTTGGATCAGAGACGAACCCTGATGGGACAAAGTTTTATTGTGTTAGGTTTGTTTTCAAGTCTGTCCAAGTGTGTGTGTTAGTTTGTTAATGTGCATGTACCTGATTTAATTTCTTCCACAGGTTGAGTACAGGTGAGAGGCCACTGGCCCACAGCTCCCGATCGAACTTTGACCCAGCCGACACCGACTGACTCATTATCCTCAGCTGAGAGATGACCTGTACACAAATAATACAGAGACCACACACTATTACTGACCTCATAGCTGAGGGTTCCAGACAGTCTAAAGGCTATCCATCCATCCACTATCTTCCGCTTTATCCTTTACCCCATGCTCATCCAGGGGAGAACGTTTCGGGCACTGGGCAGATACACCCAGGACAGGGCGCCAGTCTATCGCTGGCCACACACTCACCCACACAGACACACACTCTATATGGGGCAATTGGGAGAATTCACTTGACCTTGATTCATGTTTTTGGATTGTGGGAGGAAACTGGAGAACTCGGAGGAAACCCACGCAGACACGGGGAGAACGTGGAAACTCCACCCAGATTGGGATTGGAACCGGAAAGCTGCTAACCACTAAGCCACCGTGCCGCCCATATATATAAATATATATTTAGTGCAGCAGTTCTGCTGTATTTTCATTTTAAACACCTCAGTGACACTGCTAGGAATAATGGTTAGTGAAAACAATAATACCAGCTGTGTGGTGCTACTGACCATTACATAATGTACTGTAGTCCACAAACATATGGACTACAGAATGTAATTGTAAAACTACATATTCCATCTTTATGGTAAGTGGAAACTGATACAATACATAATGTGGAGCAAAAAGGAGGTGAAGTCAAATGACTGGTATTGTATATTTGAAAAAAAGGACAATATCAGAGATATCTCTTTCTCTCTCTCTCTTACACACACACACACACCCACCCACACACACACCCACCCACAGTACCTGTGTGCTGGTGATACGCTGAGCAGAGCGCTCGATATTAGCAGGCAGTCCAAAAAAACTTGGCTTATCATCTTCTGGAAGGTTGTCCACCATGTGGCGGTAATCCTACACACATGCACATAAAGACACACACATCTGTGAGTGAGTGGATATGGATATGTAGTGTCGTTTATAAAGTACTGACACATTTGGCCGATTGACACCCTTTTGGATTTTTTTAACAAAATTTACTCAACACAAAGTTTGCTACTAATCAGCTATAAAACCAAAAGAGCCCAGCCCATTAAACCTTATTCTATTTTCAAACCCATCCATCCACCATTTCACAATTATTCACAGGGATCAGGTGTTTCTTTCCTTAATTAATGTTTTGCTGAATTAAGTCCACAACAACAATTCTCCATAGTGAAAGTTGGCATCCCTGAACCACCAACAAGCTCTTATCACAGAACATAATCCTTCAGACCTCTTAAATGCAGACCCACACAGCACTACCCAGTGGATGTAGCTATAACTAGATGCACTGGCACTGGAACAGAACGCTGAGTGCCACCAGCTTAGTGTAAGCTCTACAAACACATCAACTGTACGCAAAATTAAGTTAACACTAAACAAAGCACAGCAAAGTGCACTGCTACATCATATTAACTTTGCCTTTCATAACCAAAAATATTATCTTTTCAAATTAAAAATACAATTTTTAAATGTTAAGTTCTCTGACAGCGTAAACCTTGTGTTAACACACAGGAACCACTGGCTCCTCTTAACATCTATCTAAAGATATAAGAAAAAATAATAACTAAAAGGAAAATTCAGTATTATTTTGACTCAGTTCTGTTAACGACTCATTTACCTTTTAAATATTTTTACTAGTGATAAAAACTAATGCAATAAAGAGTTACAAGGCTTTTACAGGAACCACAAAAAAGGCTATATGAGCTAAAGTAAATCACTTGTGTTTGTCCCTGACAGACTCATAAATGTAATATGTGGCAGACAACATGAAGATCCCACAGACACAGACCTGTTACCTGACTAAATGAATTGTAATAAATGTTTCTGCAGTCATGCACTTATCTTTTTCTTGTACCTTTGTCAGACACATTAGCTCAGTCCATGTTACTTGATGTGTGCTGCTTATGCTAAAATAAATGCCAGAATATTTAAAATTACTTTAAATAACAGACAGTAAATCGCTGTTGGGGTGCTTATTTGAGACCTTTCAAAAATAAAGCCATAGAGATTTTAATAACATGGATTAATAACGTGACTGTGACCATGCAGAATTTTTTTAACCTGGACTTGAAAAACAGGAAACAGACTAAAAAAAAAAATCACAAAGTTTCCCTGAGGCTACAAGGCAGTCGAGGGCTGTGAGACAGCAGTGCATTTTTAGTTTTTCAGTTTCTAAAGTGCTAAATGTTATCAAGGTCAAAGGAAATGTGGAGGTCAAGATGAGATATGGAAGATCAAGAAACCTCACAGACTGCTCATGTGTTTTAAGAAAAGCAAATCAAAATCCCTTAACAGTACTTACTGCACAAACATAATCCTCACAGAAGAGTCATATGAATGAGACCTTACATGTGATCTTAACACAAAACTTTGACTAAGATATAAAGTATGTTCTTAACTAGATAAGAGAGGAATGGCTTCCATAACTAACAAATACTAAAAACAAATAGTCCAAGCCAACAAGATTGCGCTTCGACCAAAGATAATGATCCTAAATATTCATGATCCAACATGAATGCTGGAAAAAATTCAAACTTGAGGTTTTAGAGGAACCCCCCATATTAGCCTGACTTAAACATCCATCCGCTTTATCCTCTATGAGGAGGGAGAGAACGTTGCCCATCCAGGGGAGAACGTTTCGGGCGCTTGAGCAGATACACCCAGGACAGGGCGCCAATCTATCGCTGGGCACACATTCACTCACACAGACATGCACGCATACACACTCTATATGGGGCAATTTGGAAAATTTAATTGACCTTGATGCAGGTTTTTGGACTGTGGGAGGAAACCGGAGAACCCGGAGGAAACCCACGCAGACACGGGGAGAACATGGAAACTCCACCCAGCTGACTTAAACATGTTAGACATAATGTAAATAGACTTTAAACAAGCTATGCAAGATAATCTCAGATGTGTGTATTAATACATTGCTCGTCGTTCTTATGTGCACCGTGTGGTTTATATGACAAAAACGTCTGTATAAGTTATATAGTTATATAGTGTATGTCTTTTCATACTCACGTTTATGTTGCAGGATTTGGGTAGGTGGATCTGTGGAGGGAATGCTGATGGCATCTTATTGCGGGAGTTTGTAGAGATGCTGCCACTAAAAAACTGCTGTAGGTATGATCGCAGCACTCGAAGGTCACACATGTTATCCACACGCCCCCCGTAGATCGCATTTTCCAACAAACCACGTACACAGTCCCACTGGAACACCTTGCCACCTGTCGACACATATGCATAAACATAAAGAGACACAAATTAAATATTTACACACTCACCGGCCACTTTATTAGGTACACTATAATGATCAGTACTGTAGTGATACTGTTGTGGTGGTGGTGTGTTAGTGTGTTGAGAGGTGAGGATACATCAGCTGTAAACTTATTTATTATTTAAATTAGTCCATGTGTGAATTTAGCTAAGAGTTAGTTTCATGATTTATAATGAAATTAAAAACGTTCATGATATATATATATATATATATATATATATATATATATATATATATATATATATATATATTACTGTTTTACATTACATTTAGCAGACATACAGAGCAAAGCAACTTACAAATAATGGAACACCACAAGTCAGTTAAAGAGAACCAGCTGAACTGCAGTATTATGAAACCTGATCATTAGCCAATCTGGTTTTAAAGCAATGATATTATTATTTATTCACTCTTAGAATTTGACATGCTGGATCATGTCATCTTACTGGATAGCTTAGAAAACATGGCAGGCATTACTGTTTAAATATCATTTGACGGATCAGTTTACATGTGGAAATTTTGCATTATCTGCAAAAGTAAACGATGGTTTTACACAAGGATTAGTTGGATTATTTTTCCAATGGAATTCTTCATGTCATCACAATGTACTTCATTTAATTATTATATACTATATGTTTGAACTAATAATAATAATCATTATTATTATTATTATTATTATTATTATTATTATTATTATTATTATTATTATTATTATTATTATTAATAGTAGCAGTATCATCATTATTATTGATATTATATGAATAGAAAACTGACCATAAGCTCTACAGAATGATTTGTGTTTTTGTTCCATGTTTTGATCTCATTAAACTCTATTTATGCCAATATCCTGTTGAATATACAGTCATGGCCAAAAGTTTTGAGAATGATACAAATATTAATTCATACAAAGTCTACTGCTTTAGTTTTTATAATGGCAATTTGCATAAACTCCAGAATGTTATAAAGAGTGAGCAGCTTAACAGCAATTAATTGCAAAGTCAATATTTGACTAGAAAATGAACTTTATCCCCCAAAACACATTTCAACTTCATTGCAGCTCTGCCTTAAAAGGACCAGCTAACATGGTTTCAGTGATTGCTCCATTAACACAGGTGTGGGTGTTGATGAGGACAGGGCTGGAGATCAATCTGGACCCCACTGGACTCTTTAAAAGGAGGCTGGTGCTTGGCATCATTGTTTCTCTTCTGTTAGCCATGGTTATCTCTAAAGAAACACGTGCAGTCATCATTGCTCTGCACAAAAACGGCCTAACAGGGAAGAGCATCGCAGCTAGAAAGATTGTACCTTTTTTTGTTGCCAAAAAGGCTCCAGGGTGCCCAAGAAAGACCAGCAAACGCCAGGACCGTCTCTTAAAAGTGTTTGAGCTGCGGGATCGGGCTGCCAGCAGTGCAGAGCATGCTCAGCAATGGCAGCAGGCAGGTGTGAGTGCATCTGCACGCACTGTGAGGCGGAGACTCTTGGAGCAAGGCCTGGTCTCAAGGAGGGCAGCAAAGAAGCCACTTCTCTCCAGAAAAAACATCAGGGACAGACTGATATTCTGCAAAAGGTACAGGGAGTGGAATGCTGAGGACTGGGGTAAAGTCATGTTCTCTGATGAATCCCCTTTCCGATTGTTTGGGACATCTGAAAAACAGCTTATTTGGAGAAGACGAGGTGAGCGCTACCACCAGTCTTGTCTCATGCCAACTGTAAAGCATCCATGTGTGAGGTTGCTTCTCAGCCAAGGGAATCGGCTATCTCACATTCTTGCCTAAAAACACAGCCATGAATAAAGAATGGTACCAGAATGTCCTCCGAGAACAACTTCTCCCAACCATCCAAGAGCAGTTTGGTGATCAAAAATGCCTTTTCCAGCATTATGGAGCACCTTGCCATAAAGCAAAGGTGATAACTACATGGCTCAGGGAACAAAACATAGAGACAAACACACATAAAAACCTGAGGGCAGCAGATCATGTGAAAATATAATATTTGTGTCATTCTCAAAACTTTTGGCCATGACTGCAGGTCTATGTCTTAATACTTGGTTTAGGTAACAATCCTGTATTATTCTGCTTCGGACCACATTGCTGTTTTTGTTATTTTAGCTGCTATACCTGTTGTTTGTTCAAGTTGAATCTGTAATTGGTTTATTTATACCTCCTTAAAGTTCTTATAATTAACCTAGAACCCTTCTTGCAGCAAGACAACTGCACAGCGCCACCAAGTAGAGTAAAATTTTGGCTGTTAGTGACCATTTTTTGAATTGACTATGACACAGCTATTTTGAAATAAGCATTTGGCACCATGTGCTACCTCCTAGATACTACTAAATCCCCCTAAATGGAAATGTAGATGAGATGCACCTTCAAACAGCTGGTCAAGGATGTCATACCCAGCTCTCAGATCAGCCAGGGAGAACTCATAGAACTTAGTCCAACCCTAAAATATGTACACACACACACATACAGCATGATTACATTTAGGGTGGTAAGCAGTAACACATTATAATTTGAAGTGTCGATAAAGTGTCAGCATAAGCACCTTTACTCACTAAGCACATGTACACATGGTCCGTACTTCACACATAGACCCTACTCTATCATATAAAATTAAATAAATGTCAACTCTACAAAATCAGATACAGAAAAAGTTCAAAGAACAAAAAATGTGATTCCAGTGATTTTTACAGTGGCATGATGGTTGGACTACAGATCTCAGTAGTGTTCTAACTGTTGATCATCTGGGGATTTTAAACATAACAGGTCATTAGGTTTTGCAGACACCTTTATCCAAAGCGAGTTTCAAATATACCAGCATAACTATTTGTTACTCAAAATAGTGCAATAAGAAGAAAAAGTGAGTGTCGATCTGCAGACAGTAACATATTGTGTGTGTGTGTGTGTGTGTGTGTGTGTGTGTGTGTGTGTGTGTGTACTTGAGGGATGTAGTTGCGTCTCTCCTGACACACAGCATGAAACCAAGCAAGACAGAAGAGCGACTGAGCACGAGTAGGGTTTCCTCCTTTACTAATTTGATCTGAGCTCCACGATTCATATGTTCTGAGCAGGTTCTTCTTTAAACCTGGTGGAGCCTGAACACACACAAACAAATAATATGAACTTATGTTAGAAATAGTTTTATTAAGGCCCAGAATCATTAAGGATAACAGTCATGTAGGCAGATACACCCAAAACAGGAGGCCAATCCATCACACAGGCACACTCACTTCCACAGACACACACAGACACAGAAACACACACACTATATATATATATATATAGGGGACAATTAAAAGTAACAAATTCACTTCAAATCCATGTTTTTGGACTCTGGGAGAAAACCGGAGAACATGGAAACTCTAGCTAAGAGGCAGACCACCTTTCTCACAGCGGCATGTGATGTTCCAGCCTATAATGGTTGCAGACGTTCACAAGCAAACCTGGAGGTAGGTGTGTTAATTACCTCTAATCAACGTCCATCACCGTCGGCTCCACCTATCCTCCTCAGTGCCGTTGCACTTCTGTTACATGTGTCTTTAACCCAGCAGTATACACCTATTAAGACTACACTTTTAAATGACTGGAACAAGTTGAGTTGAGTTGAGTGGAGTGCCCCCCCCCCCACCCACCCGTGACCCCCTAGCACAAGATTAAGCAGAAGATAATAGAAGAATAGATTTATAATCCATCCAGCCAGTCCTTCTAAACAATAATCTAACCATTTATTCACCCGTCCCTCTGTTCATTCATTTATAGTCATGCACTTTTCCATCCTTTTATATGTCCGTGCACCCATCCAATTACAGTATCTATCCATCAACTACCAATTACACACTACATCCATACTTCATTTCTCCATCTACCCACACATGAGTTATTATCCCATCCCTCATCCATCCACCCATCTACACATCCACTTATCTTTTTGTCCATTAATTATCCATACATCCATTCATGTACTTATTTATCCATCCCTCTCTTATTTCCAAGTATCCCAATGTTTCACATACCTCATATGTGATCTTTAAACTGGACTGGAGCAGGATGGGGGTGAATTTGGGATGAACCTCTGCAGTTAACCACAATCTGAATCCAGCTTTAGGATGCATGTTGTTTAACTCCTGCACACACACAAAAACACACAAATTAAATGACAAAGCTACACTCACTCATATACATTTAATCACTCTTTCTCCCTCTCTGACACATACATGTGCACACACACACACACACACACACACACACACACACACACACACTAATAAAAAAAGCTACACACTCATTTATACTCTCTTTCTCTCTCTCTCTCACACACACACTACTACACAAAGCCACACACTCACACAAGCATACATATGCACACACAGCATTAAAAGTGCACAGCAACAAATGAAGCCTCCCTCTCTGTTTCTGCATTATAAGCTTCACATGGTTAAATATAGTTACATGCTTACATTAATTATTTATCCTGGTGAGTTCTGATGCAGCTCTGCCCTCCAGTGGAAAGAGCATTAACTCCTCACAGTTGTATGCACGTGTGGGTGTAAGTGAGGACAGTCCTGCTGGACCACTAAGCCCTCTGTAATGGTGGGACTGTAGCTGTGTATGTATAATAAGATGCTTGAACATGTACTGAATATGTATTTCAAAAGTGTGTAGGAGGTTAGTAATGATTCAGTCAGCTTGAGATAATGAAAAAGAGCGACAGAATAGGAGTGTGTGTGCATGTGTGTGCATGTGTGTGTGTGTGTAGCCCCCTCACCCAACCCTACTGTTGCTGCCAATGAAACTCATTAACTAAATTAATTATGAACCTCAGGGTGCAGCAAGGACACTAACCTGCTTTGTCAGCATCTCAGAGAGAGGGGGGGAGGAGAGAGAGCGAGAGAGAGAGCATAGTCTAGAGAGCGATGAAAAGAGAGAACCATAAGGAGAGACAAAAACAAAAAGCAAAAAAAAAACAAAAAAACAGAGCAAATGAGAAGAAAAAGGCAAAAGAGAGAAAGAGAGGAAAAGCCAAAAAAATCAAGACAGACAGCGATAAAGAAAGATAGAGAGAGTGACAGAGATAGAGGAATGATAGAGAGACAGAATGACGGAATATAGAAACAGAAAATCAAGAGAAAGACATCTGGACAGATAAGACAAGTGTGTGAAAGTGAGAAACAAAGGTAGAAAAAATGGAAAAAAAAAAAACTAAATGCGTCAAAAAAACAAGCTTACCTTCTCCAATAGAGGGAGCCACTGAGTGACAAGGTGCAGGTTCTTTAGGCAGAGCCACTCTCCATTACACACACAATCTCTCAGAACCTGCAGTGCTACATCAGCCTGACCCTGTCCCATTGCCACCTACACACACACAAAATTACTCAATGACCAGTTGATGTGCTTTACCACATCAATCAGAGAGTTGTTGACCTCATGGTAATGTTCTGCTCCCACAGTCTGATTAGCCAGTTCCTGTAACTCCTGAGAAGGATCTGCACCAGGAGAAATGATGATCAGCACAGGCTCCGTTTCTACTGTCTCGCTGTATAACCGTCTGAGGTTGAGCGGAGAAGGAGACAGTTCCTTCATTCCTACAATACAAAGAACAATGTGAAGTCTAAACAGTTTAACATTTAAGAGATTACTGTTTTAAATGTTTTTTTTTATATAATTCATAACGGGCATATACATGGTGGCTTAGTGGTTAGCACGTTTGCCTCTCAGCGCTAGGGATTCCCGGTTCGAATCCCTATCTGGGTGGAGTTTCCATGTTCTCCCCGTGTCTGCGTGGGTTTCCTCCGGGTTCTCCGGTTTCCTCCCACAGTCCAAAAACATGGATCAAGTTAATTGATTTCTCAAAATTGCCCCGTTTAGAGTGTGTCTGTGTGAGTGAGTGTGTGTCCAGCGATGGATTGGCACCCTGTCCTGGGTCTATCTGCCCAGCGCCCGAGATGTTCTCCCCTGGATGGGCATGGGGAACCCCACCGCGACCCTAATAGAGGATAAGCGGAAGATAATGAATGAATGAATTAATAATTCATAACAATAGAACTCTGTAGCAATGCAGATGCTTATTTATGCCATGCCCCCCCCCCCCGTGTGTGTGCCCAAACAAAACTGTCCTTTAATACTGATTAGTAATTTTTTTAAATCACAATCCATATTACAGAAAATATATTTCTAGTTTTAAAAAAGTGGTTGAATATGCACTGGTCACACTGGTCACACATAGCCACCTTTAAATACTCTTGGCCGTATAGTGAAGGTTACTTTATAAAACATAGTACAGAATATATTACAGAACACATTTTCAAAGTGCTTACACCTTGCACATTATGCAACTGTTAAAAATGAATATAGACTAAAGGGATGAAGGAAAAAGTTCACTTGAGGCCAATATGAATTTTCTGCAATAATACAAACCTACTCTCTTTCTCTCTCTCTCTCTCACTCACACACACACACACACACACACACACACACACACACACACACACACACACAGAGACACACACACACACACACACACAAAATTCAAGGAAATTATTAAGTGAAGAGATGCTATCCTACAATTGTGCCCAAGGGTGTAATGAGGCTTGTGTATGAGCATGTGTGTAGCAAGTCTAATGATGTTCCCTGAGTTTAGTTTCATGGTTATAAGAGTCTCACAGCCTCATTTATCTTTATAAACAGCTCTGATGTGCAGCAATGGCTCGTTCAGGCATGCACATCCCAGTGAGCATGTTCCACTCTGTTCAACATAGCATTAAGCAGAGTCACTAACATAAGCACCTAATCTGATTAAAAGAGTTTACAACAGCTGAGAGACACGTTCACACACCCAACATGGGTGATGCAGTGTGTATGTGTGTGTGGGGAACCAAGGCATCTGCTAGATTAGTGCTCATAAGAGGATTAGCTGGACAGAGTCATTAGCATTCTTGGGCTGTGTTTGTGTTAGCTCAGCTGCTGGAACTCTATAGATATTAAGAATGGAAATCATCGGTGTCTGAAAGCATTGTGCAGTGATTAATGAAGATTAGCATTAGGGGTACGGTAGATAGGAATGCCAAGGGAAAAACTGATGCATGATTAATCAAGGTTAATTGACACTTTAAGGAATCTCTTTAGGGAAGGTGAAGGACAGAATGTGTGTGTATGTGTGTGTGTGTGTGTGTGTGTATTAACAACTTGTCAATTTATTGGTTAGCTGTCAGGATGAGAGAGCTTGGTTTGTTAATGACAGAAAAAAAAAATCAGTAAGTTAGTTTTCTGAGTAAAACAATTAATCAGTGAATTGTCCGTAATTAAAAGGGGAATTTATCTGTGAATTAACAAAAAGGCTGGTTTGATATTTAGTTAGTTCTTTGGCCAACTAGTCTATGAATTGGTTATAAATAAAGTTTCCATCAATCTATGGATTATATAAATAACAGGTCATTTAAATTGTTAGTAACTTGGGCGACTATTATTTACTTGGTCAGTTATCTAAATGTCATGTCAATTAATCTGTAATAATATGATATAATAAATGCAATGTCTCTATAAACCAAACCTCATGTCTCAAGTAATTCACTGAAATAGTGAAATTATAGAAGCTTTACGGTATTTTTTAAAGGACTTAACATGCAGCTTGGGATTTAGATGTTTTACAGGTGTATTTTAAGTTGATTAAAATCAAATGGATGACTATAAACACACACACACACACACACACACACACACACACACAAGCACACTTGCATTATTGATGCTACAGCAAGACTGTTGGCACCCCATCTTGCTGCCGTGCTAAATTAATCTCCTCATTAGCAAATTAAATGGCTTGTTTATGGACAAATTGGCTGAGTGCATGAAACATTCACTCAAGGGCAGTGTCAATTAGTGTTAGCATTGAGTTAGCACTCAGATCCATTTCCGTGAGTGACACCAGAATGTTGGCTGATTACACATGCATGTGCACACCCACACACACACACACACACACACACACACACATAACACACAGATAATGATAACTGCACATCTAACTAAAGGCTTTTCTTTAATCTAATGTGGTTTGGGCTGAATGATGAGTGTTGGTTGTAGTATTATGTGTTTAGCCAGCACAGCAGGAGCCTAATTAGTTTTGCTCTCTGTTTTTCCCACTCTCCCGTACCTAGCATGTGCGAGGCGAAGTTAGCCATTGCACTCTGCAGTCTGTCCGGTCGGACTGCTTGCACCACGAGCACCTGCAGGGAAACACCAACCAACAACAAGGACATTTCAAGGACGTTTATCTTAAACAGAATTTAATTTCACATAACAATAAGGCATGGATTCTTTCTTTCTTTCCATTCTTTCCATTCCTTCTTTCTATCTGTGCATGTGTATTTGTGTGTGTGTGTATGTGTGTGTGTAAAGATTACATTTACATTTGGGCATTTCATCAGACGCTTTTATCCAAAGTGACTTACAAGGTGAGAACAGGGTTAATCACAACATCCCTGGAGCAATGAGGGTTAAGGGTCTTGCTCAAGGACCCACACTGGTTACTTCAGTGGACCTGGGATTTGAACCCACAACCTTCAGATTGATAGCCCAATGCCCTAACCACTGAGCTAACGCACCCTCAACGATAATGAACTTGATGTCTGACCTGCTGAAAGGGGGAGATCTTCTTAGCAATAACGGGTGGGAATTCCTGTTCGCAGGCCAAGCTTCGAGAAAATGAGAGCCAGAGACTGGCATCGGTCAGACACAGAGACTGGTACAGTATCGGGAAGGTTTTCTAAAAACAAAAAAAATGTACACACACACTATATGTTACATGTAAAAGTACGTGTATCAGTCACTTGCTGTTTATATGTGGTACTCTTATATTATATTGAGGTCCCTATAAAAAAACAGAGACACTGTCTGTTTTTTTTCATGTAAGTCCCTCACTGATTTTAATAAACAGGAACTCCACGATACCACCACAAATGACCAACCACCAGCCGCTTGTTGGCAGCATCCTGTAAGCACTGATGTATAGAAGTATAGGACGACTAGCACTAACAGAGCAATAACAGAACAGTTACTGTCTGATTTAACATCTATTAGGTGATGATTAATATTAAAATTTGACAGAGTGCGGATACAGTGTTTAAACAGTTCAGCAGCACTGCTGCATTCTATAAGTGCAACACACATTAACACACAACCACCATCACTGTCACTGCAGTGCTAAGAATCACCACCATGAAATGATCTATGGTGGTCCTGATATTACAAAAATATATAAATGAGATCAAAAAAGTATGAAGAAAGCAAATGGAGTCAATAATTGTAGTACTACAAAGTGCACCAATATCGTACATACAGCTGATTAAATTTACCATTTAAACAAGTAACAAAACCCAGTAAAAAACAGGTATTTGCAGGCAGCTATTATAGTTGGTAGAGCTCGAATGGAACTGGTATGCTTCATGCTGGGCTAAAATCGTTTTTTTTCCAATTACAGCTATATCCACTGGGAGTTTACGCGTTTGGTAGGATAATGGTCTTTGGTACAAGCATGAATGGAGTGGGTCTGGTTTGCTAGACTGTTGAACTCTCTGAAGGTGTTGAGGGTTTAAATCAGTAAAGCATCAATGAGAAAAGGAGTCCACTGACTCGATGACTCCTGTGAAAAGCAATGGATAACTGGACTGAACCATAAACTGGACTATAAGGAACCCACAGGAGTGTATGTAACTTTATGTTGATTTTTTGCATAAGATAAGGACATGTATCAGTTTGTAAATCAGAAGTAGAGTCGGGAGATCAGAAGCATTAGGTATACTCATACATGGGAATACCTGGCTATTATGTCCAAGTTATTGTCTGTGTGAATGTATTGTGTGCCAGAGGTTTAAAGATAAGAAAGAGAAATAATATACCTGTCTAGTGTGTGAGCATTTTTGGGCCTCTGTGCTGATAAACACTTGAAGCTGTAACATTTTATATGACAGTCTGAAAAGCTGTTTTTTGTAATATTTAACCTTATTTCCAATAAAGGGCATGAGAAGATCAACAAAACTGAATTTTTGCATGAGTTTGTACCGTATGTGTGTGTGTGTGTGTGTGTGTGTGTGTGTGTGTGTGTGTGTGTTACTTTGAGTAAGGCCACTGAAATATGTCTCTCCTGATCAATCCAGGAAGGAATCTGATCCTGCACAGATGTTTGGAATTCCTGTGCAGAAACAATAATCATAACTACTTAGACAATTTTATCTAAAAAAATCTACTTTCAATTTTACCAATAAAATAAATGTCATACTGTCTTTCCCATGGTGTCTGCTACAACTAGTCCAATAAAAGCATCCCACTCCTGAAACACAGAAAACATAGCACTAAACAGTTTTGTTTAATTATCTGCCCAACTGGAACCTCACACAAACTTTATTGGATACATGTAGTGGCCAAAGTTTGAAATAAAGTATAAAAATGACTGAATCACACAACAACATACAGTAAACAAAGTCATGTAAAATCACTGTAAAATCACCTGAATTACCCTGAAGTTTATTTCATATTATAGTTCTGGTCCTTAAATTTGATTGGTTGAGCTATTTGTCCAGCCCTGCTATTACTGACAATAATGCACACCTCTCACGTTCATATTAATGCACCAGGTTATTTATTAATTATTAGAAGGAAGGGAAATGATTTGTAATTTCTGTACACCGAAGTAAATCCTCTTTTAATCATACTGCTTCTTAACTTGTCTAAAATAATGCTGAAGCAACATTCTTGCAAGCAAAAACAAAAAGAAAAATAACACATTCATGAACTAAAACTTGTTTTTTTTATTATAGTGTGTTGGTAAACGGCATGCTTCTGTAGCATGACCATCTCTCCCTCTGTGGCATGAGAAGGTGAAACTTTTGAAAGCTGCACACTTTTATCAGCCCCTGGCAAATGCGTTAATTACCTTTTGCCAAAAAAAAAAAAAAAAATAGAACATCAGACTTCACCAAGTGCGTGACACTAATTATAATTCTAAATTATAATATGTTAGTCTAATTCTGATTTTATTTCAAATAAATTAATGTTCCAAGACCCTTCTGCAATTATATATCTAATCACAATTAATTGTATTCATGAAAGCACACACACACATATATATATATATATATCTCAGTGTTAGCTGGATTACTACTATGAATATTGTGTAAAAGGGTGAACAGATTAGCAGGGTGTGTGTGAAGGTACATACGTTCTCCTGGAAGAGCTCGAGATGCATTCCCTTTACAAAGTAAAGAGCGAACATCAGTTGATCCGCCTGAACAAAAAACAAACAATGAAATACTTACTACACATGAACAGTGCCATAGTCTTTATAATCTATAATCTTTGCATGACCTGTGTTTTGAGAACCATGCTGAACATTCACCTGTAAATAAACTCGTTTTGCTAAAACCTAAATGTGAACAACCCCACATAAATAAAAACTACATTAATGACTACACGCAGATGTTTGTATTTGATGTTGTGTTAATTTAATGGGACTTTAAGGTACTTGGTGTTTCTTTAGTTTTAGTACTGTTTTCATAGGGCAGACTCTGGTACAAACTAAACCTTTCAGTTTTTGTCATCCTTATGTTTGAGTAAAAGGAAAAAGCATGGTTTAGGCTTATAGAAACTAGAGACGCAGCATTTTACACAGAGCTTTTACCCTGGTGTGTTATTAAACATTCTAACCACTGACTTCCTTTTGCACAGTTAGTGCATTTGAAAGGATGGGACCTAATGAGGACCAGAGACCGGGTGGGACAGAATGAGGGCCGAAGACAGGGTGGGACCGAATGAGGACCAGAGACAGGGTGGGATCGGAGGGAGGACACCACATTCCTGTCACTTTGTGATCTCTGTCCGCTGCTGGACGTGTTGCAGTATATAAAGGCTACACCCTGATTAGTGGGGTTTCGAGCAGGTGTGTCAATTACCTCTAATTAACATAAATGCTCCCTTAGCACCCCACCCCAGCATTGTTAGTTGATGGGAAGGCTGGCTTTGAAAAAAGACCCTTTTGTATGAGTGTGTCTACAAGTAAATAAACACACTCTATATGGGGCAATTTGGATAACTCTAATGGCCTTGATCCATGTTTTTGGACTGTGGGAGGAAGCCGGAGAACCCGGAGGAAACCCACGCCACTAAGCCACTGTGCCGATCCCCTGAAGAATGGCAGCTGTTTAATATGTAAATAAGAACCAATTTAAAATGGAATGTGATAAAATTAGGGAGCGTTAGCTCAGTGGTCAGGGTGTTGGTTATTAATCTGAAGGTTGGGGGTTCAGATCCCAGGTCCACTAACGTTACCAGTGTGGCTCGTTAAGCGAGGCCCTTAACCCTCATTACTCCAGGGATGTTGTGATTAACCCTGCGTTCACCTTGAAAGTCGCTTTGGATAAAAGCATCTGCTAAATGACCAAATGTAATGTAATGTAAAAGATCCTTTAGATGAAATGTGTGTGTGTCTCAGTACTTTTGTCCATACAGTATATTTTACAAAACAATCACGGACACACAGACTTTCAGCAAACAAGATACAGAACTGCTTCAAATTCTGTATCAGCACTTCTGAACTAAGCTTCTCCAATAACTCTGACTTATAAAGTGTTATAGAGGAATTTGCTAGAAATGTAGCATCATGTTTCCTGGTTTAGACAGGTCTTTCTGTTTCTCTGTGTGTGTGTGTGTGTGTGTGTGTGTGTGTGTGTGTGTGTGTGTGTGTAGATGTAGGTGTACCTTAAAAAGTGATCGGCACACATACTCATACACCATATTCCTGAGAGCTGTCTCCAGTGCCATGATTCTCAGCTCAGTGCTGTCTCCCTCCTAACACAAACACACACACACACACACACACAAACACAAACACACACACAAACACACACACACACACACACACACACAAACACACACACAAACACACACACAAACACACACACAAACACACACAAACACACACACACACACACACACACACACACAGACACAAATCCATAATTTTTTTTTTACCTCATAGTTATTCATTCATTCATTCATTATCTTTCGCTTTATCCTCTATTAGGGTCGCGGGGGGGTTCCCCATGCCCATCCAGGGGAGAATGTTTCTGGTGCTGGGCAGATAGACCCAGGACAGGGCACCAATCTATCACTGGACTCACACATACACACTCTATATGGGGCAATTTGAAGAACTCAATTGACTTGATCCATGTTTTTGGACTGTGGGAGGAAACCCACGCGGACACGGGGAGAACATGCAAACTCCACCCAGATGGGGATTTGAACCGGGAATCCCTAGTGCTGAGAGGAGAACATGCTAAACCACTAAGCCACCGTGCCGCCTTAGTTATTTATTGAATCTGAAAATTAATTAGTTAATAAGCTACATAATAAACATCAACTTACACCTTTAACATCAAATTAAGTTACACCTTTAACATCATAACTTACACCTTTAACATCAAATTAAGTTACACCTTTAACATCAAAACTTATACCTTTAATATTTAATTAACTTACACCTTTCCTCACTAACAGAACACATGGCTGTGTTTACTGCATCAGGGAAACTACAGAGACGATTTGTAAAAGGTGTTTGCGCTGCCCCAGGGTCAACGTTGGTGTGTATTACATCATTCCTACATGACATTCTTTTTAATGTGTGTGTGTGTGTGTGTGTGTGTGTGTGTGTGTGTGTGTGTGTGTATACCTGTTTTGTCTGCAGTGCTCTGTGGAATATTCGGATGAAAGCAGCCAGGCTGAAGCGGTACATATTATTGATGCGTGAAAGATCAGTTATTATAAAGTACATCTTGCTGGCGCTTTCAGCTAATGGCAGATATGCATCTCGCTCCTACAGGGAGAGGGAACAAGAGAGAGAGAGAGAGAGAGAGAGAGAGAGAGAGAGAGAGAGAGAGAGAGAGGGAGATCATGCTAATGTTGATAAAGCTCTGCTGACCCCAAGTGGACATTATTATTTGGAAATAGCAGAATTTACCTGATCAAGTGATACTTGCAGTCTGTGTGATTCCACTAGCGCACTGTGTATCAAAGCACTGCTCGACTTTGTCTGATTCAGTGACTCTATCAGCTCCTTATTCTCCAGAATGTTCCCCTTAGCTGTAGCCAGAGTCTACATGCACACACACACACACACACACACACACACACACACACACACACACACACACACACACACACACACACACACACACAGAGTCTATAAGCAGTTGAAATTTCTTTTTAATCAATTCTCTGTTGTCCTTTGTCTATATAATTGTTCTGTTTTATTTAGACTAAGCAGAGAGCATGCTGGGAGTTGTAGTTTATTACTTCCAAAAGCGAGTCCTCCAGCACAGTAAGCTGAATCTTTTTTTCCTCCTCCTGCTGCAGCAACCTGGTCTTTTCTCTTTCCAACTCCGGCTTCTCATGCTGTATAGTTAATGCTAGCAACTACACACACACACACACACACACACACACATCAGTGATGTGCCATAGTACACAAACCAAGGTTCATTAAGGTATACAGTCTTATAACTTGACTTTATAAAGTGTGTAGTTTACCTGTCCTCGTAATCCGGCTCTTGTGGTGGTAAAGTTCACCTCAGTTATAATAGATGCAGCATCTGGAGGGATGGAGGGATTCGGGTTCCGGGTTGCCAGAAACAAGCGGAAATCTTCATTAAAGTCCACAACTTTGTCTCCAATCTGCACAACATAACGCGGACCTGAAAATACATGACAGTTACAACACAGACAAAGCAATCAGACTTCACCAGGTACATGCTCTACACACAATACACTAATATTAGCATTCAGTCCTTTACTTTTAGTAAATTTATACAGTAAATTATTTTTAGGAGCAGCATGGTGGTTTAGTGGTTTAGCATGTTCTCCTCTCAGCGCTAGGGATTCCCGGTTCGAATCCCAATCTGGGTGGAGTTTCCATGTCCTCCCTGTGTCTGCATGGATTTCCTCCGGGTTCTCCGGTTTCCTACCACAGTCCAAAAACATGGATCAAGTCAATTGAGTTCTCCAAATTACCCCATATAGAGTGTGTTTGTGTGCGTGAGTGTGTGCCCAGCGATAGATTGGTGCCCTGCCCTGGGTGTATGTGCCCAGCGCCCGAGACGTTGTCCCCTGGATGGGCATGAGGAAACAATATGGATTCATGGATAAATAATAATGAAATATGATAAACTATTAATAAAAGAATTAATTAGTTGAGAAATCAGTTTAACTGTATGAGGACGGAAAGGACTACCTGTCCATCAGATACTGAAGCTCTTAAAATATTATTCACTCTTTTATTTTTAATCAAAATTAATATAACATTTGCTAATTACAAGATAAACACAGATGTGCAGAACCAAAGATGTGCAGAATTGATATGACATGATAAAAGAATGAAGGGCAGAAACCTCAGGATGTGGAAATGGTTTGATGAATGAAGAACAGACTTCACCTTGTGCAGTAAGGTCTCTGCGCAGTAGAGGATATAGAACCGGCTCGACCCCATCAACTTCCTGAATGATCAACGTTTTCCCAAAGCGCACTGCAAGTTCTAATGATGTCATGAAATTAGTATCCTAGAAAAGAGAAACATAATGACTTACACTTTGTGAATAATCAATATTCATTTTAACTGAAAATAAAATACCACAGGACAATTACACATTCTACAAACTCCACGGAGCATTAAACAATACCTTAGATGCGCATGAGATTCAACAAACCCAACCAAATCTACTTTCACTACTGCACAAGTGCAAAGATTTTTACCTTAGCATGTGCACAAATAAAATAAAGTAAGAGAACTAAAGGCAAAAGGGTGCATACCGATCCGGCCCGGACACTGTTGCACCAATTGTGCTGATATGCTGGGGAAACTTTGTTCTTCCCAACTATTAAGAAGTAGTACCTAGCAGTATTGAATATGCCAGCAGGAGGTAAGTCACATGGACGACCCTCGGTTTCCACCTACTGTCAGCAGCAGGTTAACGTCTTCAACATGCTGCCTGCTCTTCTGTTCATCAAGATCCGTGAGAACTTCAGAGCTCTTAGAAAACAGCAAATTGGCAGTAGCACGTGCACTGCGCACTCCCATGTACAGTGGGAGGTACGGGTGATTTTAGTCTTTGCATAAACCATCTACACTCCGAAATACTGACCCACTTCCACTTTTTAAACCTAAACTCAAAATCTATCTGTTTAGGATCACATTTTCCCTATAAGAAAAAAAAATCACTTTCATCTGTTATATTTTATATTTACAATTTATTTGTATTTATTTTATTAATCTTGTACTGTTTTATTATTGTAAGTCTTCTATTTGTACTTTTATTTTTTTATTATTGTATGGGGTTCTTGGGTGCTAGAAAGGCATCTTGAGATAAAATGCATATTTATTATTAACCTTGATATATTTTTTATAATAAAATAATTAAAAAAATACATATAATTGGACTTCAATAAAAGTAGAAACATCTACACAGAAACGTCTAATGTAAAGATTTTGTGTCATTTTCAAAATGACAAATAACAAAGTTTATGAGAATTGTGGAGTATGTGTGTGTGTGTGTGTGTGTGTGTGTGTGTGTGTGTGTGTGTGTGTGTGTGTGTGTGTGTGTGTATACCTGCTGATTGATGACCTCTAATCGATGTTCTTTCAGGTGTGTACGTAACCACTCTGTGGCTCGAGAGGATGGATCTATCAAAAATGGACAAGCCACACTCTACAGAGAGAGAGAGAGAGAGAGAGAGAGAGAGAGAGAGAGAGAATAAGGGTTTCCTCTGTATAAAAGGAAGTTTCTGACTGTGTATAAAAAGTATTTAGCCAAAAAATCATCCACTAATTCCCCCAGTTCCACAAACACATACCTACACACAAAGACTAATGAACACAGTAATTAGTAGACATTATGAATCTATTGTTCATTAGGTTCATTAGGTTCAGGAGCTTCTCAAAATTCAACGTCTTAAAGTTAAGTTAGTGCACAAACACTCATTTCTCCTCATACTTTTTGTCTCACATTTGGTCATTTTGCAGACACTTTTAATTTAGGGAGCAACCAGCTGAACTGCAGTATCAACAGTACTGACCATAAGTCATTCTGTTTCCGTGCCTAAATCTCTTCCACCTGCTGTTTTGAGGATTCAGGCAAAAGAATTCCAGCAAATGCTTGCAGAAAAAAAAGCATCTTTAGGGGTTTCTTTCTGTAGGCACTAACTCATAACAGGGAATTGAGGAGATCATTCTATCATTTAGTAGTGATAGCAGATAAAAAGTGACGCTTGGCTCCACCATGAGGTTGAAGCACTAGGTGGCGTCATTATAGTTCAGTGAGCTGCGGCATAACAATGAAAATAAGAAAGGGTGGGAACGTCAAGAGATAGTCCTACAGGACAGTGTCAGAACTTAGTACTGGATGTAGATGATTACTGAGGGCCAATAGCAAGACAGTGGAAGTATCAAAGTTAAACACCAACTAAGATTATGTTCTGTATCAGCAATAAAGCCAAGATCACAAAAGATATGAGACCAGCACGTAATCAGAGAGATGTTCAAAGCTTGAACAGTTGAGCAGCCTGATCAAACAGGAATGTTCTGATCCTGATATTCTAGGAACCTGTTCAGTTAAGTTTGGCAGTGGGTCAGTTGTTAAACTAAGGTTACAGACAGACCTGCACTGAGTGGTTAATTTGGAGCATCAAATGAATTGAGATTTTTTTTTCCTGAAATGATCGTGAGCTATGTACCAGATTTAGCCATCATTCTAACAGAGTTTCAAGCTCATATCGGAATATTATCTTGGTCAAAAACATGTGTAGCTGGATATCCTTAGAACAGCAATGATATGAGAACCCATGAGCCTGAATAACAGAAGCCCATTGAGTTCTGAGATCATGTATAGGTAAAAGGAAGAGACTAAAATACCGAGCCCTGGAATTTTACATGTTTTCTGTGTTTTAATAATAACTGCAAAAATAAAATATCATTTGGTTTGCAAAAAACAAGTGTATTTAACATTATTAATCTAATAATAATAAGCCTCAAATCAATAAAATTAATAAAGCCTCAAAAATTACTATAAGTTTTAAATACTACCTGTAGAGGATGTGTTACTTATTAAAACATAAAACTTTTTTCTTACCTGTTTTTTCAAAGCAGTAATCTGTTTGTTGCATGAGTGAAGGACACACACCCTTATTTACATCGATGATGTCATTATAGATGTCAAATACAAACATGATACATTCTCTCACCATCCATCCATCAGCTTCTGCTCAGTCCTCTACTGGGGGTTCCCCATGGACATCCAGAGGAGAACATTTTGGGCGCTGGGCAGATACACCCTGGACAGGGTGCCAATCTATTGCTGGGCACACACTCACTCACACACATATATGGGGCAATTTGGAGCATTCAATTTACCTTGATCCATGTTTTTGGACTGTGGGAGGAATCCAGAGAAACAACCCCTGTGAACAAGGGGAGAACATGGAAACTCCACCCGAATTGGGATTTGAAACAAGCATTGAGTTAACCACTAAGCTATCAGGCTGCCCTATATATATATATATATATATATATATAAACATGGATCAACATACATACATGTGTGTGTGTGTGTGTGTGTGTGTGTGTGTGTGTGTGCCCAGCGATAGATTGGCGCATTGTCCTGGGTGTTTCTGCCCAGTGCCTGAAACGTTTTCCCCTAGATGGGCATGGGGAACCTTAAATACAACTGCTGTTATCCTAACCATAGTTATGCTATTACCCTAACATAATGTGACTTTAAAACTGAATGATTTTCATTGTTACATTAAGGTGAGGTCCTCACCACAATGTGAGTGTGTAGACAGAGAGACACACTTTCTCTTTTGTTGGATGAAATGAATCTTAATGAGGAACGAGACCTTAGTTTTACTTAAACTTTAGATCAAATATTAGTAAAGGTTATGTATTTAGATAGATGCTGGAATTACTTTTGTTGCACAAAGTAATTTAGTTCTTGAACATGTTAAACAGCACCATGCTACAGTGATTTCTGGGTAGATTAAGGGTCAAAGTAAAAAAGAATATCTGCATTTATAAATCAGTGTTTGGCATTGAATTCATTAAAACTGAAATTCACAGATGAGTATACTGTTAACCTTGTTAAAGAGAGCGAATAAAACATGAAATACAAGCTGAGCATCAAATCTGACCACCTCAGGACTCATAAACCACAAGGTGCTATGGTGCATAGCGCTTATTAAAGCATTTACAGTACATTCACCACATTAAACTAGATTCCAGCATGTTATACTGCTGGTAACATGGGATTTAAAAATAAAACCAGTTTGACAGAAATATCTTTCTATTTGATGGAATCTAAAATGAAAAACAAATTAAAGACTTCACTTCCTGTAGTGTTTCATATTTCCTTCCCCCCTCCTAATGGTAAGTAGATGTGTTCAGTGAAACAGTGATCAAATATTGGAGCGGCTTGTTCATAACGAAGTGGCTGGTAAGTGTGAGTACCTGAAGGATGACGAGCGCATTCTCCATTGATAGATCGTCAGATGGCAAACCTTCACTCTTCCAGATCAGCTGCTCACTCTCGGAGCACAGGAAGTGAAGTAAATCAAACTCTGCAGATTGAAACAGCAAATATGGATTTAAAATGACTGAACCGGGACCGTTTACATTATGCAGGGAATAATTGGAGTGCTTGTGTGTGTGTGTGTGTGTGTGTAAGAGGTGAATGTAGATGTTTATAATCTGTATGTGTGTATTATTGAACAATTGTATCTACACACACTTCCAGTCTACAGTATAGGTTAGAGTTACATCATTACAGTTGTTGTTAATTTTCACAGTTCCATAAATGATCTAAAACATTACAAAGAAACAAAAGGCCTTATGAATGTAAATTATTTGATACAACACGCTGGGTTTTTGTGCAACATAGGTGACAGAATGGATCCTCAATGTGTGACAGGAGTTGCAAAATCTCATCTCATCTCATTATCTTCCACTTAATCCTCTACTAGCGCCGGGTGGGGGGATCTAATTTTCCATGCTTACCCAGGGGAGAACGTTTCAGATGCTGGACAGATACCCTCAGGACAGGGCACTAATCCATTGCTGGGCACATGGCACTCATAGACACAACATACGATATACAGAGACAATTTAGAGCAGCCAATTCACAATTGGACTGTAAGAGAAAACTGAAGAACCCATAGAAAACACATGCTGACATGGAGAGAACATGGAAAGCAACCCAGATTGGGATTTGAACCAGGACCCTTAGCACTGAGAGTTGAACATGCTAACCACTAAGCCATCGTGCCAATTGTAATGAAGTTGTTCATTTGTTTTATGATTTTAGTACATTAGAGACTGTATTGTATTGCAGTGTATTGGAGTACATTAAACTATAAATATCAGTATAAACTGAAAAATTGGGATGTTTGAAAACTGTTGGCCAGTACTGTATGTGTGTGTGTGTGTGTGTGTGTGTGGTTAGGTCTATAGGCATGTGTATGCAGTTTTGGAAATGTGTGTGTCTCTGTTACTTTGAATTTCGGAATTTTCCATCCAGGTGAGCAGTGAAGCTCGACGCTGATCCTCAGGTGCAGCTGACAGGTAGGTGATGAATGCTGATGCCAGTTTCACTCGCTTAGGAAGAGTGTTCAGCTGTTCACTGATCTCATCCACCTGAGCATTCACACACACACACACACACACACACACACACACACGGTCCCTGCATAAACTACAGCCACCCTAAACTTTTGATTCTTATTAGAACAAGACACCCCATTAATGTGATGTAAACTCTGCTCACATACCTGTGTCCTCCAACGACTATGTTCTCCATCTAGCTGGTGCACAAGTTTCTCTGCTGCACTGATTGTTTCCTGTGCTTTACTTACTTCAGCTTCCAGCTTTGCAGCTTCAGTAGTGCGGCACTGAAACCTACACACACACACACACACACACACACACACTTGTTATAAATGCTTTACATTATCATAAGTAATTTTCATTTCAGAGGGTCCCAGTGAAGGTCTTTTTTATTCCCTACACACTATTCACATAATCTTAGTTTGGGAAACTCAATACCCAGTGAAGCAAAGCTCATGGAAAAAAAGTAACCATAACTGTAAGCTTGCATCCACCTCGGAGTCATTTCAATGTACTTTACATTCCATTTCAGTGGAAATGAAGAAGCTGAATGTTCATGTTCCAGTTATATTCTATGATATCTATAAAGTACCAGTCAAAGGTTTGAACACAACCTTTTTGCTCCAGTTATTGTGCATTTAATCGGCAAATACAGAGTGTAGTCTGTTATCTGTGGACTACAGTACATACTGTGTTAGTTCCCTGTACTCTGTTCTTTAATAGTCAGGACTCCAGTAGTAGCACCACAGAGCAGGCATTATTTGGTTGGTGTTTTACTCTCATTCCAGCAGTGTCACTGAGGTGTTTAAATAGAACTACAACAGCTGTCCATTAAAATGAAGGCACTGATGCTTTTCATTGGCTGTCATGTTCCACAGAAATGAGTCCAGTTGAGGACTGTTAGGAAATCTGAAATTTCCCAGATGAACCAATTTTGAAGTCATCAAAAAGCACAGTACAGATGATTTCAGAGTTTTTCAAATCAAGCGGTTTATTTATGACAAACCAAGTCAAAGCAGTGTTCGTCCAAGACAAGCCCAAGATCGCGATCTGACTCTGATCTCAGCATCACACCGGTCCCACCAAGACAGAGCCCCGAAGTCCAGTTGCGGACTCTATTTATTGAAAGGCCATCCCTCCTGCTTATTCTGAAACAAATTGTCGAAGGAGTTCCATGGGGGGTGAACGCGCTGATGTCTTATCTGGGGGAGCTCGATACAGCTCGGTTGCCCTTGAGCCAGACACCAGATATCTCCAGGTTCATAAAATATCTAGACCTTGGGCAAATGCCGGCCAGATTGCCCCATCGTTATCGAATGCGCTAATTCCCTTGAACATGAAGTACTTCTGCAAATAAATATAAAATTTTATCCCTTTAGAACCTTTGGGATTTTATGTCCAGGGGTACATGTCCTGATACAGGTCTGGTTATCGAAGATTATGAGTTCAATTAAATTCCTGGCATATTGCTGTCTTGATAACGGAAAACACAGGTGCACCCCTGACTGAAAACCACCTAGACAGATGTCCTCAGTCAGAGCTTCATTGCTAAGTAAATTGTCCACACAGGCATGTGTCCAACGCCATTTACCACTATCAAATATCTCTGATTTTTACAGAGTGTATATACATAGTCTACACTACACTGTGTAGTACAACACATCAGACTCTTAATAGGCACGGCAAGTAAGACGAGGACTGGTTTGTCGCATGTTACACCCAAAACACACCCATTAATAATCACGAGAACTACTACATGCATTTTGCATCAATTTTGCGAGTTAAATTTAGAGTAGTAAAAACACACTGACACATAAGCAACATGTTTCACAGCTCGCTGAAGATCACTACAACAGAGCCCTGAGTTTTTTAAACTGTTAATTTATTGATTTATCTATTGATAATCTATTAGATTTACTGTAATGTGTTTCATCAGTGCATGTACTTTTCCATTTTTAGACACTTAAGAAAGTGTTTTTAATGAAAACTTATTAATTTTCATTAGGAAATAATTTACTGTATTTAACACATCATGTCATATAACAAACCCAATGTGCGTCGTTGTATAATTTATTAACGTATGCATGAAGAAAAACACTTTTGCTCCTGCACTAGAGGATCTGATACTGATGTAATCAATAAACATAAAGCAACATAATGTCATTGAACTTACTTCTCCTTCAGCTCTGACACTCTCTCACCAACAGAACTGAGTTGAGCTTCCAGTTTGCTCATTCGACTCTCTGTTTTTTTGAGGTTCCTGATCAGGAATGACAGTAGAACAAAAAATAAAACATTCACACATAAGAATTGTGGGAAAAGTCTTTCAAATGAATGCATGTGGTTGTGTGCGTGTGTGTGTGTGTGTGTGTGTGTGTGTGTGTGTGTTATACTGACTGCAGCAGTCCTGCTTGTTCTGCCTCCAGAGGTTGTATTTTCTCAAGTACAAGAGAATACTGAACATTTGCTTTCACCCAGGCAGCTAATGGTGCAGCTGGAGCACTTGCACGCTTCGCATTCTGTAAAACACACACACACACAAACACACACACACACACACAAAACTTCTTGATGATGACAGGGGGCTGACATAACACAGCAAACCAGGAGCAGTGAGGGTTAAGGGCCTTGCCACAACGTGGACTCAGGATTAGAACTTCAATCCTCCATATTGATAATCTCACACCCTTTACCCCTGAGCTACCAAAACCCAAATGTATACTGTTTTAATTTATATAGAACATACTATAGGACATGTGCACTGAAATTTGAAAAAGAGAGAGACCTTTGGGTCAAATGATGCTTGTTTCCTATTTAATAGCTCCTCAACACTCTCTCGGATCTCATGTGTGATGTTTCGAGCATCAAATGTTGCAATGTCCTCTCTCACACCACGCTTTGCCAGAAAGCTGTAACACATTAAAAAAAGATAAAATAAAAAGGTTAAAAATATATGAAAAATATATATATAAATCCATAGACCAGTCTTTAATAACCAGATTAACACAACAGGGACCAATGAGCATACTAAGCTGTAAGTGACAGTACATCATCAAAAGAATTGCAAAACCAAAAAAAAAAAAAGAACATTGCTAGCCATCTGCAGTTTGTTCACAATTAACAAGCCAGAAGGTTGTTTTGTGGCTAGATAAGACACAATATATTTGTACTCTATATCTGTACAATATATTGTAGTACTATGGCATGGGGCCTTGCTTGCTATCGCTAATGGAACAATGAATTCTGATATTTACCAATAATTTCTAAAAGTAAATATCAGAACATTGTGTACATTTGACTGTGGATTGGTGGAGTTTGTAACCTTTCCAGTCTGATGAGAATAATAATACACTTTTAAATGTGTTGTGAAGATCTAATTTGAATTAATGATCTGTTCTTAAAAAACAGGGTGCTCAGTCAAAACCGACTGTCATTCTAAAGATTAGAAATACCTGACTCTAATTTCACCTTCAAATTATCTGCATATCCTAAAAATATACAGATTTTTTTGTTTCTTTAAATTTACTTTTAGAACTTAGTACTTTAAGATATTTAAAAGATCTGATGGGGTATAAAAACAAATTTATGCAGAAACCTGAACAGAGACAAAGCAAATATAATTTAATGACCACAATAAAGTCAGAATCTGATGACCAGAATACTGTCTCTCTGTTATAAAGCATTGTACTGGGTGAACAAGTAGATGTTTCTGATAGGAGCTTTATTTGGAGTTGGTAATTACTGTAGGAATAGATGCAGTTTTGATAGATTTTATAACAGTAATTAGGAACGGGTTTAAACTGGGTCTAATGAAAAAAGCTGTCAGCATTAAAAGTCATAATTCTAAATGAGTTTCTATAAAACCTCATAATGTCATTTAGCTTCTAAAACCACCTTCTTCCTTTCTTAGTATATCTCACTTCCAATAAATATTCTAATGAATAGTTTTGGCTTAAGGTCTCATTTAGTTTAAGGCTGGTTTGGTAAACTGTTAAACACAGAAAAGCATAACCTCTGCTTAATAACCTGATGTTGACACAACACTGGGATTGTATACTAAAGTTGATCTGTACACAAATTATTACCTGTGTAAGTACAGGTTTGAATGTGTGTGTATGTGACGCTGTGAAAACCAAAACCTTTACACTCAACTAATTTCTGCAATCAATCAATAAATAGATGCAATAACATTATAACAATCATGACAACTAAAATCTTCAGGAATTTTCATATATATATATATATGCCTTAAGTTTTAAGGTTAAGGTTGTTGAGGCCACAATTCAAACAATCCTTCAGAAATCAATTAAATGTACATCCCACAAACACAAACACATCACATAAATCTTTTTTTCACATCACATAAACTACTTCTAACAGTGTTGAAGTAAAGTTCTTTATGCATTGCAAGAAGGTTCTAGGTAAATCGGTGCATTTTTCTAGGTAAGGATGTGTTAAATGTGTGTCTGTGGTATGTAGGTGTCTCACCTTTTCATGCTGACCCAAGAGGTGTCAAAAATTCCCATAAGCCTCAGCACTCCTTCCAGAATGTCTCTGATGATATTAGGTGGAGATCGCAGAGAATGAATCTCAGACAGATCTCCAGACTTAATGTTTCCTACAGCTTGTTTAGCTTCATCCACCAGTGGCTACACACACACACACACACACATGAGCTAAGACATTAGGAGAAGCATTTGGTTGCCCAAGTTGCAAGCCTGCAGCTCAACTGCTAGCTGCAAGCATCAGGTAGTGGATCATGATAAGTAACCTTTGGGTCTGTGTGTTAGCCAACACATATAGTGCCTTCTTGTGTGATACAATAATACTCCTTTCAACAGGAGGGGGGCATGTCTAATGCGAAACACTGTGTGCTAATTTCCAGGTAAATGACTGCCAGCACGGTTGAAGCACCAAGACTTATTTAAACAAATCAGCTGCCACTTAGTTATCCCATCAATTAAAAGCAGCTAAAACTAATGTCAATTTAAAATGATCTGCTAATCCTACATACCTTCCATCCATTATCCACCTTATTATCTTATTTAATCCTATACTATGGTTGCTGTATCACTGGGCACACACTATATATATATATATATATATATATATATATATATATATATATATATATATATATACACACACAGGGCGTTTGTAGAGTTTAGAAACATCAGGGGCTTTGGCCCAGATCCCTAATTCCCCCTCTGTCCTCTTTAAAAATTGCCTATTCATGAGTGTATTTATCCACTTTTCAAACTTGTCACATTCATTTTGTTTGATAATTCATCAGTTATATTAGTAATAAATTAAATAACATATGAAATATGTATGTCAGCAGTGGATAGCACATTCAGTTCTAATAAATGATGGTTTTGGCTAAAAAAATTTGAATAAACGAACCTGAGCTTCAGCAGAAAAGCATGAATCCTTTTTACGAGTCAGTCGCAGATTAGAGTTTTAAAAAGGTTTAGATTTGAAATTCTGTAAGTTTGCGACAGTTTGCGCCTTCAGTTTGCTCCTTCGTTTATGAAAGCAGGGAAGCTGCTCTTTACAGCCAACATACAGTTATTACGGTAACTTTACTCCCGATACTGGCGAAAAATATCTGTCTCCCTCAAACACAAACACAGAGAGACGGCCAGATCCAGGGCCACAGCCCCGAAAGCCCAGGTGATAGATGTGTATATATATATATATATATATATAGATGTGTGTACATATATATATATATATAGATGTATGTATATGGTGTGTGTGTGTGTGTGTGTGTGTGTGTGTGTGTGTGTTTACCTGCACTTCTCTTAGCTCCTCTTCAATCTTCTTTTTACGCTCCTCTATTTTCGCCACTTCCTGGGCTATTCTCACTTTCAGCTTCTCCATCTCAGTCTTCTGATCACTGGCATTCTAACAAACACAACCAACACAAGTCCAAACATAACACAATCACGGGGGGGGGGGGGGGGGGGGGGGGGGGGGGGGGGGGGGGGGGGGGGGGGGGGGGGGGGGGGGGGGGGGGGGGGGGGGGGGGGGGGGGGGGGGGGGGGGGGCCCCCCCCCCCACATCGCTCATATCATATCAGGCTTGTAATTTACATTCTAGTTCAATCCAAAGGTACTGAATGAAGTTTGTCTGGGCTCTGTTTTGGCCAGTCAATTTATGAGCTTTGCCTTGTGAACTAGGACACAGTCATGCTAAAACATACAAGGGCCTTCCCCACACTGTTTCCACAATTGAGATTGTGATATAGGCATATGGTTGTTCAAAAATGTGAAATACGAAATATATATTTTTATAGTTTGAGTTTTTTATATAGTTTGTTATATAGTCTGTAACAGGATTTCTGTTATCTAACATATTACAGTCTTACACACCTGCATGGATGTAGTGATCTCATGCAGTGCTGCGTCTGCCTCCGCTTGTTTGCTTTTCAATAAGACACTCTGATCAGCTGCACGTCTCTTCAGCTCATCGACCAATGACTTAGCTTCATTTAGTTTAGCCACGCCCGCCTGTTCAAACACACAATAGATACAGTATGCATGTAACTACTATGGATTGCGTAGTATGTGCATCCGTGTGTGTATGTGTGTGTACCTGCAGGTGTTGTTGTCTCTTGGTCAGCTCTTTCTTCTTAATAGTGTAGATGGACTGATAAACTCGGAGAAAGCTCAGATAGCGGCTGGGTGTTGCCCCGTAATCAGAACAAGACTTATGAATCGCCAGGAACGAGTGAAAAAAGTTCTTCTTACTTTTTCCTAAAGTATTTTCCTCCACTTCCAACATTTCCGCTAGAAACATCTCAGGAATCTAACACACATGCATTGACATGTCACAAAAGACGTGAAAACGCATTAATACAAGTTGTACATTCCCAACTGTAACTATTTTAAACAAAGGCAATTTTCTACAAATCACAGCATCTCATCTCATTATCTTTTGCTTAATCCTATACTAGTGTCACAGTGATATTCCCATTCAGATGAGAACGTTTCAGGTGCTGGGCAGGCACACCCAAGTCAGGAAGCTAGGCACACTCTCACTTATACAGAAACACACACTATACAGAATATAGGGGTAATTTAGAGCAGCCAATTCACCTTGAAACCCTGTTTCTGGTCTGAGGGAGGAATCCGTAAACCTTGAGGAAACCCATGCAAACACAGGGAGAACTCATAAACCGAGATTGGGATTCGTACCTAGATCCCCAGAGCTAAGAGGCGAACATGCTAATCATTAAGCCACCATGCCGCCCCAAATCACAGCATGACGTCACACAGAGTGAACCTTTTCAGCTTTAAAATGAATCCTCGGTGCATCATAGATATCATACTAATAAGATGGATGGACAGATCACCTCCCAACCCCCACACAACTGATATATCAATATTTGTAAGAGGCTTAATAGTTTAAATGCATTGTTTGTATCTATAAAATGTGTTCAATAATATTAATGTTATTAGTGATTAATGGAATCTTTTATTTAATTTTTGCATAAACCAGCATACACATCAGATTACACTTTAGGTTAACAGATAACCAGTGTAGACTACTGAAATCTAAATTAAATATAGGCCAAAAAACAGTTGTTATTTTATGGTTTTTAGTATTCTGTTTAAAGACGGTTGTTACATGTACAGTATATATCCCCCTGTAAAGACACAAAAACAGTCCAGCATGAGAACAAGCAGATTCTCTTATTTCTTTACCTTTTTCATGCTGCCGTCTCTCCAGCCCTCGAGCCACTGCATGCTACACTTTCTGTACAGTGCTGGATTGCTCTCACAGTTAATGGTGAAGCTTTCATTAGTGCAGTCCATAATCAATACAACATGGAGGTTCTGCTGAACACCTACACACAGATACAAACAAACATACATGATAAGATTGACATCACTCCTCTCATAAGAGTATGTAGGTACGCATATATGAGTATGTGTTTGTATATACACAGTACCCATTTAAATTTACCTCTTTCGTGTTCCATTGCTTATTTTATTCACTTACTACAGAGATGGACTTTGTATATGAAGTGTGTTGCATTGACATAAGTGAAACACATGTAGATGCACTAGTTAATAAGAACTACAAAGTGCATCGATATGATAATTAAACAGATGAAATAGTGTAGAAACAATGAGTTGCACCGATATACAAATAAACATATACGTGTGTGTGTGTGTGTGTGTGTGTGTGTGTGTATCCTTACGTTGTGTGTAGTAGTTAAAAATAGGGCCAGTAAATCCATCCTGTGATGCCTGATCCCTCAGGGATGAAAGTAATGGTTCAAGTTCATCTGATGCGTACAAACCCGGCACTTCACCTGTAACACACACACACACACACACACACACACACGCCACATAATTTAGCTTGTTGTATAGTATAGTATAGTATAGTATATATATATATATATATATAAAATACTTTAATAAGCAGTTAAGGAGTTTTAATCTGGTACATTTCCTCGTTCATTTCTTTATGTTTAATATTTTAAAGGCCTATAATAAAACTGTATTAATAAAGTGAAACTTAATTCATTTATTATCTTCCGCTTTATCCTCTATTAGGGTCGCGGTGGGGTTCCCCATGCCCATCCAGGGGAGAATGGCGCTGGGCAGATAGACCCAGGACAGGGCGCCAATCCATCGCTGGGCACACACTCACACACACAGACACACTCTATATGGGGCAATTTGGAAAACTCAATTGACATGATCCATGTTTTTGGACAGTGGGAGGAAACCGGAGAACCCGGAGGATACTCACGCCGACACGGGGAGAATATGGAAACTCCACCCAGATGAGGATTCAAACCAGGAATCCCTAGTGCTGAGAGGAGAACGTGCTAAACCACTAAGCCACCGTGCCGCCCTGAAACTTCATTATTCAATAACAATTAACAATTTCAGTGTGGAACAGAACCGACAATTAACCGCTAAATCTGTGGTTTAGCAGCAATCTATATACAGTACACTATAATGTGTTGAGCAGTAGCAATGTAAATTTATTCATTTACTGATTTAAAATTAATGTACTTTACAATACTGATTCTACTGGCAATTAAAAACAACATTAATACAGAACACAGTAGCACTGCTCAGGTAGGGGGAGCCACTCACTGAGCCTCGGTACTCACAAGGTTTCTATCTTGGAGTTTTTCCCCTGCCCGTGTCACTTCAACTTGTTATTGTGGGGTTCAGGCTTAAAACACTATACAACTGACAATATACTACTTATAAAATCTTTATTTAAATAAATAGACTTGAACAAGTAAAGTATTACTGTGATTTTAGTACAGTACAACACTGAATTCATGGCTTTCACCTGAAATGTGTTTGTGTTAACTGACTTTTAGAGAAAAAGCAGGAATCCCAGCTGCAGCTCAAACACAAAGGGTTAAGCTACTGTTGATATGGGTCTGCAGGTCAGATACCAGCTCAAATGTTGAATTTAGGTAAAAAAAAACTATATTTGGTTTGGCACATCCTCCTCCTTCTGCTCTGGCATGTTACACTCAGCTAAAGGAAATTTACAAATCCTCACTGCCATTTGAATCAAAATGACTCCTTCCAGCCTTCAGCACAGAGAAAGAGAGAGATAAAATCACGATGCTGAAACAAGGATGACAATATAATGAGCACTTTTGATCCATCAGCTGTGTAAAGGAGACTAACAACTAAGGAGAATAAAAATAGAGACAGACTACAGACTGTAAATGTGGAATTATAGTTTAAGTGTGTATGGTAAATGCACCATGACTGTGAAAATGTGTATCTAATAACATGTCAGTTAATATATATGATGTTTTTAAATGTAACCAGGGCGGCACGGTGGCTTAGTGGTTTATTATGTTCTCCTCTCAGCATTAGGGATTCCCGGTTCGAATCCCAATCTGGGTGGAGTTTTCATGTTCTCCCCGTGTCCACGTGGGATAAAGCGGAAGATAATGGATGGATGGATGAATAAATGTGACCACTACATAAACAACCAGATCAAGATGCATAATACTCATTTATTATCCATAATTAAATCCAGTCATCTCTAAAGTCTAACAATTGTGAATAAATAATGAATGAATTGACTTCCAATCTGGTCATCTGTAAACTGAACAGATCTATATTTGTGTCTAGCAATGTCTGTTTCCTGTTATAGAGTTATTAATAATTTAAATGTAAGATGTAATATAGGTAATTTTATTCCACCACACTGACCTGAGGACAGTAAACTATTAACCATCTCCAAGAAGGACGGATGAACAAACTGATGATCTTCCAAGAGAAGCACCGTCTGCTGTCCATCAATACCTGCCATCTGCATCACCTGCGCACACAGACACAGACACACAGCCACACACAAAGGAATTATTAACATGCCAACACATAATTAAGTGGTACAGTAGCTCAGGGGTAATGTCTCATATCTTGATAGTGTCCACATCTTGGGTCCTTTTCTGTTTACATGTTTTTTCAGTCTCTGTGTAGTTTCCAACACAGAATCCCACCACAGCCCTGAAGTAACTTTAACTGATGATACCAAATTACAAGTGTGAATGTGTGTGTGTCTGTCCTGTGATGGACTGGTAAATTATCCAGGGTATTTTAATATTTTGCCCTATGAGACCTTATTACCCCCCATTAGGGAAGAGGCAAGCATTTTTGCAATTAATCGTAATTAACAACTTTCTACCTTCAAATTATTGTAACTAGTGTAAAGTTAATTATTGCATAATGGTAATAATTGTATAAACGTGATTATTTAATTGACAATAAGTACTATCAAAATCTGTAATCGTCTATTTTCCTCAACCCTAATTTTAAGTGAATTAGAAAATAAATAAAAATATAAAATGTATATGAAACACAGGATTACGTGCAAAAATGATATTGTGATGATTGTAACAGAAAACCAAATGTGTTAAGGCTTTTTTTAAGTAGCACATTTATCAGAACAGGACTGTTAGAACCTCTTTGAACCAAATAAATTAAAAACACAGCATAAGGACTGTAATGTGGTCACTGGTATTGACTTTATAAAAAAAAAACACAGAGTTTTAGGTTTGGTAATATAAAGCACACACACACAATCACAGATAAGTGGAGCATGAACTCACTGTTTTAAGATCATTCCTGAAGTGTTTAAGGCTGTATGAACGGCTGATTTTGGGCGTATAAAGCGTTGCTCGGTGCATGTGTGTGACCAGACCCACAGCTGTGCGCCGGCCCACACCACTACGACCTGCTAACAGCGCGCACCCAGCAGGAGCAGACAGAACACGGTCCATACGACTCACATATTCCAGAACTTCTGAAAAGATCAGCAGGTCCAACTCACAATTCTCACGCCCATACTGAAGCACACCCTGCAGAGAGATGGAGGCAGGAGATTGATGGGATGGTTAGATAGTGAATGATGTTACATTCACTCATGAGAATGCATATGTCAACTGTATACACACACACACACACACACACACACACACAGGACCATCATAGAACAGGTATAATTTGGGTCGTTATTGTCAGTTCTGCAGTGACACTGATGCTATGAGGGGGGTTTAGTTTTGGTACCATTTGATCACCCTCAGTGACACTACTGCAATGAGAATAATGCACCAAACACAGAATACCTTCTCTGTGGTGTTACTATTGGGGTCCTGACCTGGTCTCATGCAAAAAGATGGACCACAGTCTTTAATTGTAGAACTAGAAAGTCTTTTGGCAAGTGGAAACTGATAACATGGACAATAAATGGAGCAAAAAGAAGGTGTAAACTTTTTGTCTGGTACTGTATAAATAACTCTTATAACCACCTTATCTATACACACAATCACAATTCCACATTCACAAAATTACAATTAGTAGTATATCTGACCTTACAAATGACCTCTGTGAGATCATTAGCGTTCAGACGGCCAAGCGGTTTGCCATATAGTGGAAGTGATTTGCCATGTCCTCTACCATCATGACTTGCACCCCAGGTTACAAAGAATGAATCTGGGGAAGAAAAGAGGATTACAATTTTGAACCTTCTTTATTATATTAATAGTAGGATAAATGCCCATTCTCTGTAAAAATATAAAATACGTGGCACGGTTTCTTTATATTGCAGTAGTAAAAGAGAGAGAGAGAGAGAGAGAGAGAGAGAGAGAGAGAGAGAGAGTGTATAAGTGAGTGAGTAAGTGTGCCCAGTGATAAATTGACCCCCTGTCTTCTTGTTCTCCCCTGACGTGTACATTATAGATACTACACAAAGTGTAAAACAATATCTCAGACCCACTTGTGACCCCTACAAACCAAACCATAACTTAGCACGACTCTACTATTCTGCAAAGTTTACCTCAGAGATCATGAACACTGAACACAAAATACATCAAAGAAAGTAACAGCAATAACTAATGTATCTTACTATATGATAAAACTATGCAGTGGAACACAGACCTGTAAACTGATCTGCTTAGTGTGTGTAAATGGATATGTGGTGCATAGATGTGTGTGTATGTGTGTGTCTAACCAAACATGTTTTCCATCACGTCAGATCTCCACTCTCCTTTGATAACGGAGTTGAGGATGTTGTCGAACACGAGTGCATCTTTATCAGATACAAGTCGGTCTCTAAACAGTCGATGAGCCTCGTAAACTACCACCTCCAACACAGAGTCTACAGAGGAACCACCTGTACACACACAAACAGGTTATAATACATAACACACACACACACACACACATAACCCTAGCCTTAACTATACAGTTTACCATAACATACACACAAACACATGTTATAACATATTGTATACACTCACACAAAAACACACACAAACACAAACACACAGCTTTTATTAAATTACGGATTCTTCTTTTTAATTACGACTTCTACTCTAACTAATCATCAGACATTAATTAGACAGAACAGTTTTTTTTTTATTATTATAAACACTAACCTGCAGTGAGGTCATATCGGAGCAGGTTCAGCACCCACTGGGTCAGCACACATGGAGTGAAGAGGTAATGACTGTGATCATCTACAGAGAACTTAGCCTTCACCTGAAAACACACACACACACACACACACACACACACACACACACACACACACACACACACACACTTACTACTGAAATATGGAGAAAAAACACACATTTTATAGGAATTCAGCTGACCTGCTCATAAATCTGAACCAATGTTCCAGCTAGCTGGTGGATCCTGCCAACCGAGTTCCAGGTTGGGTGATTACCCAGAGTTCTCTGCAGCACAGGTGCCAGGTAGGCGCTGTAGATGGTTTGTAGTTGTTCTTTATCAGGATAACTGCAAACAAAATACATCATACACATTAAAATATCACACTGCATTATAAAGCCTCCGTGCTGTAACCACACAAATAAACATCTCATCATCTGCTGTTTAATCCTATGACAGGGACCAGGGTCGTGGGAGGCTTCCCCATGCCATCTAAGGGAGAACAATTCAGGCGGATTCCATGGTTTTGAACTGTGGGATGAAACTGGAGAGCCACGCAGACGCGGGAGGGACATGGAAACTTCATCCAGATTATAATTCAAACCTGGATCCCCAGTGATGAAGCGCAAACATGCTAACCTCTACAGCACCCGTCACCCATTCTAAACTTTGATAACGTTAATCAAAACTAATAAAGTAAAATTTTAGTTAGAGCATTTTAACCACAAACTTTGTTAGTCTTATTAAAAATAACTCTGACTGCTGTGTTGAGAGATCCCAGAAGGAGCCGTTAAAGAAATAGAACAGTTTATATTTAAGTTTAGACATAAAGACTAAACACTTTTCTCCATCATGAAGCCCAAGTTAATGTTTAGTTTATTTGCTCTAGAGTGAAATAAGTACTTGTAGAGTGATTGTGAAACTCACTCAATGGTACAGATGCGCACTATGGAGGTAAAGCGGGAGGTGAGTGTGTGTCGTCCCACTGCTCCTCCAACAGACATGGAGCAAATGATCTGAATGTTCTCCAGTCCAACCCACTCCAAACTCTCATCATAAAACCCCTGATAGGTTAACACCTGAGAAAGACACATACAGAAACAGTGAGAAACAGACAGAGATTGTGGGTGTATGTACATATGGATTTGAATATGTCTGTTTGTGTGTGTGTGTGTGTGTGTGTGCGCGTGTGTAAGACCTGCTGCAGGAAAGCGATTAGGTTACTGGTTCCCCATTTGTCAGGTTTAGGGAGGTTGATGTCTTTGAGGTAAAGAACGAGACGCTCACAGTCGCGCGGTCTATACACTCGGTGTGTGCTTGAGCTGATGCACACACACATTTGTGTGAGTTTCTGCAGAACATGATGTGATGTGGTCTGAGCGCTGCAGTGAACCACCGCTACCTGAGTGGAGCGCAACTTGGAGAATGTGTGACGCAGCAGGATCCTGCACAGATACAAACCTAATGAACTATCTACAAAACATTACCATCCAGCTCTGTTTACATCTTACATGCACCATCACACCACTATCTGTGTACATGAAAGCAGCAAAGTATTTACAAAAATATAAAGGCACAAGAAAGTTTACATGTTGGCCTGATGACCAGTTGTGTTTTAAAAGTCTTTCTGGTGAGTTATGCTTGAATAGGTCTGTGGCAGTGGTGTAGCGATGCTGTGGAGAAGATGCAGACCCATGATGCTGTGTTTGTTACATTCCATTATAAATTATTGCATTTTAAAAAGTAATGACCCACATTTTTCTATCAATATATTACCAATTTAGTGCTATTAAAAATAAATGATTTTATTGCTTGCAGTATTTTTCAACATAGTGTTCATCCACATGTTTGTGTTATAACAATTCAGCACAGCTCTGCCATCTATTGGAATAAAATGAAACTTCATACACATGAAAGTGACATCACAGAAGTAAATTGTTTTCTGTGCTAATACCACACAGTGTAGAGCGTTACAGCCTAAAGAACGAAAACGCACAACATGCATTTTAATAGTGTGTAAGCCTGTTCCTTAGCTTTTGAAATCCTGTCTCTCTTACATTCTAATAAAACCTTTAACCCAAAAATAATATATTTTTTATATAGATAATAAGCAGAGCACATGTAAATAAAAACATTTCCAGTAATATCAGTCATTCACGAAAAATTTATTTGTAATATAAAAAATGTATTTCTCTCCATGTTATGTCATTTAAGGACGTTTAAATAATTAAATAATATCATTTTAATACAGAGGCGGCACGGTGGCTTAGTGGTTTAGCATGTTGGCCTCTCAGCTCTAAGGATTCCTGGCTCGAATCCCCATCTGGGTGGAGTTTGCATGTCCTCTCAGTGTCCACGTGGGTTTCCTCCGGGTTCTCCGGTTTCCTCCCACAGTCCAAAAACATGGATCAAGTCAATTGAGTTCTCCAAATTGCCCCCTATATAGTGTGTCTGTGTGAGTGAGTGTGTGCCGAGCGATGGATTGGTGCCCTGTCCTGGGTCTATCTGCCCAGCGCCCGAGACGTTCTCCCCTGGATGGGCATGGGGAACCCCACCGTGACCCTAATAGAGGATAAAGCGGATGATAAGGAATGAATGAATGAATTTTAATACTGAGTAGGGCCCTAATTTAATTGGGTTAAATTAATTAGCTCATTTTAAAAACTGCACAGTAGTAAAAGTGTGTGAAAAGGACACTTTAGTGTATTCCAGGTGTGTTCCTAATTAATATTCATAAAATTGATTAACTATTTCAAATAGAAATTATGTGCTGCAACGTTTTACTTCTGGAATATCTTAATAGTTTCTATTAATATTCTACCAAAGTTACGTGACTTATGAACACATAAACGTATATGTGTGTATGTGTGTGTGTGTGTGTGTGTGTGTGTGTGTGTGTGTGTGTGTGTGTGTGTGTGTGTGTGTGTGTGTGTGTGTGTGTTGTACCCCTTTCCACAGCCTTCAGGTCCGACAAGCAGGAAGGGCTGTGTGTGTGCAGAGCTGAGCCAGTGAGTGAAGGTGTGTAACGAGCGCTGTGTTTGTGGCGTGTGTATAACGGGTAGAGAATATAAACTACTGAAATCATCCAAACACACTCCATCCTCATGCTGCAGCTTATATGCACACACACGACCAGAGCCACTGTCATAGTACACATCCAGAGGGTTCCGTGGATCAGGAGGTGCCTCACCCACCCAGCTCAGGAGCTATACATACACACACACACACACAAGTTAAAATATGTTCTACTGTACATACACACACACACACAACATAATGTCTCCCTCACACACATACACCCACCAACAAATCCACACACGCACAAACGTGCGCACACACAATAACATTGTATATACACAAATCCACACATACGCACACATACACACAAATCCCCCCTCTCCACACACACACTCATACTGACCTGCTTGCTGAACTCCTTTCGAGATTTAAGTTGCAGGTTTCCTCCGAGACCATGTATCAAAGCAACTATGAACTCTCCTCTTTCACGGACGCCCCTCAGATGAGACAAGCCATTCATAACAGTCCCTACCAGACTGGTCTCAACCACACACTCTGTCTAAAGGCAAACAAAATCAAGTTTAATGTGTTTATGATGTTTACATAGGGTCCATGACTGCTTTTTCAGATTAAGTTCATAATTAGGAGTGGATAATTTGTATATTAACATTCAGCAGCCTCGTCTAAATTTTATTAGCTGATTATTTCAGTAATGAGTAGGTAAATTTGTGCTAACAAACAAAAATAAAACAGAACATGCTCGATACTTGAAGCAATATTTATGTAGTATTTTTCGAAAAAGACAGGATAATGAACATTTGAAAGATTTTTAAATTCGGATTTCTAAGCAGCTGCCAGGCACTTTGAAAATGTAAAACCAACAGCACTATACAGTAATGTATGTAATGTAATGTTTTAAAAAGAAAGTACTTGTGTAAAAATCCAGTCCAGTGCTCGCTGGAAGTAATCATTGATCCAGAGTTCCAGGTTGTCCCGGTTCTCCTCTGGCTCCCTCCTCAACCACGACTTCAGCAGAGCGCTGACATCAGTGTCCTCATCACTAACACGCACACGCACACACACACACACACACACAAATACACACACAAACACACACAAACACACACACACATTGGGTAAAAAGTGGGTTACACCAGAAATTGTTAAATTCAGGCAGACAGCACTAACTTTTACTATCCATCCATCCAATTTATCCTGTATTAGGGTCGCGGGGGGGGGGGTTCCCCATGCTCATACAGGGGAGAACACTTCGGGCGCTGGGCAGATACACCCAGGACAGGACACCAATCTATCACTTGGCACACACTCACACACAGACACAATCTATATGGAGTAATCTGCAGTTGTCAATTGAACTTGATCCATGTTTTTGGACTGTGGAAGGAAACCGGAGAACCCGGAGGAAACCCACGCGGACACGGGGAGAACATGGAAACTTCACCCTGATTGGGATTTGAACCAGGAATCCCTAGTCCTGAGAGGAGAACATGCTAACCATTAAGCCGCAATACAGGAAGCCTGAATGAGAAGTGGAACTTTGATGCAATTAATTACCTGAGAAAGATGATGCCCATGCGGGAAATAGTGGCAGGAGAGGCACAGCTTAGGTCATGGGTCTCAAACAGGAAGTTGACATTTGGGCCAAATTGAATGCGCTCTCCACTTGGCATTGTCAACAAACGATTGTCATCTAGCACAGAGTTTAGTGACTCCACCCACTCCGGGTCTATATCACCATCACACACAATCCATGAGCTTACATCTACAGAGAGAGAGAGAGATGTTCAGGGGAACTCTGAGTTCATAAGAATAAAGATGTAACGTTTAGTGTAGAATGTTTCTCTCACCCTGAGGTTCTCGTATAACACGTCGAGAGGCAGCGGTGATCACACCATCACTCCACTCTCGCGTGTCTAGGTCCATGTGTCCCAGTAGCTGCTGTCGGCTGACAGCTTTGGGGTTGACAGTGTAGTGCTGTACAGCACAGCCAAGGCGCTTCAGAGCTGAACGGAGCAGACGCCACACTGTTGACTTTCCACAGCCACTTGGACCTACCATAACCACACCCATTCTCTGTTTCATCTGCTCATGGAGCTCTATGGCCTTCCTTACCTACATAAACACACACACACACACACACCACTTGGTTTTAGCTTTGAGTTACATTATACAGTGAATGTGATTAAGAAAAAAAATATCAAACTGAAGAGAAACTGGTAAAGCTAATAACCTCCCAGTATAAAGTACATCATATTCATTAATTATTTTACTTATTCACTATGCTGTTCATGAGGTTGTGGTACAAAAGTTCATTCCAGTTCTTACTAAAATAAACAGCGATTATTTATCAGTATAAACAAAATCAGACGTGTTTCATGAAGCTGAATTGTACGTGTAAGAGAATTTCTGTTTGCTGTGATGTAGTTTTTGTTTGTGTACATATACACTGTGTGTGTGTGTGTGTGTGTGTGTGTACCTGGCTGGGTATGACCTCAAGCTGTACTTCCTCATAAGCACTGAGCAGTGCAGTTCTCAGCTCCTCATACTGAACTTCATTAAAGTCAACAGCGGGAAAAACGTCTTTCAGCAGAGCATCAAAGTGAGTGCAGTCTGAAAACGTCAGCTTAGAGAGTGTGTTCAGTCGCAGAGCCTGAACCACTAACACACATTCACTGACTACACACACACACACACACAAACACAATCAATTAAATAATCAATAATAAAATATTATTAGATTCTATTTTTTCATAATCAAATACTGTTATTGTTTTGTCTTTCATCAGTAGCTCTAATGCATCTGTATATGACTAAGTTTGTTTTATATTCTGATCCACAGATTTTTAAAGATCAATCTACAAAGATGAAAATAACTTAGATCCATATGTTTTACATATTTTCGGTTCTCTCAATGCGTTTTTTTGATCTGCTCAATCTGCATATATTAATAATTATGGCAGCTTGTGATATGAATGACTTTTATTAATATGACATATAGATTAGATTATGTTGTAGAAATTAAAAAAGTTGCAGGGATTTTGAAATAGTTTTTTTTTAGTTTGTTTGTAGGTGATCACTTAGTGTTACAGAGAATGTACTTTTTTTTTAATGTCTTTACTTTTAGGTGAGTAGCTGCAACAACAATAACAAACAACAAAATTGATTAAAATAATGATAGCTTTGCATTACCATTTGTTTGCTGTTTCCTCTTTAACTGTAATAAATTCCCACATCCTCGTAGCACTGTCTTCAGCGCACGCAGTCCCCAGTCATAATGCTGCTGAGGGCTTAACAGCTCCCTACATAATAAAACACACATATACATTCATCCATATATATTTATATATTTATATTCTCACACGGCGGCACGGTGGCTTAGTGGTTGGCACGTTCGCCTCTCAGCGCTAGGGATTCCCGGTTCGAATCCCCATCTGGGTGGAGTTTCCACGTTCTCCCCGTGTCTGCGTGGGTTTCCTCCGGGTTCTCCGGTTTCCTCCCACAGTCCAAAAACATGGAACAAGTTAATTGAATTCTCAAAATTGCCCCTTTAGAGTGTGTCTGTGTGAGTGAGTGTGTGCCCAGCGATGAATTGGCGCCCTGTCCTGGGTCTATCTGCCCAGCGCCCGAGATGTTCTCCCCTGGATGGGCATGGGGAACCCCACCGCGACCCTAATAGAGGATAAGCGGAAGATAATGAATGAATGAATGAATATTCTCACACACAAATACACAAATACATACATACAGAGGAATATAAGGTAAGCACTTTTAAGAAAAAAATGAATGTTTATGGAATTTTATAGTACAAAATATGATCATTTTAGTAATTAATGATTATGTGATCTGATATAATCCCAGCTGACTTGATTAATTACTCTCGGTCCAACAGACAATGATCGTATTACATGCTTTGAAACAGTCCTTGCTCTGTAGTAGCCATTTTCAACAGATAGCATTCAAATGACTGGCCTATAAGTCATGCTTACCTTGTATTACTTTTAGACATGTCCCCCAATATCCAATGCACATTTTTAAAATTTGTCTCGAGCATTTCATTAATTACCATATTGTCCATTTGATCAGTGCAATTTACAATAAAGATAGACTTTCTACATTTACAGACTGCAGTTCATCTGTTTGTGAACTACAGTACAGTACATACAGTTTTAGTTTGTTCCCTTTACTTTGTTCTCTATTGGTCAGGACATCAATAGTACCCCCAAGGAGAAGGCCTTACTTGATTGGTGCATTCTTCTCATTGTAGCAGAGTCACTAATCAATAAACAATACACCACCCAAATTATACCTGTTCTGTGATTGTCCTGACCAATAGAGAACAGAGAACCAACAGGGACTAACAAATAAACCACAGATCTACCAGAGTGCAAACCTACAAAACATCATCTATATGGTAAGTGGAGAAAATAAATAGTTATTGATTTCTTCATGCAAAAACTTTAGTTACATTGAACTTGTGTGTGTGTGTGTGTGTGTATGTGGACCTGGCCAGGTTGAACACAGCAGTAAGTTTACGTGCAAGCTCACGTCCTTGTTTAAAGCCCTCTGAATATAGGATGACTTCGGCTATTAACTCGTTGTCAGGAGTTGTCATGGCAACGGGGCGGAAAAGCTGCTTCAGGTTGTCTGGAAGCTTTTGTCTTCCACCATAACCTTTGCCAGCAGGGTTCAAGGTGATGAACACACCAGAGTTTGGATTCAGTTCCACCTACACACATACATTACTGCTCAAAAGTATGCAAAACAAAACAGTGAAATGCCCTATATACAGTATATATATATAACCGGTTCACTTTCATCTATTATATATCTAAATATTTACTGAAATTTGGTTTTCTGAAAAAGGGCAGCACGGTGGCTTAGTCGTTAGCACATTCCAAAACATTCCAAAAACATGGATCAAGTTAATTGAATTCTCAAAATTGCCCCCTGTAGTGTGTCTGTGTGAGTGAGTGTGTGCCCAGCGATGGATTGGCACCCTGTCCTGGGTCTATCTGCCCAGCGCCCGAGACGTTCTTCCTTGGATGGAGATGGGGAACCCCACCACGACCCTAATAGAGGATAAGCGGGAGATAATGAATGAATGAATGAATGGTTTTCTGAAATATTTATTAGTGTCCATAACTGAGAAACAGAGGCTTCTGACCCCACACAGACCCCAACCATTAAATCGGTGCACTTGGAAATCACTTTGGATAAAAGTGTCTGCTAAATGACCTACAGTGATGTGATATAATTATGTGGTTCATACCTCTTTGTTTAAAAGGTAACATGTATTTTTGTGTTGTCTCAGTGAGTCTTGAATGGACTGGATCTGCATGGACACGGCAGAGAGCACGGCCTCCTCCAAACGATTGAACTCATCAAAGCAGCCCCACGCACCGCATTTCATTAATCCCACAAAGATACGGCCCATAGATTTCACATCAATACCCTACACACACACACAGAGACACAGACACAGACACACACACACACACACACACACACACACACGTGACGTAATAAACTCTGATAATAAAGCAGGTCAAAATGTCTACATATCAAATAAATAAAGTTGGGACCTAAAAAAAACAACACAAAAACCATTTTAATTAAATCTGACTATTTAACCACAGTGATCAAGCAGAGTAATTAAAGCAATCTGATTTGAGAAGAAGTTATACTCTATATCAGTATTTTGGAATTCTAAACCTGTAAAATTACTGACAGTAAGAACTGAAAATCTTTCTTTAAAAAAATCACTAACACTAGCAATGTGCTGAGACCATGCTGTGAGCGTGTCTGTTACCTCATCACAGTTAAACACCAGCACCTGCCGGCCAAACAGTCCTCCAAGAGCTTTAACAGACTCCGTCTTGCCGGTTCCTGCAGGTCCATACGGGTTTCCTCCCAAACCCATTCTCATGGCCTGAGTTAGTGTTAGGTAGCACTTATCAGTTAGAGGGGTATGCACTAGTTTTGGAGAATTACCCTAACAGAACAAACACAGAGCCGGCAGATACAGGCTGGTGTGAGAAACAGATAGTTTAGGTGAGTAGAGTGAATTAATTCTGGTTTAATGTAAATACTCAACCCTGTTTAACACAGTAATATAATATAAATGTGTGTGTATGTGTGTGTGTGTGTGTGTGTGTGTGTGTGTGTGTGTACCTGATACTCATAAGTGTAGTTAAAGACAGCATCCACCATGTGTATGGTGCATTGCTTTTCTGAGGTCAGATAGAAACGTAGCTGTTTCTTCCATATCCAGTCATCTATCCTGTTAACACGAACCTCCAGCAGCTCCCTCACCACCGACAGGTTATGGATCACATCCAGTATCAGAGCCTTCAGCTTCAACTGTAATACACTGGATTCTAAATGTAAGGAATACAGAAATAATACATTTTTGTTGGGTTCTGCTCTCAACTAAATAGGCAAGAATCAAAAATGAATACTGCAACACAGCAAAGTCAGCCAAGAATCACAGCGAATAATTTTAAAGTAAATGCCATTAAATACCAAACAAACACACACACGTAAAGAGAGAGAGAGAACTGTACCCGCAGAGTCAGTGCTGGTGTTGGTATCAGTGTAATGTTCCAGTTTTGCATTGAGCTCTAACTCCAGATGGTGCAGATTCTGCTCACGAATAGCAGATTCAACATCCTCTGTGAACTGGATCTGCTCAGCGAGACACAGGATCTGAAACACACATTGCCTTTATTCATTGTGCAGACTTTATATGGACTTCCATTTAGTTTGTAAGTACTTATTTAAACCCTAAATATAAATATTACTACTGTAGCATTAACAATAACCATACTCTAACTATAACCATAAGCAAACCCTAAAAATCTAATCCTAACTATAAGGGTTGTAGTAGCTCAGTATTTAGGGTGTTGGGCTATCAATTTGAAGGACATTGGTTCAAATCTCGGCGGCACGGTGGCTTAGTGGTTAAGCACATTTGCCTCTCAGCGCTAGGGATTCCCGGTTCGAATCCTCATCTGGGTGGAGTTTCCATGTTCTCCCTGTGTCTGCGTGGGTTTCCTCCGGGTTCTCCGGTTTCCTCCCACAGTCCGAAAACATGGATCGAGTCAATTGAATTCTACAAATGACCCCATATAGAGTGTGTCTGTGTCCGTGTCAGTGAGTGTGTGCCCAGCAATAGATTGGTGGCCTTTCCTGGGTCTATCTGCCCAGCTCCTGGGGATGGGCATGGGGAACCCCCCCGCGACCCTAATATAGGATAAAGCGGAAGATAATGGATGGATGGTTGGTTGGTTCAAATCTCAGGTCCACTGAAGTTACCAATGTGGCTCCTTGAGGAATGCCCTTCACCCTCATTGCTCCAGGAATGCTGTGGCCAACTCTGTGCTTACTTATCCCTTTAGATAAAATTGTAACCCTAAAAATAAATGAATTAATGTTTGAAGCGGCGGCACGGTGGCTTAGTGGTTAACACGTTCGCCTCTCAGCACTAGGGATTTCTGGTTCGAATCCCCATCTGGGTGGAGTTTCCATGTTCTCCCCGTGTCCACGTGGGTTTCCTCCGGGTTCTCCGGTTTCCTTCCACAGTCCAAAAACATGGATCAAGTCAATTGAGTTCTCCAAATTGCCCCATATAGAGTGTGTCTGTGTGAGTGAGTGTGTGCCCAGCGATGGATTGGTGTCCTGTCCTGGGTCTATCTGCCCAGCGCCCGAAACGTTTTCCCCTGGATGGGCATGGGGAACCCCACCGCGACCCTAATAGAGGATTAAACAGAAGATAATGAATGAATGGAGCTGTAGGTTACCTGGGAGGGGTACCGGTTAGGGTCAACACTGCCTTTCTTCACTGCACTCACACTATCCAATAGCAGATACTTTAACGTCTCCTTCATCTCTGAAGAGAGATCACTGAGCCAAACCTAACTTACACAAAGACACAAACACAGGCATGTAACTGGTAACACATAGTCATATGTTACTGACTAAATTCTGATTAGGATGTGTGATAATAATAGAACTAATGAATTGGTATTAATTAAATCACAGAAGGTTTTGTGCAGGATGTAAGAGAGTCAGGATGTAAGAGCATTAGTGGTGAGCTGAGTAAGTGTGTGTGTGTGTGTGTGTGTGTGTGTGTGTGTACTTTACCTCCACATTATTAGAGATGGTAATACTGTTTTTCAGTAATACTGTCTCTCCCTCTAGAGACTTCATTGCTGTAATTTTGCTAAAATTGGAGTCAAACTCCACACTGTGAATCCCTACACACACATACACATACACACACACACACACACACACACACACACACACACACACATATACACACATAGACACACACATTACAAATTATGTTTTTATAGGTCTCTGTGATTAGTTACAGCTTTGGTTTATACCACCTGCAAAAAGTTTCTTTAAGTGAGTCTGGATGACTGTGGGATTGGTTGCCTGACCCAGGATCTCCAACAGGTCGTCATCACCAATGAAGTAAAATCGCGGAAAAGAAGAACGCTTCTCCTGTAGATGATAACACAAATCAAACCGTTACATTTTAGAATGAACTGACTGATGTAGGAATGTGTATTTTGTACAATGTTTTGAATAATTTATTGAAAAAAGACATGTAAACTAGCTAAGTAATCTAGGTGGTTATTCCACTCAAGGAGGATGAGCCCCCTCACTGAGTCTTGGTCCTCCCAAGGTTTCTTCCTCAAAATAACATAACAGGGAGTTTTTCTTGCCACTGTCGCTTCGGCTTGCTGTTTGGAGGTTTAAAGGCTTTTAACTCTGTAAAGCTGCTTTGTGACAATGTACTGTTGTAAAAAGCACTATAGAAATAAGTTACTTGAACTTGAACTTGAGGGCCCTATTTCAGCAGCCTTTAGCGAGCTGTAAACTGCACGGGTCATTTGCTATAACGACGGGAAAAGTATGGCTTGTGTGATGTGAAACGCGCAAAAGGCATGTACCAATTCTCTTAACATTTCAAGGGTGTGTTTTGGGTGTAACATGCAATGAACCAATCAGCATGTCACTTACTATTTCCTTTAAGAGCCAGGTGCAGTTTGACTTTGTAGCTGCAAAAATGATCTGACATTATTTTAACATGAGGGATGCAGATTTAGCAGAGCTCATTTCACCAACAATATTAGTTACATTTATTAATCTGTGTGTAGATAATGTACAGATTTATTATGATTTTATAATTAGTCATCATTGTATATATATTCACTTTTGAGTAAATTAAAAACAGTAAACATTTAATTCTTATTTTTCTAACGTTGTATTAATTGACATTATCGTGTGTGTCTGTAATGTAACTGCACCTCGAGGTAGTCATTGAGAGATTTTTGACAGCGCTGTAACTGATCCTGCAGTGTGTTTAAAGTATTTCTCATTCCAGCTCGCATGGTAAGAGATGTCACTCTGCTGTCTCTCTGCACGTCAGACATTATAGCCCTACACACACACACACACACACACCATGTTTAAATGCTACTTCTAGTGATGAAATCTCATTATTTTTCACGTTCAACCCACATTCCCCAACGCTATGGCTACTCAATACAAACACATGCATACACTGTCCCCACATACCCCAACAATATGTCCACCCTGTACCTACACAAGCCCACACTGTCCTAACATGCCCAAGCCATATGTCCACCTTGTACCTGCATCAATGTTCCACCAGGTCCCTGCTTGAGACGGCACTGTACCCACAAATCTTAAAACCTTACCCACCCTGTCCCTGTATGAGCCTGCTCTTTATATACCCCAGCACTATTATCTATCCATTCATTATTCATTCTTAGTGCATCAGTCATCTTCATACATCCATCATTCACCAGTCAGTCAGTTAAAACATCCTTTCATCAATTTGTCCACTGTACCATCCTTCCATCTGTCCATCTATCCATATGCACATATATCCCTTTATCTTAAACACATGCACCCAGACATATATACAGCCCCCAATAAAGCTGGTGTAATGGCAGCATCCTAACCTGAAATCCTGGTCCACTCTCTGAAATCGAGTCTGTTCTTGTGGCAAAGCACCACGACCAAATATGGGCTCAAGATAGAGCCACTTTCTCTGTATAGCATTAAGCCTTTGCAGAAAGTCATCAAGGTCAGTAAGGCGAGTTTCCCACAGTGAAACCTTGTCTTGAAAGCGCTGGTAATATGGTGAGTCCTTCAGACTTTGCAGCAGACACCGGTTATCTCCCACCTCCCCAAAACAATACATCAGTCAATTAATTGTGGTAAAGTAATTATATAGAACTGTATACAGTACAGTTACCTCATCGTCTTTCTCACCTGGTTCATGACATCTCTCCACTCACGTATAAGGCTGATTTGCACTCCAGTGCTGTTAATGTACTCCGTGAGAGAGAAACTTGCTCCAGCAGCCCAGAGCTCCACCTCACGTAGAGCCTCCCGTATACTCACCTCTGCATGTGCACGACTGTTCAAGTCCTGCCGATGTGTACACACAGACACAGACTCACTTTAATTTAATTTAATTATTTTGAAAATAATAAAAGCTAAAAGACATTGGGCTTTAAGGCATGCTGCTGAGATCATGTCCTAATATGGATATGTAAAAACCATTCAATTTTAAAGTCTGTTTATTTTACATGACTCTGTGCATATCCTTTACCACACAATCTGCTTGACACTTGCTCAGCTAGACACTGCTGCTCAGCTTCAGGACCACATTGTTGCTGAACACTCTTTATCTTAGCCACTGCTGCCTCTTATTGAGACATGTACCATACATTAACTGTTAGTCTTAGTATCATTCTTGTGCCTAATAATATTTTTTAAACAGGTCCACATCATGTCTGACCTTTTATACTCATCTGCATACACAACATTATGCTGTGTAAAGCCTGTCATAATTAGTTACGCCCAGTGTGTGTGTGTGGTATATAGAAATAGATAGGTGTGTACCTTCAGCTCCAAAGCCTTGTCAATAATGTTGTGTGAGACAGTCAGCAGGTCTCTGAAGAGCACTTTCTCCAGTGTGGTTCCTTTGGGGAGTCCAAGCAGCCTGAAAAGGTCCAGCCAGTGATCCTGAGACAGGTGATCACCTCTTACATACTTCAGCACAGGAAGCAGGGTCTACACACGTGCACACATGTACATACACAGAGAAAGAATGAAAGAATGTACAGATATTCTGAATAAAATCTGGCTTCCACTATGCAGTATCTGAAGACAAGTATAAAGCCATGTGTCGTTTTGTCCTTTGACCTTAAAAAGAGCTAAAATCATCTAAAACTTGTAGGTAGGCATTTACATTATATGAATAATTTATTGACTTGATTTTTCAGGGGGCTGGGACGATGTGCTTGTACAACACAGACACTAAAATCATACTTTAACACTTTACAGTTTAAGAAGTTTAGATAGTTTAGAGGTTTTGCAATAGTGTTTATATGCAGTATACAGCACTAGAAAATTTTCTAAACTGATCACCTCACATGTTTGAACAGGAGCCCAGTGCATAGCGACTTTCTGATTTTCATCTTTTTTTGTATAGTTTGCATGTTTGCCCTAACGATTGTCTGGGTTTATGTCCAAAATTCACTCTTGAATAATTAAGAGAATTAAAATCGAAGCTAACTTTTTTCCTCCTCACATGAGCAAAGACACACAGACATGCCCTAAATCAAGTTGCACAGTTTAAGGCTTGCTAAAGTTCACTAAAAATGGTCAATAATGTTAATATGTATACATTATGTTTTCTAGTCAGGTGTAACAGGTGGGCAGAGATGTTGGGGGAAACAGAACAAAGTGCTTCTATATCACAGAACTGTTCACAGGGATGGGGTTGTGTAAAATAATTCTGTGGTAACAATTTTACACACACTGAGTGATTTAAATTTTGTCACATAAGCCCAACATATTATAGAATTTAAAGACATTAAAGTTAAATAACTTAAATCTCCACATAGGTCGTGGACAATATAAAAATCTGAGAATAACCACAGGACAATATAAAGAACACTATACCTTGTATTTATCCACTTCTTTCTGTAACATCACTGTCATAGTGGTGTGTACCTCCAGTTTTCTCAGACGATCGTACCACGTAAACAAAAAATCCTCAAACTCATGGGTCTTAGACCTGCAGCAGAAAGTCACAGGGCTAGATGTGTGTCTGGAACAAGGCACAGGACCCTAGCTGTGTGTGTGTGTGTGTGTGTGTGTGTGTGTGTGTGTGTGTGTGTGTGTGTGTGTGTGTGTGTGTGTGTGTGTGCATGTACATACCTGAAGGTGATCCAGTCCTGTTGTGCACAGGTATCCAATGAGTTTTGAAATTCCTCATACAAGCTCCACATACCCGAACACTGCTGCAGATCATGCAGGGTGTCTGATGCCAGAGACATATCTGGTACATCTAACCCAAAATGCTCACAGTCCCCCCTAAAACACACACACACACACACTTTGGGTTATATTGACTGAACAAGAGGCACCTTATTAGTGTGAATATAAAGGTTAGAAACACTGGGGCAACAACATTTTATCAAACATCATCACGCATCACTCTGCAGCACATGCATTTTGAATTAAAGCCGAAGACAGAAGCAAGTGCCGACAGAGGTACCTACTGCACCAGCATGTTGCATTTTAACACTGGTCTTCCTGGACCCTTGAAATTCTGAGGACAAAAGCCCCCCTTTTTTTGAACCATTAAGGGGTCATCAGGCAGCTATTCATATGCATAACGACCTACAGCCCATCCACCCCCTCTGAAATCTATAAATATTTGAAATGTGTAATTAAAAGTTATTCTCTCAAATTTTCAACCCTCCTAAAGACAATAACCATACTTTTTTATCCAAGACACAGACAGTGTGCTGGTGTAATAGAGTTGGATTTAGCTTAGTTTAAATCTAGTGCTGTTGATACATCACTATCCGTGTGGAGTTTGAATGTTCTGACTGTATATGACTGTACTCTTATAAAATTACATAAATAAAACAGCAGTTATAGCAAGTCAAAAAAGGTATAACTATAGGTAGTTAATGTGTAGAAACTAAACTGCACCATAACTGTATTGTTTGAAGTCATTTATGATATGAAAATGATCTATGAGATATCAAACTAAAATAAAAACAAAACTTAAAAGATTTACAAGAAACTTAAAATTTACAATAGCCTGTGTGTGTTTGTGTGTGTGTGTGTGTGTGTGTGTGTGTGTGTGTGTGTGTGTGTGTGTAAGAGAACGACACGCACAGCAGTTTTAGTCGTGTGACTTCCAGCTCATTAAACTCCTCTTTTTTCTCCCTCACTCTCTCCACACAGCCCTGTAAGACATCAGGGTTACAGGACTCGATGACATCATCACCAGGTCTGAGCTGATCCCAACGTGAACGAAACTTCTGAAGTTCCTGTAGATACATGCTGATGCGGGACGCCACACTGCTCTTCATCACCTCCACCTAAAGAAGGAATGAGTGATAGATATGACATGTGAGACAGATTAAAGTGCTGTCCCATTATGACTCTGTGTGTGTGTGTGTGTGTGTGTGTGTGTGTGTCTGCTTAAGGGTTATTATAGATAAAAATCTAAAACTGAGAAAAAAAAAGAGAAACCATTAATAAAACCAAAATGAATTAAGTAACACAAACCAAAGCAAACCTGTGGCTTTCTAATGTTTTATAAAAAATCCCCCTAAACAAATAATTAATGGGCAAGGCACAGAATTTATTGATCTCCTCACAGCAAGGAGATCTTGGGTTTATTACCCTCACAAATCTGTGTAACTCTGTACGTCCCTTTCATATCTGTTCACATAGCACTGAATTCCAACCACAGTCCAGTAACATGTTTGTAGGTAAAATGGTGATATATAGTACACCAGGTATTAATGTGTTTGTCATTGGCTCAGTCCTGGGAACTGTTAAGGTTGTTCTAAAAAATAAATCACTGTCACTCTGGCTTTCAATTCAGTTTAGAAAAGGTTCAAACTGCTCTGATACACTGCACCATTGTAAAAAGCACTATATAATAAATAAACTTGTCTTGTCTCATCCTGTGCTCTGTATTAGATACCAGGACCATGATAGGAAGGAGCAGATATAAGAAAAAATAAATGATTCTGTTGTGGGTTTAAAGTCATCCTTACTTTATCCAACAGGAAAAACAAGTGGCTTATACAAAGAATAAAATAACATTTTAAGAGAACGTCACCAACTAAAATGTCCATTATATGCTATGTCATATGACCTGGTGCCTCTGTGCCTAATTAGTTTTAATGGTTTGAATGTCACATGGTAATACAGGTGAGACCTGCTCATTTAGTCTTATTAATACAGATGAAAAGAAATTTCATCTCATTTCAACTCATCTCATTATCTTCTGCCTAATTCTCTACTAGGGTCATGGGGAGGTTTCCCATGCTCATTCAGGGGGAAATTTGCTTGCGCTGAGTAGACACACCCAGGGACAGGGCATCAACCCATTGCTGGACACACTCTCACACAGACACATATATAAGGGGCAATTTAGAGCGGTCAATTCACCTTAAAACCACAGGAGGAAACCAGAGAACCTGAAGAAAACATGTGGACACAACGAGACGAGTCTCCACCCAGAAGGGAGTTCAAACCACTACACGATCATGCTGTTGTTTGTGCGATTTGCAGAGCTTAAATTATATTTGTTGCTACAGACACACTGAATTAGTTTTTCAAAAATCGCTCTTTTCAAATTGAAGGACAGTAATGGACTTCCATGAGGTGAAAACAATAGAACAGGCAGCTGCTTCTGTGACGTGAAGATGAAGATACTGCATGTGATATACAAACACGATTTTTTAAATCTCAGCTTTTTTAAAGCTAAATAAACCCAGAACCTACATAAAAAAACCTTCACTTAAACTGCTAAATTTATTCACATACAAAGAATGAAACTTTCTATAAAATCTGACCTGATCTCTAATCATCAGTTGATGACTCTCCATCATTAGTTCAAATTTGTCCCACTTTGCCCGAAGTGAGCCGATGGAATCGAGTCCTCCTCCAGCCACAGAGCGCAGCAGTCTGTTCTTCTCCTCCATCTGCTGGAACTGAGGAAGAATCTACAAACGGCATCACATCAGTGATACTGCAAAATCCAGCCTTCTGTCACTGCTCTGAGTTCTACACACAACACTCTTCAGTCTTTTACCAAAACAATAAAATATTGAGGCTTTAAAATCATACCCTAAACTGGAACATGTGCAGAAGAGTGATTTAGTATGAAGTTACAACACAAAAGACATTAAATAAAAATGTAATAAAATGAAGTTTGAGTGGCTGAACCACCAAGTTAATGTCTGATAAGATGTAAAAAGATCTTTACAAACACCGATCTGCATCTATTTCTATCAGTAACGTTAAAGAAAATGACAGTTTCTGCAGGTTTAATGCATTCTACTTCTCAGCAGCTGAGAAAAGGGAGAAGGTGCATTGATTTTGTGAAGGTCCCACATTTTGTGAATCTCTTTCCCACGAGTTATTCATAATAATGCACAACCTCAAGTGCCTTATTGCTTTTATAAAACAATACCAGCACTCTATTATAAAAAATAAGGTTTGATTCATAAATGTGTTTATTAAACAAAACTGCCCTTAGTGGTTTAGCATGTTCGCCTCTCAGCGCTAGGGATTCCTGGTTCGAATCCCAAACTGAGTGGAGTTTCCATGTTCTCCCCATGTCCACGTGGGTTTCCTCTGGGTTCTCCAGTTTCCTCCCACAGTCCAAAAACATGGATCAAGTCAACTGAATTCTCCAAATTGCCCCATGAACAGTAGATTGTGCTTGTGTGTGTGAGTGAGTGTGTGCCCAGCAATAGATTGGGTGTATCTGCCCAGCACCCGAAACTTTCTCCGCTGGATGGGCATGGGGAACCTCCTCACAACCCTAATAGAGGATAAAGTGGAAGATAATGGATGGATGGGACAAAACTGCCATCTAGTGGCTAAATGAGAGAAAACACATTTTTATGTTTAGTGCTTATCTGGAATCAGCTCACTGTTCATATTTATCTGTATTTCATTATTTAAAATAATGTATGTCACACACTGATATGAATGTGAAGTGCTCAGAGGTGTGCATAACAGTCAGTAGTCATGGCTTGACTAACAGTCTAACAGTTCAGCCGGAACTACCCATTTTATAAATGACTTTATATTGCACACCCTTGTTTACATAGAAGCAGATGTAGTACCTCAGGTTTGTGGGCCAGTAGATGACTATGTTTGCTGTTGGCCTCTCCAATCTCTTCTATACTCGTAGGTCGAGTAGATAACATCTCCATCCCACTGCTCACAAATAAGTCCACAGCCTGTATATGAGCTGAAGAGAAATGCACACAAAAAAATGTTAGTTCATTAATCTTGTAATCTTGGCAATACACAACTACCAACAGTTCTTAAAAGTACAGGTGGATCAGCACAAGTTCATTCATTCATTATCTTCCGCTTTATCCTCTATTGGGGGGGGGGTTCCCCATGCCCATCCAGGGGAGAAAGTTTTGGGCGCTGGGCAGATACACACAGGACAGGGCGCCAATCCATCGCTGGGCACACACTCACTCACACATACACACTTTATAGGGGGCAATTTGGAGAACTCAATTGAATTGATCCATGTTTTTGGACTGTGGGAGGAAACCGGAGAACCCGGAGGAAACCCACGCGGACACGGGGAGAACATGGAAACTCCCGCCAGATGGGGATTCGAACCGGGAATCCCTAGTGCTGAGAGGAGAACATGCCAAACCACTAAGCCAGCGTACACAAGTACTTTTTGTAAATTGGCATGATGTTGCCTCGATGATGTAACTAAAAATGTTATAGCTGGCAGCAAAAAGCAACCCTTTCACCTTTAACTCCATATGGAACAAATGGCAACATTATTCCTATACAACATGAAAGCACCACATGCACGTTAATGCATGATTGATAATGTATTGGTGCTCACAGTGCCGATCAGTAGCTCGGATAAATAGAAGGACCTGTGTCAAGAAGGGCCTCAGATTTAAAACTGTGCCAAATCAAACATGCAGATCTTTAAACTGTGCACACCTCACCAGGATCAGCCGAATGAACAAAAGAGTCTGAGTGTTTTACCCTGGACTGACTTCCTCAGGGCCATCAGCAGTGTGTCGAAAAGCTTCTGGATCAGGTCATCTATTGCTGCTTTCACTGGCTCACAGTTCACTGTGAAACAGTCCACCTTCTCAACACTAGAGCATTAACACACTGCACTGTGAAATCTGTCATTTGTTAATTTACTTGAATCATTTTTAAACAAACAGAAAAAAAGAAAAATGTCTTGATATTTGAAATGATAATTTTCATTCTCGTTCTTAATAAAACACATTTATAAATTGACACCCGCAGCACTAGAGGGTTTGTGGTAACTCAGTGGTTAGGATGTTGAGCATTGCTCTAGGGGAGCTTGATTGTGGCCTGTATAAGTGAGGTTTGGTCATGTTTCAGTACTTACAGTAGACTGAGTTTAAAGACAGCACTTTAAGACAGTTTCCTCAGCACTAGATTGTGAAGAGTTTAGATAATTTATTTCATAATATAATAAAAACAAGCAAAATATGAAAAAAAAATATTTTTTAAAAACCACACCTATATCATGTTACATTAATTCTGCTTGTGGCGTATAAAATTTATTTATAGAAACCAAAAATGAATTAATTACCACTAGTAGTTAATTAATTGGTGATTTTTTAATTGTTGTCATCAACGACTGTTACAGCTTAATTGGATAACAGGAAGCTTTTGCAAACTTTTTAACAGACACACAGACAAACAGATGAAGCTTATATAGGGGTAATAAAAAATTTTAATTTGAAAATTAGTGGAAATAAGTTAATGCTGCTGAACGTATGCAACCATCAGCCCCTCAGGAAGGGTATGACGATGCCAGGCCTCGTTCTGTGGGAATTAAATGGTTTAGATTATTACATAGCCTAAACCTCCTGTCTCTACTGCGGATCAGAGTTTCCTCTATTATAGAAACAAGATTTTAGCTTCATCTCAGACATTTCAGATGAGATTAAAAGGTCAGTGAAAAAGCCATTTTGTATGAATGTGTATGTGTGTATTCTTATGTGTAGTACCTTGGAAGACGTTCTGCCTCTTTCCCTTTGGCTTTGATAGCTTTAAAATTTCTCTCCCAGTCCTGAACTGTGTGAAGATGTTTTTCTACTAGAGCTTCCATATTGACCTGCCCTAACACCACCCACTCCTGTACACAGTAATGCACACCGTGACTTATTGCTTAGATCAGACCAACCAATGATGATCTTACTGTAATGCTTCCATGTGATTATGTGTACATATTCACCCTGAACATATCTTGTACGTGCTGCAGTCGGGTAAACAGCTCTTCTGCTTTGCTGTAGATGGTAATGAAGGCTCGAGCATTGTTGTCAATCATGTTGGTAAATAATGGCTCCACCCTTTTTTCAATCTCTGACACACCCCTAAACTGATTGGGGATGCTGATGAAGCGCTTCATCTCTCTATAGTACTTCATACGCAGCTCTTCATTTACTGGCCTAAACTGCAAACGGCCCTGCCTGCGAACACACACAGACACACACAAACACACACAAACACACACAAACACACACCCAAACAAGCGTCATTATCATCAGTATATTCTCCAAAAGTGTAACTGTTGCAAAATATGTTTTTACAAATTTTAATAACATAAAAAACTGTAGAAAACCCCACACAGACACACATACTTAAAGACAAGGTCCACATGTATTTCTGGAAGGTTCTTATTAAGTGCCTGTAATCCACACTGGTACTGAAACTCTAGGGCTTTATACAGCTGATGATTCCAGTGCTGTCTCCATGCATGCATATCACTGACATGTACACCCTACAATACACAGAAAGAGAAAGAGTGAGATGTCTGTTTAATCAAAGCTCTACAGACATTTATATCAGTAAACCTACATAACAAGAAGCTGAGTCTGAGATTAGCAGAGCTGCAATAACATCTATTAAAGCAAAATCACATAAAACAAAGTGTAGAATTGTGCCTGAGATCAAACCTATCGTACTGATATACAGTACCTGACAGTGATTATGTATTCAGATCTAGCCATTCTCACAAACAGCTATTGCACACGATGTAGTATTTTATGTAGTTCTATATTAAGTTTATTTATCACGTGCATCCACATATCGAAAAAGTCAAATGGATTTTTATATGACTTTGCCATTCAAGTGGAATGGCCTCACAAGTAGCTTTATTTCATTTAAAGACATTGAATTTCCACTAGGTGTGTTGTCACATTTTCACTAACAGATTTCTCATTTGATATACTTATTGCTTGACCAATTGTGTTAAATTGTTAAAGGTTGATGAGTGAATTAGCATCAATTATGTTTCAGAAAAAAGGTAATATTAGAATCAATTAACTGACAGTTATATCATTGTGCAAACCTGGGACTCAAGTGTAGCAAATCCAGCTCTAAGCTCCTGTAGTCCTTCTTTCCAGCGCTGCTGCTGTCGCAAGAGATCAACCTCCATTAACATCACCACCTACAGAGGGGAAGAGCAGACAGATCGTAAATACATACATTAAATAGATACTGCATGTATGCACGATCTGTGTATATATACAGTGCATCTGGAAAGTATGGGAGGACCAGGACTCAGTGGAGGACTCGTCCTCCTTAAGCAGCCAGGCAGCAACAACAGTGTAGGACAGACATGTCCAGATATTTAACAAACAGAAAAACTCTAACAACTGGAAACTATATGTGAGTCCATATAGTGAGCATAAAGCCCCAAAAATGCACACCGTGGAAATGAATTAGAATATGATTATAACCAAAAACAAAACAGAATGAATGCAGTTACAACGGTTACAAATGTTGTTTCAAGGGAATATCACATCACTTACTTTATTTATACTTCTACTTTCACATTGCAGATGAAATTATTTACCTTGTCTGTGAAGTTTGAGTGCCATTTGCGAAGCTTTCTGTTCTGTGTGGAGAGTCTCTCAGCTGCAGTCTGCAGCTTGCTGATGTAAATTTCAAGCTCTTTGGGATTCTCCCATGTTATCTGCAGCTTTCCTCCATCCTGTTCATCTGAACTGGGACCCTGCTGTATAACAATGACAATAAATATTTTTCTTAATTTTTTTTACTTTGCAAGTATATAAAGTATACACTCAGATTGGGTAATACCAAATGGCAGATTAATTCAGAGCAATTTACACAGAGGCATGATACATACAGTATGAAAACTCGAGAGTCTGACACTGAAATCTTGGCATAACTTAATAGACAAATTAGTTGCACAAATTATGAGGAAATAAAAACAGATTATAATAAATAAATACATTAATATTACACATTGTAAAATTCTATAAACCTAAGAAGTAATAACAAGCCAGAGATTTTAAAAATGTTACCAGAAGCAGCCAAAAGCTAGCATATATCTTTATTATAAATTATCCATCCATTATCTTCCGCTTTATCCTCTATTAGGGTCACGGGGGGGTTCCCCATGCCCATCCAGGGGAGAATGTTTCGGGCGCTGGGCAGATACACCCAGGACAGGGCGCCAATCTATCGCTGGGCACACACTCACTCAGACAGACAGACACACTCTATATGGGGCAATTTGGAGAATTCAATTGACTTGATCCATGTTTTTGGACTGTGGGAGGAAACCGGAGAACCCGGAGGAAACCCACGTGGACACGGGGAGAACATGGAAACTCCACCCAGATGGGGTTTCGAACCAGGAATCCCTAGCGCTGAGAGGTGAACGTGCTAAACACTAAGCCACCGTGCCGGCCTTTATTATAAATTATAATTATTATAATAAATTTATATATGTTAAGTAACATTTTGGACTGTGAGAGAAAACCAGAGTAATACCTTAATGACTTGTTCGAAGGCCAAAGCATAGTTTAACATCATCGGCCTTTGGGATGGAATCATCTGTTGGTCTATAGTGTTGTAGAAATGAGCCACCTGTAAAATATAAACACACACACACACACACACACACACACACACACACACACACACACACACACACACACACACACACACACACACACACACACACACACACACACACACACACACACACACACACACACACACACACATACAAACACAGTTACTTCTAAATGTGTGTGCGACTAAAAATACAGGGCTGTGACCAACACCACCACATGCTGTCATCGGAAAAATCTGAATTTTTTTCAGGATTTCTTTTTTTAATTCTGTCATATTAATAAATACAACCTTCAGTCATTTTATTCAACACTGATCTCATTTATGTTTATTATTATATAAGGAACTTAGTTGGGCGGCACGGTGGCTTAGTGGTTTAGCACGTTCGCCTCTCAGCACTAGGGATTCCCGGTTCGAATCCCCATCTGGGTGGAGTTTCCATGTTCTCCCCCTGTCTGCGTGGGTTTCCTCCGAGTTCTCCGGTTTCCTCCCACAGTCCAAAAACATGGATCAAGTTAATGGAATTCTCAAAATTGCCCCGTTTAGAGTGTGTATGTGTGAATGAGTGTGTGCCCAGCGATGGATTGGAGCCCTGTCCTGGGTCTATCTGCCCAGCCCCCGAGACGTTCTCCCCTGGATGGGCATGGGGAACCCCACCGCGACCCTAATAGAGGATAAGCGGGAGATAATGAATGAATGAACTTAGTTGGTTTGCTTTCTTACTGGCCACTTTATTAGGTACACCGCTTTCTACTAAAATTGGGTCATTTATTGGACGCTTTTATCCAAAGCGACTTACAAGCTGAACACAGGGTTAATCACAACATCCCTGGAGCAATGAGGGTTTAAGGGTCTTGCTCAAGGACCCACACTGGTGACTTCAGTGGACCTGGGATTTGAACCCCCAACCTTCAGATTGATAGCCCAATGCCCTAACCACTGAGCTAACCCACCCTTCTACTAGGTGCCTTCTCACCAGTCCACTATCACTATGTCCATTATATTAATTATATTAACCATACAAATGCACCATGTAGTTTAAAGAACAAGAACAATAAAGTACAGTGGTGATTAAAAGTTTGTAAATATTTTTAAATGATCAATACTTAAAATTAAATTAAAATATATAGGCTTAAAAGTAGAAAAACAACAAATGAAACAAAAATGTTGGACTTGATCATTTATTTGTTAAGAAAAGTTTTAATATTACAAATCTGTGAAAAATATGAGAATCTTTATGATTAGCAGATCATTTATGAATGAAACTAGTATCGTTTCAGATTTTTTTATATATGATGTCAATCAGTTTATGATTTCAGTTCATTTATTTATATAAATTCAAATTCATCGAATAAACCCAGGTACCCCCTCATACCTCATACTTACCTTTTAATACTTCAAATTAACCTACAAATCATCTTCTAACCACAAAGGTTTACATACTTTTGCTTGTATATGCACTTTTGAAACAGAATCAGAAAATGTATTATTAGATGACTCGTTACTCATGAGTTCATTTACTTGTTGATTTACTGCTGTGTAAGTGGCTGTGGACCATTCTCACCCAACAATGTTGAGATGTATGGTGAGATGTAGCTGTGTATGATTGTGTCTGTGCATGGGTGTACCTGTTTAAGGACGAGGGCTTGTCTATAGAACTTTTCAGCAATCTGAGCTGCTTGTTGGATCTTGGCAGGAACAATAAAGCCAAGAGACAAGAGCTGTCTCACTTCCTTTACCAAACTCACTAAACGCTCAGAATAATGAACCTTTAGCTTCCCATCCTCATGATCCAGCTCCATTACACGATTACTTGCCTGGAGACTACAAGAGAACATGTGCAAGCACACACATAAATCAAACAATTACATACACTGATGACAAAACTTCTACTTGGCACAATACACAGGGATTTACAATCTGCAGTTACAGTCTTTCTACAGTAAACATTTTGAAATGTTCATATTTGACAGAAGGCACAGTGTGTCTACATGTATTTTAAGACTGCCAAATTATTATTGCTGCCAGATGGGAATCAGATTAACTTCAAGTAGTGCAGTTGTAAATCAAAATGACTGAATTTTGTTTGTTGAAAATGACACACGGGCGGCACGGTGGCTCAGTGGTTTAGCACGTTCTCCTCTCAGCACTAGGAATTCCCGGTTCGAATCCCCATCAGGGTGGAGTTTCCATGTTCTTCCCGTGTCCACGTGGGTTTCCTCTGGGTTCTCCGGTTTCCTCCCACAGTCCAAAAACATGGAACAAGGTCAATTGAGTTCTCCAAATTGCCCCATATAGGGTGTGTTTGTGTGAGTGAGTGTGTGCCCAGTGATAGATTGGCACCCTGTCCTGGGTGTATCGGCCCAGCGCCTGAGACGTTCTCTCCTGGATGGGCATGGGGAACCCCCCCCCCCCCCCGCGACACTAATAAAGGATAAAGTGGAAGATAATGGATGGATGGAAAGTGACACACCAGATCCAGAAGATTTTTTAATGACGTGTAATTTTCAACCATAACAACTGTGGTATAGTGGTTAGCATGTTCGACGTCCAGCACTGGGGTTCAAATCTCTGATTTGGATGAAATTCCATGTTTTCCCAGTGTGCATGTAGATTTTCTCTGGGGTCTCCAGTTTCCTCCCACAGTCCAAAAACATGGATTTAAGGTGAATTAGCTGCTCTAAATTGCCCCATCAAAATTACCCATATATAGTGGGTCTGTGTGAGTGTGCCTGGGGATGGACTGGCACCCTGTCCTGGGTGTACCTGCCCAGTGCGTGAAACATTCTCCCCTGAATGGGATGCGAGAAGACAATCCAGCCATTTTCCAGAGCTTCATATTAATGACATATTTGAATTATTATAAAAGTAGGGGTTGTGCAATAGGATTCCAGTTTTTAATTTATTTATTCATTAATATCTATATGATCTATTATTATTTGAGCAGGGCTGTGTTTAAGTGAGAGCAGACCTGATTCCTGATCTGGGATCTGACAGACTGGAGATTATATCTCGTGCCCATTCATCGAACTGCTCCTGCTCATACGACCTCAGCTGCTCTACTAGTTTATCTGTGAACTGTAGAAATGTAGGAAAGCCTGATAGATCTGATAACAGAACCTCCGCCATCTTCACAGAGTCTTCCACCTAGAATATACAAACACTTGGCATAAATACAGTGTGGGATGTGTAGTGTGTGTGTGGGTGTGTGTGTGTATGCTTTACCTTCACCAGAAACTGCCTGACCCACACCACATTGTTAACTACTTCTGTAAGATTCCTGCCTGCAAGAGGTCCCGTTTTCTCCCCTGGTGTGCCATGATGTCGGCTTTCAAAGTCAGCATGCAGTCCTAAAAATATTGGGTCATAATTTTACATCCACCAGTAACCATTCATCCTAATTTCAAAACAAGTTAAAAAAAGCACAGTCATTAGTGACCACTACGCCACCGACTGTTGTCCAACCTTTGCAGTAGTCTACCAGTCGTGTAAGCAGCATTTCTCTCTCAGGCTGAAGCTGCTTCCTCACCGTGGGACGTTTGATTAAGTCTTTGTGCTTTTGGAACACCTGCAGTAACTAAACACACACACAAATTGCATTATATTTTTGTATTATATACATGTGTAAAGAAGGGTGTTTGTGTGTGGCCGTGTCTGTATACGCATGTGTCTTTTACCTGCTGAGGACTTTCCTGCACATCGCTGATATAAGACTTTAGTTTTACAGCTACTTCCTGTTCAGCGGGTGCGATCAGTCTCTCAAACTGCAAAACTGCAGCTCTCCACAAAGACTGTACACGAGGTTTTAGTAATAATAAGAAGATCACATGACATTATGTCACATCATATCATATTGCAGACAATTATCTGAAGCAACATACAACCCTGTTTAACGGAGGGTTTCAGAGCACAGGATCAGCAATGATCAAGAACTTTGTGGACTCAGGGATTAAACCTCCTGAGGTGTTGCACTGAGCCAATCTTTCATTGTAAAACTTTCTATATAAATAAATTTGAGCTGAACACTGGGACCAAGCCTCATTTATTATCCTCAACAAATAAACAAAACAGAAGAAAGGAAAGGCCAAACACATACCCCGGATGTGGACAAGCGTCAAAAGACGTCAATGTTTCTGTTCGATACATTTTGTGTGAAAAGTAAATACATTTTGAATATTTCTTGTTGACTGCTCAGATAAACGTATCGAATTTAACCGTAAATATTATCGTAAATAATATTATTGTTGTTGCATTGCAAGTCCCTAAATGTGTGTGAAGACAGCAAAGATAGATACACAGTCATCAGGGTTCAGCATTTTAAAACCACACCATCACATCACATTCTAAATGATAAGTCTGTGTGTGTGTGTGTGTGTGTGAGAGAGAGAGAGAGAGAGAGAGAGAGAGAGAGAGAGAGAGAGAGAATGTATGTATGTATGTATGTACCTCTGTGTATGGGTTGTACAGGACAGGATTCAGTCCAGTAAAAGGTTGAAATGCTGTGGATGCAGAAATCTGTTGCTGTTTTGCTCCTAAAAGCAACCACTGCAACTTCTGCTGTAATGTGCGCACTTGTAGCACCTACAAAAACATGAGCATCAATTTGTTATTTTCTTTCCAGCATGAAGAAGTTTAACTTATTACACTCCTAATTTGCTTTTGATAACAGTTTCTGGAAGGCCTTTATCAGTCTCACCATGACTGTACATCAATAAAATCAGGTAAGCTCTATTTTAATTTAACTAAAATGTCCAGAAGTCTTCAAACAGAAAATCCATACTAAAGTAAAATCTTAAATTTAGGTTTTAATAAATTCAAATTTAACTGAGTAACTGAGTTTAAGTATGATTGGTGGGTACTTTGTCTGACCTCACTTAATCGGTGTGCAAGGGCGCGTAGGTTTATTGGACTGTGCTTCTCTCCCTTCCAGGGGTAAGGTGAGTAGTGTTTCCAAACGTGGCCAGTCAGGTGTTCACAAGCCACTACCCACTGCTCACACACAGCCACACCCATTTGGAGATTCTCTCTAACATTGGTGTATGGATCCTCCCATAAATTAAGTGGACACAATTGTTTCTGCACAGACAGTACCAGAGAGAAGCCTGCACACAGACGTACACACAAATATATTTTATCTTCAGTTTGTGCCAAAATCATTATATAATATAAAATATTTATATATTACATTATTATACATAATATAATAATACAAATATAAATGCCCACATAAACACACACCTATAATATCCATTAGTCTGCACATGCGAGCATCTGGGTATGGAGTGTGTTCATTCTGCTTCCACACATCATCCAGCACATCACGGGTCGGTTCTATCAGTTCCAGCACCTCCACTAAATTCACACTGTCCAGAGTACTATAGTCCTACATACACAGACACAATAAAAACAAGACTTTTTTATATAACTTATATTTTCATATAACTTTTATTTTTATATAACTCATAATAGTGCTCCCGACCCTGCAATTTCCCCTTGGGGATTAATAAAGTATTCAGCTTCTGATTTTTTAAATTTGTGCTATGTATCTATGGGTTTATCTATAAATATAATTTATTGTTTACCTTTTCGATAGGTTTGAACAGTTGAGAGAAGCAAATGGCACGGTCTCTTTCTTTTTTCTTCTCGGCTGAACGACTCAGTTCACTCCAGTACTGAAACTCATCACTTGGAGTCATCATTCCTGCACACAGACACACAATGTTCATATTCAGAAAATTTGGAGCAAGTCTATCTATTATTTATTAAAAACTTTTATTTAACCGTGACAAATTTTAAATCCTTTGGTAAATATAAAAAACAATTAAATAAATGTGAGGCCTGCAAAACACTCAAGAAACTAAATATGGTTTTGTAGCACTATTCTATTCTAACCTTATTAACAGCCAAAAGTATAAAAGAAGCATCCATCAAATGATTTGTCTTTTCAAGTAAAGAGGGGTTGTGGTTCACCACTTTGTGCCAAACCCCCCGAAAAAAAGACAAGGCTGCAAAGAATTAAAATATAATAAACATTTAGCTCTTAGGTGACACTGTTTAAAATAATCATAAACCTTTTAAGCTCATCAAAAATCAGCTATTGCTGCAAGAATTTTATGTATGTAAAAGCATGCATGTAAAAAAGGCTAAAAGCAAACTTGTGCCATGAAGAAAGAGTGTTTATAATCTAAATGATCATCTTAATGACATGCTGTTTATGACTTGCATGCTGTTTTATTACTGTTTATTACTTGCAGGCTTCTAAAGGACTAAAAAGAAAGAAAGTTCATGCAAGATACAACAGTGTATATTCATTTACATTGTCTTTATTTGTGTGCATGACTGTCCTGTCTGCACTGCTGAGGATATTTAATAATCTTATGCAACGTCATGTTTACTTCCACTTAAAGTTCATTCATTCATTCATTATCTTCCACTTTATCCTCTATTAGGGTCGCGGGGGGGTTCCCCATGCCCATCCAGGGGAGAACGTTTCGGGCGCTGGGTAGATAGACCCAGGACAGGGCGCCAATCTATCGCTGGGCATACTTAAAGTTGTATTTGTTTATTTGACTTATTGTATTCATAACCAAAAAGAGGCATCACTCTGCCTGCACTGCACATCTCAAAGATTTTCATAAGGTCAGGTGAAATTATGCTCCGCTCACTCCTCTTTCATGTTCATAAATCACTCACCAAGACAATCTTCCTCAGAGTTACTCTTCATCCCAGAACTCTTTGTGATTGAGTGTCGAAGCACAGAGCCCAAACCGGCCTCTAGCTCACTGAGCAGAGACTGTAGCCGCGGATCAAACACCCTGCTCCACTTTTCATTCTGCAAACACAACACAACACACACATGTAAGCACATACACAATAAAGCACAGACACACAATTGGTATTTTGTAAAAAATGTTTTAACTTCACACAGCTAGTAAAACACTTACATCTTTTGGTAATACCAATTTAATATAAATTTATATTTTTATGATTAATTAATGGAATAAATTAGTTTCATGTTATGCTTTATGCAGGTATTACACACACCCCAACACCCCCTCCCCCATGATAGAGCCATGCTGATGATATCAGGTTGTGTTCCATATGTGTGAAAGAGTAATTTGAGAAACAATATCTCAAACTTAGATATTTTGAATTATACATATTTAAAAACTTTTATAGCAAATAATTAAAAACCTTATAAAACAAATTTATTTTCTGTAAATGAAATGTGTGTGTGTATACCTGATGTAGAGCTGGATTAAACACTGTCCTAATAGACTGATACAAGGTGCTTATTGGAGACTCCAGCATGGAGGACACCAGCACCATCCTGCTAATGTTCTCCTCTGTTATCACACATGGATGCAGCTTAAAGAAAACTAGCATTTGCTCCTCAGTTAGACCTCCTTCAATCTACACACACACACACACACACACACACACACACACACACACACACACACACACACACAAACACACAATGTTTTTTTTTCTCACAATTTTTAAATGCATGCTTTCCCTATAGTGTAAATATTTATTAATTCATTAATTCATTCATTATCTCCCGCTTTATCCTCTATTAGGGTCGGGAGGGGGGGGTTCCCCATGCCCATCCAGGGGAGAACGTCTCGGGCGCTGGGTAGATACACCCAGGACAGGGTGCCAATCCATCGCTGGGCACACACTCACTCACACACTCACACTTTATATGGGGCAATTTGGAGAATTCAATTAACTTGATCTATGTTTTTGGACTGTGGGAGGAAACCAGAGAACCTGGAGAGAACCCACTCGGACACAGGGAGGACATGGAAACTCCACCCAAATGGGAATTCGAACTGGGAATCCCTAACGCTGAGAGGCGAACGTGCTGACCACTAAGCCAATAAAAATAATAATAAAAAATGAAATGTACACATCTTTACAGGGACTGTACCTTGTTGGAGAAGTGGAGCTCTTCTCTGTTTCTGCTGGCAGCCAATAGAAACTCATTTGCATTATCCAGGAAGTTATTGATGGGTGCGCATGTGAAGAGTGAAGGTGGAGGCGTCACGATAAAGTAATTTCCCGCAGTGGTGAGCAGGAACTTTTTTCGGGGGTCATCCATTGCAGGGGCCATGTGTCCTACACACACACACACACATCACACACATTTAAATATTTATTAAATCAGTCGATTAGTTGTTTGATCGGACAAAAATATCAGTGTCTTTACCTTCTCCCCCGGATGGACATGGGGAATCCCCCCCCCCTCCCAACGACACTAGAAGAGGATAAAGCAGTAGATCATGGATGGATGTAAGTTATTCATTCATTCATCCATTATCTCCCGCTTTATTCTCTATTAGGGTTGCAGTGGGGTTCCCCATGCCCATCCAGGGGAGAACGTCTTGGGCATTGGGTAAATAGACCCAGGACAGGGTGCCAATCCATCACTGGGCACACACTCACTCACACATACACTATGGGGCAATTTGAAGAATTCAATTGACTTGATCCATGTTTTTGGACTGTGGGAGGAAACCCACTCGGACACAGGGAGGACATGGAAACTACACCCAGATGGAGATTCGAACCGTGAATCCCTAGTGCTTAGAGGAGAACATGACAAACCACTAAGCCACCGTGCCGCCGAATGGAAGTTAACAAACTTTCAAACACAACTCTGTATAAATAATACCAATACAAATACAGTTTTATAAATTTACACACACAGACACACACCTCTTATCAGCTTTCTTTTATTCTATGTTTCGTATATAAATTGCGCCTTTCTTTGATACAAAGCGCCTGAGATCTGGTCGTATGTCGTGTTCAACGATTTCTTATGAATGCAGAAAATGCACGTATTAAAGTCAAAGGTAAATCATTCGCTTTGGTTGAACAGTTTGTGAGTTTGCTAAGCAGGCTAACTGCAGCTAGCAGCGGGGTTCTGAGCTCTTTAATCTGAGTTAACTCACCAGACTCCGCCGCTCTCTGTCTGCAGGACAGACGGAAATCAGACGACTTTATTCTGAAGCCCGTTCGTTATTCACTCTTCATTCTGTTCAAACGGACACGACGCTCCGCTAAATCTGCTGCAGCAGCTGCAGAGCAAGCAGACGAGGTTACCATGGCAACAGCGCAAGACGCGTTCCGTACCTCACATGCGGAATACCAGCGCTGAGAAGCAGCATGACGTCACCACCTACGCAGAATTCGTATATATATATAAAAGCAAAATTTGATGGGTCGATGTCATTAAAATGGCTTAGTGGTTTAGCATGTTCTCCTCTCAGCGCTAGGGATTCTCGGTTCGAATCCCCATCTGGGTGGAGTTTCCATGTTCTCCCCGTGTCCCACAGTCCAAAAACATGGATCAAGTCAATGGAATTCTCAAGATTGCCCCATATAGAGTGTGTCTATTTGAGTGAGTGTGTGCCCAGCAATAGGTTGGCGTCCTGTCCTGGGTGTATCTGATCAGCGCCCCAAACGTTCTCCCCTGGATGGGCAT
>JAFMOD010000105.1:260481-280719 GCA_019802435.1 Corydoras maculifer | reverse complement strand
TGTGTGTGTGTGTGTGTGTGTGTGTGTGTGTGTGTGTGTGTGTGTGCCTGTGTATTAATAGAATGGCTTAAGACATGACCTTTCCTTCCAGAAGGCACACTAAACCCTATGTGCGTTTCTTAAGGCGCTAGCTGATATTGCTGCTCCCGTTGCACAGTGTGTGTGTGTGTGTGTGTGTGTGTGTGTTTGCACAAGTTGGTGTCCGATGTTCCTTATACCTATAAACATCAATCACTTATGTTTAGAAGAAATAAGACTAGTACTAAAGTAAATACTGTCAGTGTTAATAAATTATTATGGATGTTTCAGTTTAGTCCAAAACTATGGCTGAGTCTAAATAGCAAACTAAAACTCTACACACTAAATGTAATCCACCATGTACATGCTAACTGTTAGAGGATTGCACATTTTAATATGGTATGGCATACTTTACTCACATTCTTAGATGCACTGACCTACCAATGCTTTACCTGTATTTTATTGGCATGAACACATTTATTAAAAAGTCAACTTTACCAGTAAAAACACATTTATAAAGTACATATTTACCATTTTAATGTAGCACTGTATTATTTTGGTATAGTTTCATTAATCCCATAATTAGGAAATTCAAATTAATTTGAATCTGCATCGTTATTAGTGATTTCTCCTGATGACATACAAAATATTTGGAAACTACTACATTTTCAGAAGGTCTGCATCATGTTTAGGATCCCAAGCCTGGTTGGAGTTTCCATGTTCTCCCCGTGTCTGCGTGGGTTTCCTCCGGGTTCTCCGGTTTCCTCCCACAGTCCAAAAACATGGGTCAAGTCAATTGAGTTATCCAAATTGCCCCATATAATGTGTGTCTGTGTCTGTGTGAGTGTGTGCCCAGCGATGGATTGGCGCCCTGTCCTGGGTGTGTCTGCCTAGTGCCCTAGATGTTCTCCCCTGGATGGGCATGGGGAACCCCCCCGTGACCCTAATATATAGGACAAAGCAAAAGATAATGAATGAATGAATGAATAATGTTCTTAAGGTCTGTCTGTAAGCTGTTATTGTTCTGAGCCTATATATAAACTTTTTAGTCATTATTTTTAAGTTTAAAGCAAATTGGACACAGGCTACTGTAATTATTACAATGACTCATTTGACTTTTTCTATAATTGAAACTATTTGACTTTATTTTTAGGATGCTTTAACAATCACTTTTCATTTTAGTCTTAATGGTCCTTATTCCTTTTTTTCCTCCGAACCATTAAATCTATGGTGTTTATGTATAATCATGTATTTTTAACTTCATTATCATCTAGATCACTTATATAGAGAATAAATCACGGCACTTATATATATGCTATATATAGTATACATAGGACTTTCTTATACAGATCAGTTTTTAGTGATTTCACTTTAAACTTAAACTACTGTTATTAGAACACTTAGAATAGAGCATTTAGTACTGAGTTTAATGGAGTATTTTGATTGTTAAACTTCTGTCTTTATAACATTTGGTGTTTAGCCTTTGTCATAAACCTCACTCATTATTTTCTATTATTTTCCATCAGCTCCAGTGTAAGGTGTGTGATGTGTTCCTTCTAAGTTTGTGTAATTTTTGTTCTTATTACGTGTGTTGTCTCATATGCAGTTGTGTAGTTATTGTTGTTTGTGTGATTCATGATCAAGCCGATGCTCTTGTGCGTGCTTCTTCAGAGCATCTTAAATTTCCATCTCTGTTTGGGCTTTTAGTTGCTCTTAGCGACCCTCTTTCTGCCAAGCAGCTGTCCTAGCACCTTCAGGAGAAAATACACACACAGACACTCACACATACACACACACAGACACACACTTCTTAATGTGCCGCTCCTTTGGGCCTACTGCAACACGAAACCTCTACCCTGTGCTGAGACCTAGCCCACAGCTAAATATATACACACTACTGCTGAGAAGACACACACACACACACGCACATACACACATACACATACATTCATAAAACACATTCATACAAATACACACACACGCTTACACACCCGAGCAGGTGTGTGGGGAAAGAAAAAATTAATGTGCTCCATTTAACATAAATAGAAAACCTCACATTGCAAGAAGATTACTGTGTAGTTGGTCCTGTGTGTAGTAGGTTGTGTGTGTGTGTGTGTGTGTGTGTGTGTGTGTGTGTGTGTGTGTGTGTGTAAAGCAATGGCCACCTGAGGAAGTGAGAAGGTCAGAACTGGAAAGTGATCAGAGAGTGATATGCTTTGATCTTCAAAAAACTGTGAGACAAAGACAGACAGACAGAACAAGATAAATAGACTGACAAAGAGACCGAGGCAGACAGACAGACAGAGAGCACAGCCTGTCTGAGAGACCAGGACAGACAAACATTGCGAAAGTGAAATAGTGACAGGCACAGAGAGAGAGAGAGAATGAAAGATATTAACAACATATTTATATTTATATTAGAGATGGAGAGAGAGCGAGAGAGAGAATAAAAGATATTAACAATATAATTATATCGATATAGATCAAATGAAACATAGCTTTTAATTATTGCTAAGTCAGTCTTCACACTGCTACCCTAACCATGTACCACTACAATATGTCAAAGATGTTATAGAACCTCAAATATATTCTAAGGATAACTGCCGTGACATAAGTTTAAATGATGCCTTAAAGCCTAAAAAGTTAGATTTAGGATTTAGATTGTAGGCACATGCTTTGTCATTACAAAAAGAAATTATATAAAGGGTTTGGGTTTTTATCAGATTTTGGTCCCCACAACACAATCTAAAGGTAAACTATGCAAACTATAGAAAACTGTTTAAAGCTAAAGCTAAGAAATGCCTTAGACTGGAAGTAGAGCATCTTAAGTAAATGTATCTAAGCACACGATGACAGAAAGTGATATAACACACACACACACACACACACACACACACACACACACACACACACACAAATGTGCAGTTGTACAGAACTGTTCTGTTATAGACCAGAAATGAAAGTGTGAAATTATTGTGACATTTCAATTTTTTTTTTTTCATTAGATTTTCTTTTACTTACTTTCACATACATCCGTTCATTTGTGTGTGTACACACACACACACACACACACACACACACACACACACACACGTTTACAGAGAAAGAAACATTACAGACTCATAAATTCGCCACTTGTAACAAGGGAGGCAGTTCAGTGTGTGTGCGCGTGTGTGTGTGGTGTGGTGTGTGTGCACACGGGTGATTTGTTCAGTGTGCTGTGGTTAAGCTCTGATTGGTTGCAGATGTCTGTGTTCACTTGTGTGCATTTGTGTATGTGTGTGCGTTTGTGTGTAGCCTTTACTGTTGACATGACACTCTAACATGTTAACACAGACAACAATGTGCAAAGGACTACTAGTGTGTGTGTGCGTGTGTGTGTGTGTGTGTGTGTGTTTTGATAGACAGGTCATCCTGCTAGACATTAGGGTTAGGAAACAGATATCTGAGAGAAGAAAATCAAACTGTTTAAGGGGAGAAAGAGAGAGAGGAAGATGGAAATAATTTGAGACGGAAGTTGCCGACTGATTTTACTGGAGTCTAAGGAGAAAGACACACACATATGTACGCATACACACACACACACACACACACACACACACAGCTAAATGTTCAACTGGATCACTGCCTTAACACCAAATAAGTGAGAAGAAGAGTGAGAAAGAGAATAGGGGTAAGAACAGAGGTTTATACTTGCCAATTGCACCACTGTTTGCCAGTCAGTTGCCAGTCACCGTGCTCACGTCTTTCTAATGGTTTACACAACAACATTTTTAACATTTAGCAATTTTAGAAGGCCAAGAGTAAGAATGTATCAGCACCCTCTGCTGGTCCTACATCTTGTTTTTATTTTACTGCCCCTGGTCAAATGTCAGAGTAAAGTAAACGTTTTTGTATTGCATATGAACACTTTTTTATATCCTTATATTTTTATATTGTTTTATAAGTATTGCACATATAAAATGTTGAGAACCAGGCATCTTGATCAGTGTTTGCTTTCTGCCTGCACATGGGTTTGATGACGAAGCAACTGATAGATACATTCATTCATTCATTCATTATCTCCCGCTTTATCCTCTATTAGGGTCGCGGTGGGGTTCCCCATGCCCATCCAGGGGAGAATGTTTCGGGCGCTGGGCAGATAGACCCAGGACAGGACGCAAATCTATCGTTGGGCACACACTCACTCACACAGACACGCACGCATACACACTCTACATGGAGCAATTTGGAGAACTCAATTGACTTGATTCATGTTTTTGGACTGTGGGAGGAAACCGGAGAACCCGGAGGAAACCCATGCAGACACGGGGAGAACATGGAAACTCCACCCAGATAAGAATTCGAACCGGGAATCCCTAGCGCTGAGAGGCAAACGTGCTAAACCACTAAGCCACCGTCCCGCCCTGATAGATACGATATACCTTTATTTATCCCACTTTGAGGAAATTTGCTGTGTTGGCAGTGGCATGGGGACAGTATGGCACTTAATAGTACTTAAAACAAAGTTGCAAAAATAATACGATGTTAAGGCATCTTTGAATAAAATATACAAAAATGTGATAAAGTAAAATAAAATACCACTGAGATAAATTTCAGAAAACTGCACACAGTAAAAGGATTTAATTACAGACTGTAGTAAAATAATATTAATGTATCTGCTTGGTGATGCTACTGCTGTACATGTGCGTTCCTGCTGCATCATGGTTTACAAAGGTGTAACATGTTCATCAGCGGCGCTGCTGTCAGGTGCATTAATTACCTAACTACCACTAATGTGCAATCTCGTTCCTTAAATCTGATTGGCTTGAGTTGTTTGTCCTGCCGTGACATTATTGACAATAATGCATGAAATACAATACATTCTTTTAAATCATGAACCATTAATGGCTGATTTGCATTAGGCATTAAGACTGTATCCTGATCAAATTAAGAAGTAATTAAAATTGGTTATACTTGTTTAAAGACTGAGCTCAGTCTGTAATTTTAAGTTGAATATGAACAGAAGCTCTGTTCAACTAATGCTGTGTTTATACCAGTTATATTAAGCTAGGTCAAAAATAAACTACTTTTTTTGTTCAGATTTTGGACAGATTCTAGTAGAGTTTTTTGTGCTCTCCAGTATTTTACAGTCATATGTAGATTTGTGATCCACTGTCAAAGTGAATGTTTTCTTCATTTAAAAGAAGTGTCTAAAGCACGGGTCTTTCATTTTTATAATACTGTATATATGTCGCTTGAGTGCAGATATGATTTGTCTTTAAGATTAACATCTTGTTTTTAAAGAAATATTGGACAAACAGATGCCGATTGGAATAGGAGGCTTCACCAAGGGTGTGGGAAAGATAATTGATGCACCTAGTGGATCTAATGGATTACTAATGATCTGTGAGCAGGTATTTGAGGAAAGAAAGGAGACAGTATGCAGCGTTACCAGGAGCAGGACTTCATCAGCAGTTAAAACAGCCAGCATTTTGTATGCAATCTGTTCATAAATCCTGGTCCTGTGTCTGAGAAATCCTGTCTCTGATTCTTATTGTTTTCCTGGCATGTATCAGATGCACTTTGTAGTTCTACATTTACAGAATAGTCCAACTATTTCTTTACATAGTTTGTAACTATTTTTATCCTGCTTTTTAATGATCAGGACCCCCACAGAACTGCTTTGTTCAGAATCACTTGCACCCTTAACGTGATATATAGGAGCACACCAATCTGTTCCTTAACATTTTCCTTAAGGTGTAAATGGCCACCCAAACAAGAAAACAACTGCCTGCATAGTAAATAGATTGATATATAAAGTGGCATAAATGATACGCCAAAAATACAGCAAGTTAATGCTGGATTCGAAGGTTAAATTTAAAATTTTAAACACCCATAGACATCATCATATCACAGATATCTACTGATGGCACATGAGGGCACAGAGATACTGTACATCTGTGCTGCGAATACAAAAATAAAAAGCTTTTATTATTCATTTAATGTTGGTTACGGAATATAAACACATCTACACTTCTTAAAACAATCAAAAATCATTTTTAGGTGTCATTTGCTAATAAATAGGTTTTCGACATATAGCCACTTGATAACAGGCCGGAGTTTAGGGATGGGTAATGTCTTTTGGCAGATTTGCTGTTGAGGGTTTTGTTTGCTTTGGTTAAACTAACATTTCAGATTAGATTATGCATGATGGTTTGAACTTCTGGAAAGTGCTGCTCTGATCCTATTGTACTTGGCTTACTGAGCTATTTTAACATTCATGACCATAATGTGGAAATGCTGCGATTTTGTAAATTACAAGTTTTCAGCGTGTACAAAAAACATTTATGTCTTTGTTTGACTCCTAATTACTAGTTGGCAAGTTAATTAAATGAAAGCTGCAAGTCTAAAGATGACTGTGTGGTCAAAGAAAAGCTGCGTGTACTACATCTAAATTTAATTTGGTGTCAATTAAACTATTTTTAATAAGTATTTATCATCATTAGTGTTATCACAAACAGTACAAAGTAATATTTTAGTATTAAATCTTTAAACAGTGAAAAATGGCTTGACTGACCGCTACCACACTTGTAACGATTGTTGGCCTATACAGACCTCGAATTAAGAAATTCCTAAGTGACCAGATCATAAATGCATATTACATTTTTCAACTAGTTTAATGGTAGATTTGGAGACTTGATGTTTACCCTCTGATACGGAACCCTATTATTGCTTTTCTTCATATTCTCTAAACATTTCATTTCTATACCAAAAGCAGTATTAGGTCAGTGGTTGTTTATATAGCAATAAACAGAGAATAAGAAATGATAAAAGACTAAGTATCTCCGTATTTCAAATATTTATAAAAATAATTACTAATTACTAATAATAAATTAGTAAAAAAAAAAAATAAAAAAAAAAGAGACTGCTTAAACCCATTTTAGACTAGTGCTGAGAGGCGAACATGCGAACCACTAAGCCACCGTGCCGCCCCCTATGGTCAATGTTGACCAACATAATTTCACAGTGTTACTGAAGCATCTTGTGATGTCACTAAATGCTTAACTTTTTTCTCTGTTTGATAAAATGTGGGAAGCAGTCAGCATGGCATGAGCTTTTTGGTCCTTGTGTAGTTCTTCTTGGAGTGAATTTTGGAACATTTTTGTTTTGCTGGATTATGAAAGACATTGTTTAAAACTTTTGGATTGTGGCTTATGAAGCCAGTGTGTTTAAATCCCACCTATTCCCAGTCCTCACTCATTAAGATCACACCTTGTGTTCTGACAAATAGTTGCTCTACGACCAAAGTCAGAAGTTGAGCATATTATTTACATGTTCATTGTTTAAAATGCTAAGTTACAAATATTAGATATAGATTTTATGTTACAGAAAGATAAATAGTTTTAGATGTATTTACTTTTTAACCTTTGTCTTTTGAGAAATAGTGTCTGGGTATGTTCATGGTGTGTGTATGTGCTGTGTGTGTACTGTATATGTGTGTGTGTGTGTGTGTGTGTGTGTGTGTGTGTGTGTGTGTGTGTGTCTCCCTGGGCAAGTAAGTTCTCTTTCCTTTAAGTAAGTATATTAACCATAAACTGTTGCCACAAAGCTGGAAGCATTAAATTGTACAAAATGTGTGTGCATGCTGAATTTTTAATGCCATCCATCAGAGTGGGAAGATGGGTGAGAATATTAGCCGGGGGAACCCATAAACCCAATGGCTTGAGGTTTAGCAATGTACTAGTTTAATACTATATTAATGATCCGACTAATTGGGTGTAATGTTTTTGTCCCCTGCTAAATTCAGTGAAGACCTGCCCCTACTCTGACTCTGGTTGGCTTTAGCACTGATATTCTGCACTGAATGAGGTTGGGGGAGGGGGGAATAAAAATATGCATGTAAAACTGCACCCTTTTCTTCTTTTGAAGCAAAATAATGACATTAGAAAAAAGTTATCATCTATATTATGCGCTGTTGCACCAAAACGGAAGGACACAAAGGTAAAGCTAATGGAAAAAGTTAGTCCATAATCCCATAGTACATTTCTTTTATATGAAGTGAAATAGTAGGAATGGCCACAGACTTTTTTTTTTTAAATGAGGAAAGTTAGTCACCACCGATGTGGAATTTAGTAATGAGACTTGGATGATACACAGGATGGAAGCTGAGGAGAGGAGAGTGGTAAAGCTCAGCAGCTGGCACAAACTGGGTGATCTAATAAAGAACGGGGAGACTGTGTTTTTTACACTCACTGCCAGGCCAAAAGCATTATGGGTATGTATTAAGACAGCCTTGGGCAAGAGGTTGGTATCTTAAGAGACTGGGAGAGTGAAAATGTGAGACAGCTGAGAAATACATACACAGGCAAGAGGTGTTTAGCGCCGCAAAAAGACAAATACAGACTAATCCAAATTCAGAATAAAAGACATGCATGGTCTGCTTATGTAGTCACACATGTACTTGCGGCCATTTTTAATGACCCTACCTGAAGAAGTTTCACAAAATATGTGTGTGTTTGTGTGTGTGTGTGTGTGTGTGTGTGTGTGTGTGTGTGTGTGTGTGTGTATAAAAACAGTGTGTGTTCCTGGGAATCTGGCAAGAGGCAAAAATTCCATGTCTCAGTGGAACAATGGTCCGATTAGCTTTTTTGGCACTGAATCCCCCCCCCCCCCACACACACACACACACTTACAGAGAGAGAGAGAGAGAGAGAGAAAGAGAGAGAGAGAGAGAGACAGAGAGAGAGACAGAGAGAGAGAGTGAGCAAGTGAGCAAAAGAGAGAAAAAACAAGAGACTTAAATTCTGGTCATTTCCAGGACAAATTCCAAATACATTCTTTCATACTTATAGAGCCAAACAACACACACAGATGCACACGGGTTTTATAGACTGGTAACCAAAGATGTATATATCTTTCAAATGCCATCATATGTGCCAAGCATGGCTGTTTTAAGACTGTGTGTGAGAGCAAAACAGAAAAAAAATAAATGGCAAGAGAGAGAGAACGAGGGAGTCCTGAGGCTCCGTGGAACAACTAAGGATGTCTAATCTGGATAGGCTATGGAAACCTGACCAGCCCTCACATGACCATATGCACACACACACACACACACACACACACACACACACACACACACACACACACACACACACACACATCCCTACCATTCACACACTCAGTTGTAGGGTCTCCACCCCCCTCTCTATTCCAAGTGAGAACTGTGTCAGCACTTCTGAGTCACAAGTCAAGCCAAACAGCTGCACACACACCGTGCGCCTGTGCACACACACACACACACACACACACAAACACTCACACACACTTACACACACACTACCAGTGGGACAGGGAGTGACTGGAGTCCAACAGTCAAATAATTCTGGGAAATTTTTATGAGAAATTCTTATGGCCTGAATGTAACTGAAGCATGTTTCCATATATACAGTGGACCTTAAATGTTTACAAAGCCCTTGTATTAAATGTGAGTTAAAACTTCATTACATTTTGAATCTAAAAGTAAATAATGAGAACAAAATCAAACAAAGAATTATTCATAGAGGAAAATTACATTTCATTTATGTGTGTGGTGTATAACTGAAAGATTAATTAGAGTCAAATGTTTTTTATCAATGGAATTAGTTATTGCATTATTTTGTTTAAATGTATTTTATTTACGCCCTGTCCTGGGTCTATCTGCCCAGCGCCCGAAATGTTCTCCCCTGGATGGGCATGGGGAACCCCCCCCCCCCGCGACCCTAATATAGGATAAAGCGGGAGATAATAGATGGATGTATTTTATTTAAACAAAGATCTGAGATTTTTTTTATATTGGAGCGCAGCATTTTTTCTCTCCAAACAGAGCATTTCTTATTTAGGCCAATAATATTTTATCTGGTCTTATCATTCCACAAAACAAACTTTGGAATTGTCCATGTGATCTTTAACAAATTGCAGATGGGTATAATATTCCCTTTTGGATAGCAGCAACCTTCTTTTTTTCAACCGTGCCATGTATACAGTTCTTCTTTAGCGTTTCCTACTAATGGTGAACTCATGAAACATCAACCTCATCCGATTGTGATGTGGTGCATATCCAACTACCTGCAGCAAAACATTGCAAAAACAAAAGAGATGTTACTGGACTTCGACGATCCAGGCCTTCTCTGCAGTCGGTCTTATTAATAAGAAGCTTATACACCTGCACGACAAGCTGGACTGGTCAACGGATACTGACACCTTCTACAGTAAGCAACAGAGCAGGAGCTACTTCCTGAGATGCCTCCTGTCCTTGAGGATCTTCCAAAAACTCCTGAGGATGTTTTACAAGTCTGTGGTAGCCAGCGTCCTCTTTTGTGCCATTGTATATTGGGGGGGCAGCATTAAGAAGAGGGTTGCTGGGTGACCCAACAGGCTGGTAAGGAACTAACCATCATGCACAATGTGGAGCACCATCTGCACAACACCATTGTCATCTCAGTCATGATCCACGAACAGATCATGCCATTAGACTGTTCCACTCATACCAGCACAGACAACAATCACCCTATGCCTATTATTGTAAAGACTGCCATGTCACTCCTCACTCGCTTTTCCTGTTTTTTATTATTTTGGTTTTCTTTTAGTTCATTAACTTTAATTAGCCTTTTCTGCTGCCTTCTGTTACTTGTTTTCATTGGTTCCTCTGTTCGTGCTTAATTGATCGCTTGTTTGTTTTTGGTTATTTAATTTCATTTTGTTCACTCATTCCAGATACAAGCATCACATTTTATGTGGTTTTATTGTTCTGTACCTTTACTGGTTGTATGACTTTGTCCTGTTGCTCTTTTGAATAAACTTTATTTGTTTAAATTGCTTTGTAGTTGGTGGCACAGTGGCTTAGTGTTTAGCATGTTCTCCTCTCAGCACTAGGGATTCCCGGTTCGAATCCCAATCTGGGTGGAGTTTCCATGTTCTCCCCGTGTCTGTGTGGGTTTTCACGGGTTCTCCGGTTTCCTCCCACAGTCCAAAAACATGAATCAAGTCAACTGAGTTAAAATTACCCCATATAGAGTGTGTTCGTGTGAATGTGTGCTCAGTGATAGATTGGCACCCTGTCCTGGGTCTATCTGCCTAGCGCCTAAAACGTTCTCCCCTGGATGGGCATGGGGAACCCCATGTGACCCTAATAGAGGATAAAACGGAAGATAATAGGTTGGATGGATGGATGCTTTCTAGCTCACTCCAGCAATCACCACACATTTAATCCGGGATCAGCCACGGGTTATGTCTATGTTATTGTTATGTTTGTAAATAACCAACAAACTAATGATGGTCTGATGGTCTCCTTACAGCTGTAACCTTTCCATCCTGATAAGCATTAACAACTCTTCTTCTCCTCAGAAGCTCCTCAGAAATCTCATGTACTGATACACTCTCACAAATGTATACTGCAAAAAAAATGTGTGTGTGTGTGTGTGTGTGAGAGAGAGAGAGAGAGCGAGAGAGAGAGAAAGAAAGAGAGAGGGTGTTAGTAATTCCATCTTAATCCCTCACAGACACAATAGGTGGGTGACGGGAAAAAGCTTCTCTTCTTTCAACTGTCAGTCATATGGCTTGGCTCCACCTGCTTACATCCTCAGGGTAAAGATGCCGTACACACCACTCTGATGTCATGCATAAAGCACACACACATATAACAACACACACACACACACACACGCACACACACACACACACACACACACACACTTTGGTCAAAACTATTGTTATTAGATCATAATAATTAACCAGAAAATGTTAGAACAAGCTTAATAAGCTACAGCTACCTGAGACAGCCGATTTATTTTAAAAAATAATAATAAAATAGAAAATATATTACAGATATATAACTATACTGATTACCTGGAACTTGCTTGATTATCTAAAACCATCCAACCAGCTACAATCAGACACGATTGTCTGAAACAAAACAGTACAATGGTCCCATGGATGAGTCAGTTAGCCCGCATAGAATTCTGCCTTAAAGAAAGCCAGGCATCATCACTAATCAAAGCTTACAGAACTAGAAGTAGCTTAAATCAGTAGAACTAGAACAAACTATTCATCCATCCATCCATTATCTTCTGTTTTATCCTCTACTAGGGTCGGGGGGGATTCCCCACTCCCATCCAGGGGAGAAAGTTTCGAGTGCTGGGCAGATACACCCAGGACAGGGCGCCAATCTATCACTGTGCACCCACTCACTTACACACACACACACACACACACACCCACACACACACACACAAACACACTCTATATGAGGCTATTTGGAGAATTCAGTTTACCTTATTTCATGTTTTTGGACTGTGGCAGGAAACCGGAGAACCCGGAGAAAACCTACATGGACACGGGGAGAACATGGAAACTCCACCCAGATTGAGAATCGAACCAGGACTCCCCAGCGCTGAAGTTTCATAAATATGTGGCACTTCTTGGTTGCTTTCACTCTTCTGTCCACTTCATCCTAAACCAGCTTGATGGGGATTGTTATCACTCCATGTTTTCAAGTTTTTTTTTTCTTGAGTTAATTCTGCCAGAGTCTGGACTTATGTTTTGGGTCATTATCTTGTTGTATGATGCACCAACTAGGTGCATACCAGAGGATATTGCATGGCTCTGCAAAATACTGTAGTAACTGTTTTGGTTTATGGAGCCTCTCACTCTAAAAATTAATCAGTCCATAATACCTTCTTCCAGTCTACTATTTTAGGTAATTATTGGAGTTAAATTGTTGGAACAATTTAAATTGCAATAAATCACTGTATTTTCCTGGAGTATGATTTGTAGAAAATTAAACCACAAGGAAACAAAGTTTGCAATTAGAATAATTGTATAGTGTATTTGATAAGATGACCATATTTTAAACCCCTGTAACTGGAGTCTCCCTCCTATGCTACCTATTGTGCTTTGGATCATTGTTGTTGGCTTTTGTCTAGCTGAAGCTGGTCACTATCCTACTTCTTCCATGTGACCTCCTGTTTGACCATCTTTTGCCACCATTTTTTATCATACATATTTGATGATAAAGTCCTGCATCGTACATAGATGGAGAGTAACACCTAACTTCAAACCAGGACATCTGGTCCCCGTATTCTTCAGGTCAGTAGGAAGGGAAACAAGAAGAAACACAGGGGTGAATATTGTGTGCGGGGGGTGGGGTGTGAGAAAAGAATACATACAATAAGGAAGGGAGACTAGAGTTACCCCTTCACAATAGACAGAGAGAGGGAAAAGTAGAACAGTAACAGAAGAGTGTAATGGAAGGGCTGGAATGGATTCATTATGCTGGGAAGTACGATATTGAATTACACACACACTCTCACACACATATCCTAATATTCCCTCTCCCTCTCTCTCACACACACACTGACGAAAAAAACAGTCTGGGGTTGCAAATTTAAAATGGCTCCCCCATCTACACACAAGTCAACTTAAAACAGTGTTTGCCAAAATGTTTGTGTCTGTATGTGTGTGTGTGTGTGTGTGTGTGTGTGTGTTTGTGTGTGTTTTAGATAATGGAATGTATAATGATGTGAACCACTAGCAGGTTTGTAACATCATCAGACTAAGAATAGGTGGGAAACAAAAGACAACACACACTGCAGGGATCTCACGTTCCATTAGGCAGGAGCCACGATAATGCACTAACGACATGACCTGTCATCAGCTATTACACTGGGACAGAGACAGTGAGGATGATATCTGGTTCACACACTCTGGATCTAGGTGTACCTTTTAGATATTCAATAAAAGTCATTTTGAGCTGATTTTCACAATATGCCCAAATGTGTGAACCTGATCAAAATGTCTCGTTTTACTATGGTTTCAGGTATGGGTTTTAATAAGGTCAGCGTTGAGCCTGCATCAATATATTAAGAAGACTTGTTTTATTATATAACATCTGCATTTGTTAGGTGTAAGAACAATACATAAAAAAAACTATGCATCAAATATATCAGCTATTCTACTAAACTTGCTGGCAGATGTGTTACAGAGATTCGTTTGAAGTAACTGAAAATTGAGAGTCTATTATAAAACACAGACGGCTTAGTGGTTGGTACTAGCTCTGGGGATTCCTGGTTCAAATCCTAATCTGGGTGGAGTTTCCATGTTCTCCCCGAATCCACGTGGGTTTCATCCGGGTTCTCTGGTTTCCTCCCACAGTCCAAAAACATGGATAAAGATCAATTGAATTCTCCAAATTGCCCCATATAGAGTGTGTCTGTGTGTGTGCCTGTGTGATTGAGTGTGAGCCCAGCAATAGATTGGCGTCCTGTCCTGGGTGTATCTGCCCAGCCCCTAAAACTTTCTCCCCCGCATGGGCCTGTCAACCTTCCACCCCCCCCCCCCCCCCGCGACCCTAGTAGAGGATAAAGCGGAAGATAATGAATGGATGGATATTATAAAACACATTTCACTGTATAATGAACACTGTGTTGGCTTTGTTTGTATTTTACAGTCAAATTATACTTTAAGTTGTTAATTTATTTATTAAGTAATAAATACATTTTCTTAAACATGAAATTTTATTTTTAATTGTACCTTTTTATCTTTTGCAAATTCAGTCTCTCTAGATTTTACTCCAAAGAATGAGACACTCTGTGCAGCAATGTCAGTTAAAATATTTCAGTTATGTCTATGAGGGATTGGGAAAAACTTTCACTGGCTTTAGCTTCAGGACAAATGTCTTAATGCCAAAGATTAACACAATCCCAAATATTTGTATTACATTTCTACATTCTGTACTGCATTTTTGCCTTTAGATTAATGAAAGAACCTCAAGAAAAATTGGTTCTTTCATGGGCTACAAATGTCTGTATATATGTAGTAATCAGCATTGTACCCCTAAAGGAATAATGATGAACTTGTCTTTTCTGAGAATGTTTTTAACTTTATATAACACAGTCTAATCTACAGTTTACAATCTATTTTAAAATGGCAGGTATGTTCAAAGTAAGGGGTCTATAAAAAACATTACAGACATTCAATACATTCATGACCTAATGCATGACATCATTACAAAAATAAACATCCAGCAGAGCCCTTTTCACCACTGTTTTAATGACATACTGGAGAAATCTAGCTATAACTAAAGTATGTTTGGAGAAAAAGGGTTTTGGTATTTATTTTTAAAAAATACCATTAAGCTTGGACATGACACAGAAAATAAAAGGTTGGAAAATTGCCTTGTGTTTAACATAATTAAAGTTACTAAGTGTGTAATACATTTAGAACCAAAAGTGAAAATGTATTTAAAAAGCTTCAGGATTCTTCAAAGATCACCCTGAATGGTTTCAAGAAACCAAATCTTTTACACAATTAAGAGAAGCAGCAACAACTATAACAACAAATTAATAGTGGGTCAGTCATATAAGCATGTGGTTAAGGAACCAGTCATGCAACTTGAGGGTCCCCGGTTTCATTCCCTGTCCCAGCAAGAACTATGGCTGGAGATACATACGTGTTTTCCAACTTCCTCCCACAATCCAAAAATGTTTCCCCTATATATATATATTCATTAATTCATTCATTATCTTCTGCTTTATCCTCTATTAGGGTCGCAGGGGGGTTCCCCATGCCCATCCAGGGGAGAACGTTTTGATTATTTTCACAATATTATAAACTGCAGATTACAGAAGATAGCCCTCATTATGTACACAATCATGATATCAATCATAATATCTGAACAGATACAATCAAGTCAGGGCGTCAATCTATTGCTGGTCACACACTCACTCACACAGTTACACACACTACATTGAGAGAATTCGAACAGCCAATTCACCTTGAATCCATGTTTTTAAACCAGGATTCCCAGCGCTGAGAGGCACTGGAATATATATTATGTTTTTCTAATATTTAATTAAATGTTAGTTGACGTAAATGTTCATTTTAAAAACCTAGATTTGCACGATTCAGTTTTTATCACCCAGAAGGTCGTGGGTATCATTAATAATGTTTGCTATTTAGCAATACTGCCACAAAGTAATTTCAGATCCAACCCTACCTATCTAGATATGAACTAGCAATATGTAATGACAAGTCTAAATCAACACAACAATACAGCAACCATACTGCTGCAATATTTAAGAAACTAAACGAAATATTCAGCTAAAGTATATATTTTGTACAACTGTAAGTTAAGTTTATTATATACATTTATATATATATTATCTAGAACATTATCACACTAACCTGCCTACCTAGTCTGATAATGCTTTACTTATCATTTATCATTTGACGTTTATCCACTCTATATGTCTTTTTTTATTTTACTCTTTATAATACTCATTATGCTCTATTACTTGTAATGTGTTAATTAAAAGTTAATTAAAAGAAAAAATTACGAAAAAGTGTTTTTTTTCCTAGCATTTTTTGAAAAGTTGATTTGTAATTGTAATTTATTTGTAATTCATTATTTTTGTACCTTTTAACATGTTTTTATTATCAATATTTGACAAATGTGTCAAAAAATCTATATATTTTACAGAGCTTGAGAAAACGACAATGTATTGCAATAAGCAGGTGTTTCCTTAAGTATTGAACCTGTCAGATGGGTGTGTGGGTGTGCAAGTGTGTGTGTGTTGGGTGCATGTGTGTGTGTGTGTGTGTGTGTGTGTGTGTGTGTGTGTGTATAAAGGGGCAGTCTTCATGAACAGGTGTGTTATTGTCAGCTTCAGCACACAGCCAGCCAACAGGTGGGATACGCACAGACCTTACAATGACCCCATCCAGAGAGAAAGGGGAAAAGAGAGAGAGAGAAAACGGAAAGTGACAGAGAAAGAAAGTGTGTATTTACAGTAAACCTGTTCATCACACCTAGGACACCATCTGCTGTCTTTTTAGTTACACAATAAACAAAGAATCAGAACAAATATACACAGTTACAACGAAAAGTAATATGTAAGTATGGAATTATATTCATTCCACAAATAATATATACTCAAATTATGTGGTCACTCATGCTAACCACAAAAGTCCACTCTAGTGATAAACAATGAAACCTTAGGTAGACATTTAGCAACAGAATCCTAGTTTACAATAATGATAATAATAAAGGAGTTTCTATAAAAAAGTCTTAAATTATGTTTCTAATATATGTATGATGTGTATGATGATGATTATTAAACATCACTGGCCCCTGGTTAGCACGTTCGCCTCTCAGTGCTAGGGATTCCCGGTTCGAATCCCCATCTGGGTGGAGTTTCCATGTTCTCCCCGTGTCTGTGTGGGTTTCCTCCGGGTTCTCCGGTTTCCTCCCACAGTCCAAAAACATGGATCAAGTTAATTGAATTCTCAAAAATTGCCCCGTTTAGAGTGTGTGTGTGAGTGAGTGTGTGCCCAGCGATGGATTGGCGCCCTGTCCTGGGTCTATCTGCCCAGCGCCCGAGACGTTCTCCCCTGGATGGGCATGGGGAACCCCACCGCGACCCTAATAGAGGATAAGCGGGAGATAATGAATGAATAAATGAATCACTGGCCCCCTCTGTAGACTTAAACTCTGGTCTCTCTGATCCAGTTGACTGTAATGGTTTACCGGAGGAAAAATTATCCAAAGGAGATATTATAAATGTAGTTTCTAATATCTAATAAAGATATTAGTAAATGTCTCCTGTTGCTCAAACGTGACCAAGAACTCTCAAGAAAGTCTTCTCACATGTGTTTGCTTTAGACATCTCTATAAAGTCTTACACCGTGCTCAGATTAGACAAAAGAATTAACTTATTTATTACAGACAAGTGTCTTTATATTAATGCAACTATTTCTTATTCAAAGACTAAGAGCTGATTCAGTTGATACTGTGAACTACTTCTTAGCTGCTGAACGTCTTAGACGTATGGTATGTTATGGTAGTTCAGTGGTTAGGGTGTTGGACTATTAATCTAAAGCTCAAATCCCAGGTCTACTGAAGTGACCAGTGCTTTTGCTTGAGCAAGGCCCTTAATCCTCATTGCTTCAGGGATGCTGTATCATGGTTGGCCCAGCACTCTGACCCCAACCATCAAGTTAGTACACCTGTAATAGGAACATTATATAAGCAAGTGATTCTGCAGGATTGTGTCTCATCGTTGTCTCACACTATTTACCCTTAACAATTTCAGGAATAACATCTGTGACAAAGTTGTTCTCTAAATGAGACATTTAAGTGAAAATAAATTTCCTCTGGGTTGTAACAGACTGTTCATAACAACATGGCTTGATATGATCTGACCTCAAATTCAGTACAAACCTTGGGAAAGAACTTAAAGATTCATTTTTCAAAGTCCATTGTTTTTATTCAACTTTAGTGTCGAAATTGACAATGTCCACAAATTCTCAAGGACAGTCTGAAAGAATATGAGGGCCACAGCACGGAGCAGGGGGGGGGGTGATGTGCATTGTTGCAACATGACTTGATGGTTATAGTCAAAACAAACTACCTCAATATTATTAATACGTGTATGTACTTAAAACAAAACCATCCTCTTAACTACAGTGAAGATAAAGCTGTTGCACAAATATGTTTTTATCGTCAAATAACGTTCTGTTTAGGTTTCACTTCTATGTTTCAGTTCTATAAATGCATGCTGATGAGCACATAAGGAAATGACCAGTGCTGTAAATGAACATTCAGATTTATAATTTCTTAAAACATACATGCAGGATTTATATGAACTGACTGAGTACCTGTTTTTTAAACTCTTTTTTTATACATCCATTATCTTCCGCTTCATCCTCTGTTAGGATCGCGGGGGGGTTCCCCACGACAATCCAGGGGAGAACGTCTCGGGCGCTGGGCAGATACACCCAGGACAGGGCGCCAATCTATCGCTGGGCACACACTCACTCACACACACACACACACACTCTATATGGGGTAATTTGGAGAATTCAATTGACTTGATCCATGTTTTTGTGGGAGGAGAACCCGAAGGAAACCCACACGGACACGGGGAGGACATGGAAACTCCACCCAGATGGGGATTCGAACCAGGAATCCCTGGCACTGAGAGGCGAACATGCTAAACCACTAAGCCACCGTGCCGCCCTTTTATTTTTTATATTATTACTATTTTATTACCATTTATTTTTGCTAAATTTCTTTTTGTCCCTTTGATCAGCTTTAAAGTTCAAAGTTAAACATGTGCATTCTGCAGCCTTTTTTTCACCTTAAACCTGTCTGCATATAAGAATAAGCATTGATCCCTAACATCAGTTACAGTAGATGCTTATGTACTGTATGTAGAAACACTGCTTAGGTGGTGTCTTTCCTTTATTCCACAGTTCTACAACTCAGTATGTGAAATAAATGCTTAGAAAATCAGCAACTATAACAAAACTCCAAAAACACATTTGAGACCATGAAATAATCATACTACAGGTGAAATCACTTTACACTTATTGTCTCCCTTATTTCTAAAGGTATATGAAAGCCATTTATATTATCAAATTAATTTCAAATTATCAAACTATTTTATTTTATTTATAAGTATATATGTGTGTGTGTATGAGTAAGTGAACCATCTTTTTCCTTAGTAAAACACAGTAACTATTCTAAAATAAATTAATAAACCTAAAATTCATAATGTTGAGAATGCACACACTTGCATATATGTGAAAAAACACAAACACATAGAGTCAGATACAGACACAGGAAGTGATTAAAATGGACAGGAAGAGGAGAGGGTGGAGCAGGAGGGTTAGAGGTGGAAGGTCATGGCTGTGAATTAGGACTGACCTCAGAAAGAGGAAATGAGAGGAAACGACAGAAATCTCTCTTTCTCTCTTTCAGTGTGTGTGTAGCTCTCTATTCAGCTCTTTTCATTTACAAACACACACATACATACCCACACACACACACACACACACACATACACACACATATACACATGCATACACACATATACACACACACACATACACACACATATACACATACATACACACACACATACACACACACACATACACACACATATACACATACATACACACACACACACACACACACACACACACACACACACACACATACACACACATATACACATACACACACACACATAGAGGTACATACTACATCTCTTTATGATTAACAAAAGAGATTAAGTAAAATATCCATCCATTATCTTCCGCTTTATCCTATATTAGGGTGGTGGGGGGTTCCCCATGCATTAAAATATAAGTATGAAAAATATAAGAACAACTGCATAATTGTGTGTGTGTGTGTGTGTG
>JAFMOD010000105.1:209304-260372 GCA_019802435.1 Corydoras maculifer | reverse complement strand
CACACACACACACACACACACACACACACACACACACACACACACACACACACACACACACAGAGTGTGTTTGCGTCTAAAAGTGTGTGTGTAAAACATATTTTAAATGACATTTTTATGTAACATGTTTTATCGTAACTAGCAGTCGTGTGGAATGTGTAGACAGAGAACCACCCGGCACTGAACGGCACTGAGTGGCATGGTGGCTTAGTGTTTGGCATGTTCTCCTCTCAGCACTAGGGATTCCCAGTTCGAATCCCAATCTGGGTGGAGTTTCCATGTTAGAACCATTTTGTGCGTCGAACTATTATATTCTAATTTTGATTTAAATGTGTACATGTTAGAATGGTTAAAAAGAGTTACAGTACAAAAACATAGATCAAGGTCAACTGAATCCTCCAAATTGTTTGTGTGAGTAAGTGTGTTCCCGGCGATAGATTGGCGCCCTGGGTCTATCTGCCCAGCTCCCAAAACGTTCTCCTCTGGATGGGCTCCTCTGGATGCCCCCCCCCCCCCCAGTGCTAGTTTGCTATGAAATGCAAGTTTTAAAGCTTAATTGTATTGGTGAGTTATGTTTTAAACAAATAAAATGTCCATTTCCAGAAAAGTTAGAATACACTCTAAAGCAATAAATATAGAATTTTGTCATTTCTTTATTTACATAAACAAGACGAAAGGACAAAGAGAAGTGTCTATAAAATACAAATGTCAGAGCAATGAAGTACTCTTAAGCAGCATCCCCAGTTTTTGATTTTATATCGTAGTTGCATGTTCTGCATGGTTTTATGTTCTTGTTTTTTTTTTACAGATTAGAGTTTGCCTCGTAAGGATGAGGTTCTCTTATTTTTGCTAATATCCTATATTGATATCCTTTATTAATCCTTTATTCTTTATTGTTATTCTGTGTTTGCCAACTCTATTCCTTTATTATGGTTATTAAGGTTAATAAGACATTGTTTGCAGATTGGTTTTTATTACTGTGTGACTTTTATTAAGGCTTAATATTGCAATGGCAATGCAGACCCATCCACGTGCAAGACAGACAGAAAACCAGAAGAGATAAATACTAACTTCATCAAATTGTGTAAAATAAATGTGATAGCAATAACAAAATACCTCAAGACACTTGCCAATCCTACCACCATGGATAGCATAAAGCAACACCTTGCATGTCACCCTATTTCAGAGTGCTCTGCTTTTACCATGTGTTTGCCAGGTAGCATTGTTCCTCTGTTCTATAATATTATGTCCTATGACATCTTAGCTGGCTAGTTTTATTCCTGTTCAGCTATTGTTTAGTGTACCCTTTGTGGTTTCCACTCTTAGTAAGGGTTTAATATCTTATCTTGATGTGGCTTTATGATTATGTATGTACAGTAAATTGTGATATAAGGAATTTCCACTAGTGGGATTGGCTAGTCAGCATAAGGATGTCCTATTGGGTTTCAGAATTTGGACGTCACATCAGTTTCACATAAAAAGCATTCTGTTGTTCTCCAAACTTTCTTGATCTTACGTGGAGCCAGCTTACAAATCCAAGTTCTCCGTAAGTGAAGCTGAGCATGTCTGTGCCTGTCTGTGTAGTGAGCATGTCAAAGCCTGTTCTTGTAGTATTGAATGCATGACCCAGCTGGCTGTGTGAGTTTGTCTGAACCTGTTTGTGTTATAGGCATGTTTGTCTGAGCATGTCAGTCCAGCTGAGGGTCACTCTGCACCAGTTTGTCCTCCAGTGGCGCAAGACTTTCTCTTGGTTCGGTTATAAGTGTTATCTTACTTGTGTGAAAGAGGCTAAAATACTTGAACCTGTCAGCACCCCAAAGGTATATCTAAGTCTGTCACTGCCCTGGAGTGCCCACCTATATCTGCAAGTGCTCTAAAGTCTGAAGAGCATATCTGAGCTGGTCGGTTCCCAGAGAACTAAGACTGTTTGCACTGATGCAACTGCATGCCATCACTTTTCATCGGTAACATTTAGGATTATCTTTTGAATCTTTGACCTGAACTGTCTTTTATATCATCAATCCTAAAATGGAAGGTATCTAATGTCCATATAGACTTTTTTCTTCTTAATATCCACCTCAGATGACTTTAAGCCAAGAGAACTCACAAGAGTTTCTGCACAAACTTTTGATATGACTTGCTTTTTGCTTAATACAGTTGAGGCAGAACTAGATGTGTAAAGCACCAGTACTTTAGTGGTTTTAAGGTCATATGGCTATGTCAATAAAAGAAGCAAAAAGTTCTCCCACAAAGTTTGGAACAAATACATGAACATGACTCATCCTTGCCTACAAAGATGAAGCCTTTGTTGGAAGCTACTTTCCTATTGAATCTTGATGTTTTTACCTGTTACCCTTTAAATTGTTAATTACTGAACTTTCCAGAACAATTTTTAAAATCTAGTTTCTTTTCTTCTTTCCAATGTACTTCAGACATTTTAAAATTCTAATTTAAATTTTAATTTCAATCAAAAGTTTTAAATTTAAATTTAAGATCATTATTATTATTATTTTTTCAGCTAGTTTTTGCTGTAATTTTTAGGTGCTGGTTAATTGCATACAGGTTTACAATGGAAAGCCATAGCCACAACAAACATTGCTTATTGTCAAAGATATTACTATATTAACATAGTGTTTATACTTTACAAAGTCTGCTTTGCTTGCCAGACAACAAAAAACTCATTGCTTTAAGTTTCTGCACAATTTTTTCTAACTAGTTTAGATTAAAGCCAAAATATAATATTGGTTCAGTTCTAAGTAGTTTTTGCAGAATTGGAAATAATGAAGTGACATTATTATCTTACAGTCTTTTAATCTCTCATTAAATCTACATTTACATTTAGTCATGACTTCATGATGATTAGTAATGATTTCATGACAGAGATTAAAAACGTTAAGATAATAAAGTCACTTATTCTCATTTTAGCACTGAATCTATATATTATCCTGTCTCAATTATCTGGTCAATGCATGTGTGTGTGTGTGTGTGTGTGTGTGTGTGTGTGTGTGTGTGTGTGTGTGTAACTGTATATGGGGACTAGCAGGGCTGAGATCAAAGGTCACACTGCACCATTTCTCTTTGTCTCTGGACGATGGTGCATTCATTTACTACATTCTTGTAGGGGATTCCCACAATGAATATACTCTCTTTTTCTCTTTCTCATACACACACAATCACACACACACAAACAGACACATACACACAATTTCTTCCTGATCTTGGTGGAAATTTATTGGTCACTTGTAACCTCTGATCTCTGTTCTCTCCCAATGTGTGTGTGCACTAACCTCCATTTATCAGCAATTTGACCTCTCTCTCGCTTTCACACACACACACACAGACAGAAAGAGTGCATACATTTCTGCAGAATGTCTATTGGTCTGCCACTTGGTAGGTGGAGCAATGGATCAAACTGCAGTGATCAGTTGATGATTGATGAGGCGCCATGCCGATGACCTCATAAATGAAAGCCAGAGAGAAAGCGAGTGACTGAAAGTTGAGGGGGAGGTTACAGATAGGGGAAATATATTTTGACACTACTATACTTTTCACACAGTAACTCCCATTCAGTTAGTTATAAAAATTATTGCTTAAAATGTTCTAAGAGAGGATGTTTACAGTGCTGCTATTACTGTAGGGTGGCACGGTGGTTTAGTGGTTAGCACGTTCCATGATCTCCCCATGTCCTCTTGGGTTTCCTCCAGGTTTCCTCCCACAGTCTAAAAACATGGATCAAGGTAAATTGCCCCATAGAGTGTGTGTCTGTGTGAGTGAGTGAGTGTGCCCAGCGATAGAATTGCACTATTTATCTAATCAAGGTCCATTGGTGTTGGTTTACGCAGACAGACACACAAACACACACTATGTGTTGACATGGGGCAATTTAGAGTATTCAATTTACTATTACTATGAATCCATGTTTTTGGACTGTGGGAGGAAACCGGAGAACCTGGAGGAAACCCATGCAGACACAGGGAGAACATGGAAACTGCACACAGATTGGGATTCGAACCTGAAATCCCCAGCGCTGAGAGGTGAGCATGCTAACCACTAAGCCATTGTGTCTCCCACTTCAAGCAATAGTAAATACTTATAATCTTTTTTGTCACTATTCGAAGCTAGAGATTATTCATGGTAACTGTATATATGCTCTGAAATCATTTATATTGCTTTTGATATATTTGTTTGATGTTACAAAATAAACCTTTTAGACATTTTTTGTCTATTGTGGTTCTGTCTCACGTGGTTCTGTATGGCATGCCCACATTCTTTTGCCAGCATGCCATGCACTGTAACACAGTGTGCATGTAGTATTTTATACTGTAAATCATTATACCATGCATGATGTGTCTTTTTACTAAGATTCTTTTGTAATCTGATTGGAAATATTAAACGTGAATCACCCTAAACTAATATTGATGTTCTACTTAGTTTAAGTAACACAGTGGGTTATCACAACAGTAACCAGGACATAAAATGAATGAAATTTATTATATTTTGGATTTTAGTTTTCAGTATGATGTCATAATGGACATTGAAGCAGCTGACAAGTCAGGAGCTTGGTTTGGGGCAGAAGTAAATCAAAATATGATTTCAGAATTTGATAATTGAGATTCCATAACCTGATCATGATTTTGCCTTTTAGGTAAAAAAAAAAAAGGCTGCATGTAATGAAGACTCTTTATTTAATAATGAAAATACAATCATAAAAACCTCCACAAACCTTTAGAAAACATGGTTGATGTATCTTTTTAATAAATTAAAATAAATCATTTCTCTTATATAACTCTTTCATATCTAGTTAATTTTGTGTTACTTTTACATTTAAAGGTATAAGTTAGGGAAGGGCATTTGGATACTGGCGTGACCACTATTATTCAAAGGCCATGTCATACAAAATTAAGACATCAACATCATTTAACTTTTTTCTAACTATGAGCAACATCAATCTCAGCATCATCATCACCAACATCAATCTCACTAATGCCAGAAAGAAGAATTACAGAGTAGAACGCTCAAGTATCTTATAGACCAGTTTTGAGATGCAGTATAATGTGTCTCTGACCTCTGTGACAGAGGCTTCAGTAATTGATGATGATATGACCATTGCACTCACTGCTCAACTCACTCACTCTCTCTCTCTCTCTCTCTCTCTCTCTCCCACTCACACTTGCAGTGGTTATGTCAGGGCAGTATGTTACGTTGCCCTAATTAATAGGCTCATGTAGAGCTGCTTAAATCATATGACTCCCAACACAAATATTTTCATTTATAGTGTGTGTGTGTGTGTGTGTGTGTGTGTGTGTGTGTGAGCGAGAGAGAGAGAGCACACACGCATTCACTTAGACGCCAACTCGTCTCTATTTGAAAACTGTTTCATCCATTTTCCTTTTCAAAACATTTTTAGAAGAGAAAAAGATAGAAGAGAAAGACAGTCAGTAAACGAAACATATTTATTAACAAATGTTGTTTTTGTTGTAATTGTACTTTATTCTATTTGCTCTGACTAAGCTGCATCTCCATCTGTTTCTCTCACTTTTTCTTTCATTTCAGTTTAAAATAGCTTTATTGTGTGCAGTACAGTATTAACAAAGAATTTAACAGTAACAATAGAAGTAACAAAAAACAGAATAAAGAAAAATAAATATAAATAATAAGAAAATTAAACTAACTTTTAAATTCAACTATAAATCAATTATAGTAATAATAATAATAATAATAATAATAATAATAATAATAATAATAATAATAATAATTAAGATATGCATATAATATACCTAAAATAATAACAATAAAATATCAATAATTATATAATTGCTTTGGGAGGATCAAAAGAGTAGAAAGTCCAGTAACTGGGGCAGTGGAGTCGTGGTCAAAATGGTGTAAGTAAGGGGGTTGTTTCAGCACACGTGTCTCAGATGGTGATAGTGATGGAGGCTGTGTGTGTCTTACAGAGAAATATCCTTAATTTTTCTAACTGTGTGTTTTAAAACTTGGGTTTTGAGTATATTATATTTTGGAGGAGGTGCAGGACTTGTTCGAATGTTTTATTGTGTAAATGAAAGTACATTTCTTTCTCCACCCCACCTGTCATAGAGTGAGCACACACTCTGTCCTCTCAGAGCAGCCAGGCTGTGGTCACTGCATCTGTACTTGCTCAGCATCTGTCTCTGATTTGTGTCTCTGACAGCCATACGTTACCCTGCCAATTCATACTCTGTTTATAGAGTCAGAAAAAGATCCAATTTACTCTAAATTCAAATTCTTTTTTCCCAATGTTTAAAAAAAAGACATTTTATATTTGTGTTGTAAAGCAGTGCTGGGGTGAGGCTGCTGTGAATTGGATGTTTTAATATTAGTAATCTCAAAATCATCTGACTGATGGAGCCATTTTCAGGATTCAGTTCTTGACTCTTAACTAACTAAAACTAAAGTTTATTATTTTTTGGGTCTTTAAATGTACCCAGACATTAGGGATCTGTTTGAAATGTTTATTAACCAGATAATCTGCCTTATTCTGCCCTGCATGCATTGATTGGTGTTTTTGTTCCAACTTTGAGAATCATTCTTCAGAATTCTACATGTTAAGGTGTGTGTTTATCCTATATAAACTAAATTTGCTCACTGAATGTTGGACCCCATACCTTACTTCTGTAACATGCAATGTGTGAGTTTATATTTGTGTGTGCGTGTGTGTAATTCCTGTGTGTGTGGAATGCAGACAATGTGCAGGATGATACAGATGCCTAGACAATGTGAAGGAGTCATTTACATCGTTTTTATAATACACACAAACTAAGAATCAATCACAAAGACACACACTACAGACTGAACTTAAGCACCCAAACACATATGCAGACATAAACACATTTCACGCCCTTCCTTGACATGAAGAGACTTCCTGGCTCCATTGTGTTGAAAGAGAATGCATCTGATAAACTTCAGCCAAAAGACACATAAACACATGTAAACAAATATGAAAACAAAAAAATTGTGGTTTTTTTTGTCTGTGTACTAAGCCAGGTCCTATTTATTTATAATGAAGATGGTAATGATGATGGTGATTATAATAATGTGTAATGATGCATGATTTTAGTCACTGAGGTGATAATAGTTATGATCTAAAAGATACACAGATAAATTATGCTGATGATGTTAGCTATAATGCTAATAAAGATGATTTACATAGTAATGATAATTATGGGAGTAATGTTTGGTGGTGCACAGCAGTCCCTATATTGGTTAGGTGATGTTATTTGGCACTGGATATAATGAATAGATATTTTCTTAACTTCAGTAGAGCTCACTATAAACCCTGAAGTGTACAATTAAACCAGTGTATTTACAATATCTGGGAATCAATTGAGAACATTGATTATACTGCTGCTATTGTGCTCCTGAAATTGCCTGATGATCTGCCGCTGGTGCAAAGTAAATAAAGGAGCCTTCAGACAGAAATATGTGGGGGTGATGAAGGGTTTAATAAACATGAAAATAGTGTAAAAAAAAAACACACACACACTCACTGACAACGTGTGTAACGTATGTGATCTACAAGTGGTCTGCAAAGGTAGGTGCAGGGCTCAAGTACACAAAGTAACAAACATGACAGGCAATCCAATTAGCACAAACAGACACTAATAATCAGAAGAACGCAACAAAACGCACAACAAACATCCATGTAGGAGTGCACACTTCTGACACTACCAATTCAGATTCAATACATTACATTTCATGAGGTCATTTGGCGGATGCTTTTATACAAATCGTTTTACAAGTAAATTCCAACTTGATGTTTAGAGTCAGAACACAGGGTCAAACCCCCCTGGAGCAATGAGAGTTTAAGACTTTGCTCAAGGGCCCAAACTGGTCACCAGGCTTAAGACTGATAAATACTCAATGCTCACAAGAATTTATTGATGAATTCAATCAAATTTAGACATCTGCAACTGTTTTTTATTAATAAAATGTTTCACAGAAAAAGCTATATTTCAATAAAGATGTGCAGGTATTTGATGTTTGGAAGGTATTTAGTATCTATAGTGAAGTAATTTTACAATGTTACAATGAAATTGAAATACCTAATTAAATGTCTCAAATACTTACTACCATTAGAAAGCAGCCGTGTTAGTATGCTTTTCTAAAAACATCTGCTAATATCTTTTAAAATGACCTAAAGCAATTCCACAGTCCAAAGGAGTAGCACATCCCAGAGCCTGAGCAGAGGCAACTACCTGTCAGATTGGCAGCACATCCCAACTCTGAACATTTACAAAAGACCAGAAGGTGAATTTACGCCCTTATTTCTGATGAAGTTTCAGCATTTTGTTAAAATAAGAGTAAAGAGAGAGCAGATGATTCACTTTAGTTTAGCTTTGGTCTATTTTTAAAGAATCTGTTAATTCAACATACAAACATATTTAATAATTCTAGTAAAAGTGTTTAAAGAATTATGGCCATTTTATTATAATAATCATGTAAATACACAGGAATGTGGCAAGAAATCACACACACATATTTCTGCAGAGTGAGAAATTTGCAGTATTTCATTATTATTATAAATCCTATTAAAACAAGCTTAGAGCGAGTTAGTTGCATGAATACGCATGTACAAACACACACACACACACACACACACACACACACACACACACACACACACACACACACACACACACACTCATACAAACTGTTACATGCGGTGTACAAAAATTACAGCATAAACCGGTTAATGTGGAGTGAGAGGTTATTTGCATTTAAGTGTGTGTGTGTGTGAGAGAGAGAGTGTGTACATTCTCACAGCTGTTGCACTAACTGATGTGTATAAACAGTGCAGTGTAACCTCTGTTACAAAGGTTAAAAAAGTGCATATTTATATACACACACACACATACATACAAAGAGAGAGAGAGAAATACACAACACATACACAGCTAATAGACAATTTTATCATATATAGTACCTTTAATTGATGCTTTTGTGTGGGTGCATGTGTATATGTGTGTGTGTGTGTGTGTGTGTCAGCGTGTTCTGCCTCTGGCTGTGTGAAGCTTGAACCTGCTAATTACCTCTGACCTCTTACCCCAGGGGTCACTAGGAAGGGGGATGGAGAGCAACAGGGTAACTATAGACCCTCAATACTTTTTTCTGTTTATTGTGTTATATAAACAATGATATGTAAAAAAAAAAAAAAGAGATAACATTCCAAAAAAATCTTTTTATCTACATGGCTATATGTCTCCTAGTATCTTTCTAACTCCCTGTCACTCTCTTAGCATTAACATGATGTCACACTGAGCAGTTAACAATGTTTACATTTACAACAGCAGTGTGTCTTTTCACCAGAGGCATCAGTACAGATTTGTGCCCCTGGCAGTTTTCTGTGCTATAGCCATCCTGAACAGATTTTAGTGTCCTGCACTACCAAAAATTAATGTACATGTTTTTTTATAAGTGAATTATTATCATTATCTCATTATCTTTTGCTTCATTCTCTACTAGGGTCATGGGCAGGAAGGGTTCACATGTCCATCCAGGGGAGAATGTTTCAGGCGGATGTCCTGCAGATACCTCAACATACAATGAAACAATATATCACTAGGCACACATTCACTCTTACACACACCCAATTTAGATATGGGCAGTTTGGATTCCTTCATTAAATTCATGTTTTTTCGACTGTGGTAGTAAAGCTGACAACCCAGACATGGGGAGAACATGGAAACCCCCAGAACGGGATTCAGACCTGGATACCCAGTGCTGAGAGGGGAACATTTGAAACACTATCCCACATTTATTATACAACTAATGAAAATAACAAAAACAACACCAACAATAAAAATCATTCTATTTCTCATAACTGAAGTGCTTATAATATTCATTCATTCATTCATTCATTATCATCCGCTTTATCCTCTATTAGGGTCGCGGTTGGGTTCCCCATGTCCAACCAGGGGAGAACGTCTCGGGCGCTGGGCTGATACACCCAGGACAGGATGCCAATATTTCGCTGGCCACACACTCACTCACACAGACACACTCTATATGGGGCAATTTGGAGAACTCAAGTGACCTTGATCCATGTTTTTGGACTGTGGAAGGTAACAGGAGAACCCGGAGGAAACCCACGCGGACACGGGGAGAACATGGAAACTCCATCCAAATTGGGATTTGAACTGGGAATCCCTAGTGCTGAGAGGCGCTAATTATTATTATTATTATTATTATTATTATTATTATTATTATTATTATTATTGTTGTTGTTGTTGTTGTTGTTGTTTTTGTTGTTGTTATTATTATTATTATTATTATTATTATTATTGTTGTTGTTGTTTTTGTTGTTGTTGTTTTTGTTGTTGTTATTATTATTATTATTAGCATGTCATAGCATTAACAGCTGTGTGCTTCTGCCCTCTGATTGGTTAATCCATTGTTTATAGCCCTTCCTCCCGCTCTAAAACCCCACGCGCCTGCCGGAGCTCCAGTGCAGCGCAGCTCGAGACGCCGCTGTTGCAGCTGCACGCGCTTCTCACGGTGGACTGCAGCTCATCAGATTCACCTCAGAGAGGAGGAGAGAGCGCAGGTCGGAATCAGCGGCGGCTCGTGGTGGATTTGCAGGCGTTTGGATGATGATGTCGGTGTGCAGGCGCGGCATCCTGCGCGGGTCCGGGCTCGCTGTGCTGCTGCTGCTGCTGCTGCTGCTGCTGAGTGGAGCGGTGCGCGGATACGGAGCGAGCACCGAGGAAGAGGAGTCCGAGTCCGCCTGCGAGCCCATCCGCATGTCCATGTGCCGGGATTTGGGCTACAACGTCACCCGCATGCCGAACCTCGTGGGTAACGTGTTGCAGGCGGACGCGGAGCTGCAGCTTTCCACCTTTACCCCCCTCATCCAGTACGGCTGTGCCAGTCAGCTGCGGGTACGTGCTCAGTGTGTGTGTGTGTGTGTGTGTGTGTGTGTGTGTGGCGATATTACAGCGATCAATAATAATAATAATAATTTACCGCATATCACAAAGTCATTTAACTTTTGTAGGCAGAGTTATAAGTTTACTTTACTCTTTACCTCACAGCTTAAATGTAACCGATGTCTTTGTGATGTGTGTGATTGTAATGTCTACCACCTCACGGTGAGTCTGAGCAAATCTAACTGCATTACTGTGTATGGTCTGCATATTCAGTTCTGGCAATAGAGCTGACGTTGACTTTAATACATAGAAATATAACAATGACAATACTAACACTAATACAATTATTAAGTGAAGAAAAATCCTATTTTATCTTTAAAATAAAGTGCACAAATAAATAACCAGTTCATCAAAACTTTAGACAAATGTTAAATTTGAGTATGATCACTAAAAAAATCTGATATTATTCACAATATCAACTATACATGGTTAGGGCAGCACAGTGGCAAAGTGTTTAGCTCGCCTCTCACTGCTGGGGATTCCAGTTCGAATCCCATTCTTGGAGGAGTTCCCATGTTGTCCCTGTGCCCACTTGGGTTTCTTCCAGGTTCTCCAGTTTCCTCCCACAGTCCAAAAACATGGATTCAAGGTAAATTGAATGGTTTAAATTGCCCCATATTGTGTGAGTGAGTGTGTGCCCAGTGCCCGAAACGTTCTCCCCTGGATGGGCCTGGGGACCCCCCCCCCCCCCCAGTACAGAATTAAGCAGAAGATAATAGATGAATGATCTATACATGGTATTTAATTAGGGGTATTAAAAGTTTTTATTTAGCTATAAAGTACAGATGCTTTATAGGATTTGCATTTGTATATGATAGATATGTAGACAGATATGTTCATGCTTGTATATGTAAAATAAAGCATTATATATACATGTTTAAGAAAGAAAAAACTTTGATAAAGTTTGTGTGTTAGCAGGACTGTTTGTGTAGTGATTTTGCTCTGTAACATTGATGTTTATATTTTGCTTAACAAAGTGCATGATGGGTCACGGCCCAATCCATGACACTGCTTAATAGTTATGTAAATCATGTGGTGTTATAAAAACTAAACTGTAAGGGCAACATGAATGACTAAACTACTGACGAAACTGAAGCCTGGTGCTTTTTTGTATCATAGACACATACCACCCCCTTTCCCCTCAGGATACCATATCAAATACCAGTGTGGGTGGTATGTGTGTGTGTGTGTGTGTGAGAGGGGGGGGGGTACATGCTTCCCTCAGGGTCATTAAAGCATCATTTGGTGAAGGACCTAAACTGTCTCAGTCTGACTGAATGCTAATCCACATGCCTAAGAACATGTCTAAGATTAGCCAGTGTCTTGTGAGTGATTCATGCTATTGTGAGCACTTATACTTTAATTGGTTTGTCTGCTTTTATAGACTATAGGTCAACTATTACTCCATTTGAAAAGTGTAATGTTCAAAATAAAATATATGGACAAAAATAATAGGACACACTTCTCAGTGCCACAGATGGGTTATGCATTTATTTTGGTCCATTGCATGCTTCCAAATTTTGGAGAACAGTTTAGTAGAATGTCCTTTTCTATTCTTTGCCCTGTGTATAAAGCAAGTTCCATAAAGGCATGGTTGAGTTTGGTGTGGAAGTAACTTAATTGGCCAACACAGATCCCTGACCTCAACTCTGTCTGACACCTATTGGATAATCTAAAAAAGAGTATCGTGAGCCAGGTCCTTCCAATTATACCCTTAATACTCCAAAATACTGTAGAAAACATTCCCAGAAAAATTAAAGATGTTAGCTGGAGAGGAGGGAGCACATAAGAACAACATGTCATTAAAACCCCTCTAGATGTAATGTGAAGGTGTTCTAATAATTATGTTCATATAATATAGTATTATAAATACTTCTTGCATATAATTGTACACAAAGTTAGAATGTGATTTTTTTCCATGACTTCAAAGAGACTCAACTTTTAATACATTTAACCTCATTTGAGATCTGTCCTTTGTGAAGGCTTCAACTCTTCTAGGAAGGCTTTCTACAAGATTTTAGTGTGTGTCTGTTGGCATTTTTGCTGAGTTATGCAGAGGAGCATTTGTGAGGTTAGACACTAATACTTGAGAGGATGTGGCTCATCTTCTAGTTTCTCTGAAAGGTGTTCTATAGGATTGAGGTCATTCTTTGTGCGGTCATGAGGAGGTCATGTTCTTCCACACCAAACTCACTCAACCATGCTTTAATGGACCTTGCTTTGTTCACTGGAACAAAGTCATGCTGGAACAGAAAAGAACCGTTCCCAAACTGTTCCCACAAAATTGAAAGATATTGTTTTTTTAAAACACATGTTAGGTGCTTAATGTTTATAAAAATAAGAAAAAGGACTGAATTAAATGCCTTAGTTTAGTAAAAAAGAGAAATTAACAAGAGCCTTTGTCTATTTAAAGCAAGTTGTTTAAATAAAATGTAAATCCACATTAGATTACTATACATGTGATATCCTGGTGTCATGCTCATGCACACACTGATAGCGTTTGCTTGAGAAGTTTGAATTAATCATTAGAATGCCATCTCAGGTTTCTATCTGTTTGGAGTATTAGTTTACCTTTCCTCTTCTCATTGTCATGCAGTTAAAAAATGATCCTGGGTGTTTCTAAATCACACAATAACTTTTACTAAGATTAAAAACCTGGCCAGAGGAAAAAAAAACCCAATTGAAAAAGGCAGCAGCATTCGTTAACTGATTTTTTACAATATTTATAAATAAAATGTATGTAGTCACTGGATTCTGTATTGCAAAAAATCATTTAGTAATTAGTATTAATTGATTAAAATTATTTCTGTTGCTTTTAAACAAGTTTCATCAAATATAGCAAATGGTAAAGCCAATAAAGAATCACCAAGTTTTAAGGGTGGTCTATTCATTCCATCATAATAATAAATCCAAAACTAAGTAAGTAAGGGGGTGGGGTGCTCTTACTTTTTTGTTTCAGTGTACATCAACATATTTCTTTAGCACAGCTATTCATGAAGGTGACAGGAAATATTGCTCTGTTGTATTAAATATGTGTACTAACGTGTACTAGCCAATTAAATTCACTATATGAACAAATGTATTGAAACAACTACATGGGGTGTCATCCCATTCTAAATTGGCACTCAAAATTCCGTGCAGTCCAGTCAAGTTAGAGTAGAGATCCTTCCCCAAACTGTTCTTACAAAGATGGAAGCATAGTTACTTGATTTGATCTTTACCATTGGCATTAGGACTGGGAGAAATACCTCAGTTTAGTTATAAAGATCAGTTGTTGTTCATCTTTTCCTTTAGGGATGTGCCACCATCTTCACACATCTTAAATATTTTAATAATTATCATAAATGATGGTAATAACAATCTAATAAAGAAGGGAAGGGGGAAGCAAAGTGGTTAGCACGTTTGCCTCTCAGAGCTGGGGCTGCAGGTCCAAATTCCGATTTGGGTGTAGTTTCCATGTTCTCCCTGTTTCGCATGGGTTTCCTCCAGGTTTTCCTGGTTTCCTTCCACTGTACAAAAACCTGGAATTGAGGTAAACTGACTGCTCTTAATTGCCCCATATAGTCTGTGTGAGTGAGTGTTTGCCCAGAGATGGATTTGCGCCCTGTCCTGGGTGTATCTAAACAGCTCCCAAACATTCTCCCCTGGATAGGCATGGGGAACCTCCATGATGGAGAGATCAGCCAATCGCAAGATAATTAAGTTTATGTGCATATTATATATTTATTTTAAATTAGATTACAAAAAAAACTTTTCAATACTCATTTTTTGTTATACGTTATGGTTTTTATTAGATGTATTGCCATTACTCTTGAGCATAATAATATATGATTTTATTGCCATCCCTCAGCATTACAACTATCCAAAAGATGCTTAGTTGGAAACAAAAATAGTTTGTCCACGTTTGTTCCTATGCAGTACCAAGTTCTGGATCATATTCCTGCTTCAGACAATCTGCCCTCATGTTGTTAAACCCAGAGCAGTGTAACGATTATGAAGTGGAAATGAGGGTTAAATAAATAAAACGAGGTTAAAGGTGAACACAGCTAACATCCAAGTGTTGTGTCAATATGAAGTATGTTATGGAAATAGTAAAGTACGAAACAAATTATTTGATGTTGCGGCAACAATGAACACAAGTCGTTGAAGTTTACATTCTGTACAGCAATATCTTTATTAGTACATGCACACTTACACACATACACATACAGTAGTGCTTGATAGTTTATGAATTCTTCAGAATTAATATATCTACATAAATTTGCCAAAAAATTTCAAGTCCTAAATATAGATTTAAATCTAATCAAATTAAATAAATACAACTTAAATATAAAAAATATAAATAAATATAAAAATAATTATCCTATATTACATATCTGTATGTGACAAAAGTATGTGAACCTTTGCTTGGTTTACCTTGCGTGACCCTCTTGTGCAGCAATAACTCTAGATAAACGTTTCCAGTAATTGTTGACAAGTTCTGCACATCGTCTTAGAGGAATTATAGCTCTTTCCCTCATACAATACATCTTTAACTCCGTTATGTTGGTGGTTTTCCTTCCATGATCATCTTGTTTCAGGTCCTTCCACGTTTCCACTGGCTTAAGGTCAGAGGTGTGACTTGGCCATTCCAAAAGTCTTTGTTGGTTCTACTTGTGCGCATGGGGTTGTCTTGATCCATTACTCACGTTCTCCTGAGATCACAGAAAGTTTTCCTGATATTTTCTTTTGAATTTTCTGGTAAAATTTTAACTTCATTGTTTCTGTGTGTTAGCGATGACAAGTTGTCCTGGTCCAGATGTAGCAACAATGGTCTAAACCATGATATTAAGTATTTCTTAGATGGTATTAGGTTTTGATGCTGAATATTTTAAAAAATCAGTTCTCGTTGAAATTGAAATAATCTTTTTTGGCCAATTCTCAGTCATCCACAATATGTTTCATTACCCTTCTGTCCATGTTCATTTTGTAGAGTAGTGATTTCTCTGCAATTAAAGACCTTAAGTTGCTTAGATGTTGCATTTACTTCTTTTAGAAACTTATTATTTAAACCATACTATTACATGTCTTGCTCTTGGCAGTAAGTTTAAGTTGACCACTTTGGAGCAGGGTAATAGTTCATCTGGTAGTTTTAAAGGTGCACATACCTTTGCCCCACACAGATATGTAGCACTGTATGCTTCTTGTCAAAAAAATAATGACAAAATCAAATATGTTTGTAACATTTGTTACAAACTCTTAAAGCTTCACAAACATTTAAGCAGCACTGTACTCACTGGCCATTAATTAGGTACACCTTAGTACCTGAAACCACCTAATAAACAGGTACTTTTGTAGTTTGTAATAATTTGTAATTGTAGAACTACAAAGTAGACGAGGGTAAATGGGCAATTAGTATAAAAACATGAAGGTGTGCCATGTACATGAATTGATTAAAAAATGTTGTTCCCAGTATCCTGTAAGCAGTGCCATTAATGAATGATTAGTAAGTGACATACACAAATTTGTGCAGCAACAATTTAATTACCACCTCTAATTTTAAATCCACAAAAAGGGGCAATAAAGTGAGTTCACGGTAAGAGTACAGTGTTAAAATATACCAGAAACACTGATGTCTGATCCACTAAATTATACTAAAATAGTTCATTCTTTCAGTGGGTTTTTTATACTTAAAAAATTAATAATAGCTTTGAAGAAATATCAAATGAAAGTATTTACTTACAGAAGAAATTCAAGATTTGAATGGAGAACTCTAAAGTATAATTGAGCTTTATGAATAACTGCTTTATGCATCATGGATAAAAATATTTACAGATCAAGCGAAACAAATGACTAATGGACCAAAATAAAAACTAATGCATTATCCATATGTTTCAAAATGAATTTCTCTCTAAAGACTGTCCACATACATATTGCTGAAATTACTTTCAGACTCCATGGATTTATAATGATAATGTAGTTCATTTAAGGATGCAGATGAAAAGGATCTAGGATTCAACCATAAGTAAGTAAATGTGTTAATAAGTTGTGCTCGATGGTGATTAACCTGTGATAATTGTTTTTATGGGTTACTTCATTGCCACAAACTAATCTATAGTAACATTTTTTCTGTCTGCTCTCCTCAGTTCTTCCTGTGTTCAGTCTACGCCCCGATGTGCACAGAGAAGGTTCCAGAGTTGATTGGTCCATGTGGCAGCATGTGTTTGTCCGTGCAAAGGAAGTGCCTCCCTGTGCTACAGGAGTTTGGGTTCTTTTGGCCTGACCTGTTAAACTGCAGCCTGTTTCCACCCAACAACGATCACAATCACATGTGTATGGAGGGACCACCAGAGGAGGATGACGGTGACCCTCGAGTACCCTCACTGCGTACGACCCACCCACGGCATGGCCTCGAGAGCGAATGTTTACCACTTGACCATACCGATGACACCACATACCTGGACCGGTATGTCTGGTCCAAGCGTAGCAGTGCATGTGTTCTGCAGTGCGGCTATGACTCAGGGCTATACAGCCGGGGTGCCAAGACCTTTGCCGATGCATGGATGGCTTTGTGGGCAGGGCTTTGTTTCGTCTCCACCTCCTTTACGGTGCTAACTTTTCTTTTGGATTCGGGCCGGTTCACCTACCCGGAGCGGCCGGTGGCTTTCCTGAGCGTGTGCTACAATGCATACAGTGCTGCCTTTCTTGTGCTGCTAGCTGCAGGGCGCGAGCGCATCTCCTGTGACCCGGATGAGGCTGCTGTTCCCGTTTTGGCACGAGATGGATTAAAGAATTCTGGCTGTGCTGTAGTCTTTCTGTTGGCCTACTTTTTTGGCATGGCAAGCTCAGTGTGGTGGGTGGTCCTGACGCTGACTTGGTTCCTGGCAGCAGGACTGAAGTGGGGTCATGAGGCCATCGAGATGCACAGCTCCTATTTCCATGTAGCTGCATGGGCCATCCCAGCCATCAAGACCATCGTAGTGCTGGTTATGCGCCTGGTTGATGCTGATGACCTCACTGGTATGTGCTATGTGGGAAACCAGAACCTGGAAGCGCTCACAGGGTTTGTTGTGGCACCACTGTTTACCTACTTGGCTGTTGGAACACTGTTCATTGCTGCTGGACTGGTTTCACTTTTTAAGATTCGCTCAAACTTACAAAAAGACGGGACAAAGACAGACAAGCTAGAACGGCTAATGGTAAAGATCGGCGTCTTCTCTGTGCTTTACACTGTCCCGGCGTCCTGCGTTGTTGCCTGTTATTTCTACCGTGTCTCCAATTGGGCTGACTATCAACGGTCCCCAGAGGACTCATATGCTGCAGCTGAGATGCTGCGAATTTTTATGTCCCTTTTAGTAGGTGTCACCTGTGGCATGTGGGTGTGGTCAGCGAAGACGTTGCACACCTGGAAACGCCGTGTGCTTCGCCTGTTGCGTCCACAGAGCACCAGCAGACGGAACCATGCAGCCAAAAATGGTAAAGGGAATGAGACAGTGGTGTGAGACATGACAGAGTGGAAACGCACCACATAAACAGGGTAACAGCTCTGCCTGGTGGCCATTTTATGTCTTTGCACGCTGTCATTTTCTGTGTACTCCAGGCTATTTTTACACTGGACAGAATAATGGAACAGGAACCTGAAGTGACCACAGGAAGCTGTGTATAGGCAGGGAGTACCGGGGCTGGCCGAGTACTGTGGATAATTAACTAATCGTTTCTGCTACTCTTCAGTAGTTCCGATGATGATGCAGCAAGGACACGTGGTAAAAATACAGCACCTCTTACCTCACATGGATATGCAGCCATTTTCAGTGTGTCCTCAGGACTGGGATTTTTTATCTAATTATCTTTGCTTTCTGGTCTCACTGCCATTAAGTCATTACCAGGTGGAGGTTATATGTATGGTCATGAGTGCCCACAAACATCAGTCCACATTGCAAGTGTTTTAAACCACACTCCCACTGCCTGAGAATGTGCCACAAACCCCCTTATACATTCTTTAATGCACACGATGCAATTTAGAAATTCTTTGGTTCTTAAGTGTGCTGAGCATGCTTCGTTTTAAAACAATCACTTCCTATTAGTGTGATTTGAAGCAGTACTAACCACAGTAGAATTGTCCAGTCAAGAGTTTGAAGTGAATAATCCCAACAGAGTCTGAAGACTGAATATTAAAATTATATTGTGTAACTTAATTAATAGCAGCCAAAAAGTACATGCCAAGTTACATTTTATTTCTGCTCCTCTCATAAGAGGTCATTTAGAGTAGCACTGAGGAAACATCTAATAATACAAATGATGAATATTGTTGCTTCCATGTGTTTATAATTGTAGTTTAAGAGTTGATTGCTTTATGGATTTATTAAGACTGATGGGTGCTGCACACTTGTTATTTTCAACTGCTTCAGGGGTGAAGAAGCAGCACACACCATGTAGGTGTGAGGACATACTTATTATTAGTTCAGAACAAAGCATGAAGCCAGGATAGTAAAAACTGTGGTAAATTATATAGTTTCATTGATGCGCTGGAAATCAGAACCTGTGAACAAAAAAAAAACAAAAAAAAACAGTGCATTCTGCCAGAGAAATTGTTAAGAACTAGCGTTTACCCTGTAGGAAGCCCTTTCAGTTTAAACTGTTTGAAATAATGTTGGAAAGTCTTGTCTGTGAATGTTCTAGAACTTAAACACATACTGGTTTAAAGGGATAAGTGCCAAGCAATGACTGCCTTACACACAAACACAAATCCATTAGCCATATTAAAAAAAACACTGTTTATTTTAAACATATTGTCCATCGCCTCCACTTACATATATAACTCCACTCCACATACAGATGCACTTTGTAGATCTACATACTTTTGTTCCCCTTTTACTGTAGTTCTTTCCTGTTACAAGTGATGGATGACACTTGCTGGTAACTAATAAGCTATAGTGACATCTATAACTGAGTGGTGGTGGTGGTGACTTGGTGTGTGTTGCATTGGTTAAAATGTATCAAACCATTTTAACCTTAGTTAAAGTAAACTATAAAGAGTTAAACTGAAGTCTAGCCAAAATTTGATAAATAAAACTAATATGGGCTGGGCTGTGACTACCAATAATGGACTAGAAGATAATAAACCCTAATGTGGCAACAAATGAGCTACTCTTCTCAGTTTTAGTAAGTTTTAGAAAGTAAAAGGGGCTAACAAAGTTTACTGAGAATCAAGTGAACTGAAGTCTGTACATTTTAAAACAGCAAAATGCATCTACATGATAAGGATTAATTATACAGTTAAGGCAACACTAAGGAGGTGGTATTAATGTAGTGGCTGATTAAAGATTAATTTTAATATAAAAATACATACAAGTACATAAGTCTGATGTGTTTTATTGACTTTTTTAGTGAAAATCCATTGACATTTCTACAAAACAGGTGCCACATTATGGTTTGCTAATGGTTTTGAAAAAAAATGGAAATAAAACTAAAGTTGAGACATTTAAAAGCTTACTGTAATACTCATTTTGAACACCGTGTGTCGCTAACACCTAAAAAGCAAAAACTTGCGTTTAGCTTTTAAAGCACGTCACTAAACACTTTTTAAACGTCGCCAATGAAAACGCTGATATTTAGCTTCTCAGCTGTATGATTATCCAAAGCAAGCAAACATCTTAACACACAGTTATATATTAACTTGATTAAACTTATTGGGCAAAAAAAACAAACATAAATGTGAACTTTTAAATTTTCTCTCAATTAATTCCAGAAAAATAATCACATTAATGTTCCCTTTAAAGGATGGGTCAAGTTATTCTTAGAAAATCAATCTTACACTAGGCGGGGGCATCTAATACTTCAGCAATCATTCATACAAGTTTACTCAGACTGCAGGACAATCACCGTTAGAGACTGAATGTATGAAAATCGCAAAAGCATTTTTATTAAAGTACCTCTCAGTTTTACTCACACACAAACACACTTTGTAGTACTTTATTGTACTGGATTATTGTATTTTTACACTCCAGTGTTTGTAATTATTTGTAATGTATTATTATGAAATGATAATTTATCTTTGTAAAAACTCTTGACAAAATTTTAAAAACAGATGGTTGTTATTTAAGGAATTTCTTTTGTTTTGTATCAGCTAAAAAAATAAAGAATTTTCTGATACATTGTGTGGATGAAGTGTACAAAGTTTGTGGAAGATGCCTTCTGAACCTGAGAGAGCGGAAACCTGAAAGATTATTTCTGTAACCCTTTAACTAAGCACCAGCTCAGTATCTTTATATCTTGTCAGCCTGTGTGACAACAAACCTCAATTTTTTTTTTAATACAAACCAATAAAAGTGCCTTGAGAGTAAAGCAACTGGCAATTATGGTTGGCAATTTATATTTATATATATATATATATATATATATATATACATAGTATATTAGGGCTGCAAATCGATTATGAAAAGTGTCGACAACGACTTTTATTATCGATTCGTTGGGTCACACGATTTACGCATTACTCGCATTGTCGTAACCACTTGCGTCACCTGCAGGGCTGAAAAGGGGGAGCAGAGGTGAAATCTGTGAAACAAGTTTAACAAAGTATAATAAACTCTACAAATGAAACACGGCCGACGCGGAAAAAAAGCTTCAGCTTAGATCATCAAAAGTGTTGGACCACTTCACGCTTCACACAACTAAAGAACGTGTAACATTCACGCTCTGCAAAAATGGTATAATATGACTGTGGAGCACCACGGTGATGATACACCACCTAAAACTTGTTGGAGTCACTGATGAGGATGAAAGAGCTCAACAGCAGAGTAAATCACTACAATATCCTGAGGTTCTTTAGTTTTAAAGTGAATCAACGTAATGGTGCATTCACACTATGAGAACCGGCAGAGCACACTTCATGCTTTTATTGGTTAACTGGATAATAACAGTGATGGAGAACGTGTGTCACTATTTATATTTGTTTATTTAGTTTAAGCAGTGTTTAAATGTGCTTTATAAAGACATACAACTTGTACATCGAGCTTTAATTTTCTGACAAAGTATGAGTGAAGACACTGCACTCTATGGGAGTGAGGTAGGATGAATTGCATTTAGATTAGGTATCATATCAGAGCTACTCAAATTTGTGTAATTTAGTATTTTTTTCACACACAATGCTACATATTAAGTCATTGTGTTTGTGATTTTTGTGTTTATTTAGCTCTTTGGACTACTTACACACCTTAAACTCATACCGTAAATAAAACCAGACATTCATTGACCATTTTAATAAAGACATTTATTTTAAAAAATGTATCCCATTCATCGATTAACCGAAAGAAAATTAAAACATGACCAGTACGAACAGAGAAATGAATTCAAAAGATAGTTGTTTAAATAAAATGTATCAAAATACTTATGAAAAATATTTAATTGCTCTACTAGTTCAAAATGAATGCCGTTTAAAATACTACTGAATAATGAACCATTTTCATTTATTTATGAAATTATGCTCAGACAACGTTGTGCCATTCCAGAAATAAGTACAAGAATATGTTTAAGAGTGAAAACATATTATGTCTAAAAAAAAAAACAGCTGGCAATTCTTAACACTATATAATTGTACTGTATGTAAAATTTACTTTTATCAAAACTGTACCATTTCCATTGTACATTAAAGCCTAATGAAATCAATTCAAACAGGATATTTAATACACATGACATAAGATTTATCTAAGTTAAACTGTAAAAATAAAGAGGAAATGACAGTTTGATTGTCTTTAAGCAGTATTCTGTGTGTGTTGATTAGGCTTTGTGCTCTTATAAATAAAATAACAATACTTTAAATGACATTTAACTGGTCACGGTAACAGCTTTTACAGACTTATTAACATACTCATTAACATGTTCATGAGCAGGACTGTGTGGGCTCTGGATACAGGAGTAAATTCCCCTTTATTATTTTAAGCTCCAAATTCTGAAGGAATGAAATACTTCTGACTTTTACTGGCAGTGACAATAAAAAAGCAAAAATGCTATTTAGGAAGAAAAACTACAATCCCATAATGCTTTGCTTTATATCCCTAAAGAATATAGCAGTTCTAATCACATTAGAATGGTTTAGAGCTTCAGGATGGTTCAGTGTACACGCGTTCTATAAACGTTAAGCTTTATGAGAGAAGAAAACCGAATATCAAAGACAGAACATAAACCCGCTGTGTAACTGTCACTAAAACACCGAACATTATCAGTTTAATCCGAACACTGCTGACACTCAGAGAACTGTTCCATCATAAATAACACGCGATTAAAACACAGCTTACAGTTTCTTAAGAATTCAGCTTTCAACTAAAGATACCTGAGGTTTATTAAGTTCAGCAGGACTGAGAGAGAGAGAGAAATGTGTAACGTACTCACCAAACCAACCAAACCAACCAAACCAACGGAGAGTCGTCTTCATCTAACAGTTTGGTGTTTCATCACAAACCCTCCTCCATCCAGGGAAAGTCATTCACACAGAACAAGCCAAGCAACATGGCGGCATGTTCTCCTCTCAGCACTAGGTATTCCCGGTTCGAATCCCCATCTGGGTGGAGTTTCCATGTCCTCCCCGTGTCCGCGTGGGTTTCCTCCGGGTTCTCCGGTTTCCTCCCACAGTCCAAAATCATGGATCAAGTTAATTGAGTATCATATAGTGTGTGTGTGTGTGTGTGTGTGTGTGTGTGTGTGTGTGTGAGTGAGTGTCTGCCCAGCGATGGATTGCCCCCCTGTCCTGGGTCTATCTGCCCAGCGCCCAAAACGTCCCCCCCCCGCGCGACCCTAATAGAGGATAAAGCGGGAGATAATGAATGAATGAATGAAGCTAAGCAACAGAAATATAAGGCTCTGAATGTAAACGTCTGCCACTCGTTTACGTTTCGTGTTCGTTTGGATTCGACCTGCTGATGACGCTCCGCGTGAAACCCGAGATCACCCGCAATGCATTCTGGAAGTTTGAGTTTACTCTACTGTACTGAACTTTAAAAAAGCACATCACTGAAGATTTGGACTGTGTCTGTTAATAAGTCCCGTGTGTAGAGTAATTAAAGCTTCATTCCGGTTGTTACAAACATATTTGAAGCCTGTCAGTGAAATGCGAACATTTTTTGAGAAGCTTGAAATACACGGACGGGTGAGGTCACGTGACGGATATCCGCCGATTTGGGGATCGTCTTTTTCGTGATTGTGGGTAATGTAGTACTTCATTAGCGAAAAAGGTTCAACTACAATAATTACAATGACGTGAATAAACCTGTCTGATGTTTCTGCATGAAGGAGCACTGGTTATCATCAGTTTAACAAAACAGTTAGTTTAATCATGACTAGTTTTGATTAATGGAAGACATATCCCTGTTCTGAAGTAGTTTACAGTAAGATGAAGCATTCTCAGTTGTATGAAACACCAAATATACAATCACTCATCAATAAGCTGTAAAAACCTGAGGGTTTATGAAAAACCTGATGCACAGACAAACTCAGTTTACAGGGTTCATACCTTGTGCATGGGGTAGATAAGTGCTATGATTACATTTAAAAGGGGGTATAATAAAATAACTATGATTAGTTAGTCTAAATGAATAAACTATTTAAATTAGGTAGTAGACCTTAAATTCTAAATGCTCTCTATTTGGACTTTTATTGAGATACTGAATTTCCAAAGTGAGATACTTGTATCTGAGCTAATTCAAGTGCTTTCTACAGTCATATCATAACCATGATACAAAAGCCAGAGGTGAAACCTTTATGTATGACATGAACGCTTAGGTTCTTAGTTCATTTATTCAGGTGCCACTTTAAGGACCAGAATGTTAAGCTAATTTAGCTGTGTTCAAAAACATTAGGAAACATTCCTGAAATGTCACAATATTCAATATGAAATATATACTTATAATATATTTAAAACAAAATTTGAAAAGACTTGATGTACAAAAATGCATAAATAAAGAAAAATATGCCATGTTCGAGCCCAGACACATTAAGCTCTTTTATGTTCCAGGTAGTGCAATGGTCCTTTAGCTGGAATGTAAGTGTGTGACATCACAGTTCATCTGTAATCTGTCCATCATGCACACATACACTGACACTTCAGTCCTGAGACAGTATCATCACGTTCATCCAGCAGGTGAGCTAACCAAAGGAACAAACAAACACTTCTGTTCAGCCTGTTGTCCTCCCTGTGTGATATCACAACACAGTCTGTTTGAGTGGATGCGTGTGTGTACATGAAACACACATACTCACTTTAGGCTCTCAAGCTCGACACCTGATTCTGCAGAGAGGAAAAACAGAATACAAGTAAATAGAAGTAAGCATAAATGTTTAAAATCACAGAGAAATTAAACTGAATAATACTTTGTTTTAAAGGATGATGACAACAAATCATAATTCTTATATGAAGTTACAGCAGTTTTATTATGAAAATAACTTTTTTATTTTAATAAGCTTGCTATTTGGGCAATCTTTTATTATTATTATTATTATTATTATTATTATTATTATTATTATTATTATTATTATTATTATTATGTAACATTATGCCCGGTTAAATATGCACACATTTACCACTTTATTATTTAAACCCAATGTCCGTTTACCACATTAACTTAAAGATGCGCTTTGTGGCTTTGCAATAACAGACTATAGTACATCAAAGTTCTGTATACTTAATCCCTAGTGTTCTCTAATGATCAGGAACACAATAAAGCAGGTATTCTTTGAGTGATGAATGATTCTCAGCAGGTTAGTTACATTGATGTGTTAATTGTGGGTTGTACCGATACAAGCAGACTAGAGTTAACATTCAATATCCACTCACTGCATACTTTAATTAATGGTAGACAGAATTTATTCCTTTAAGCTAAATGTCAGTAACTTTATTAATACCATTACACACACACACACACTTTCACCTCCTTTATGACAGCATAACTTAATTGTTGAGATTCATCCAACAACTGACTAAAACCTGCACTGTGGGGGTCCTGATCAACAGACACTAGAGTCTTGGGACTAACAATATATGTAGATACACAAATGGACAAATGGAATAATCTGTAATTTTTACTATAAAGTGCATCTGTACGGTAAGTAGTAATGAACAGAAAAGCAAACTTCATACACTGGCCTGTCAGTGTATATATCAATGTTAATTCTGCTTTAAATTTAACCCCAGGAAACCAATATAATGGGAAATAAAGGGTCACACCAAGAAAAAACTTTTAAAAAAGGTAAAAACACAGAGATATGACAGCAGATTTGAAAATTGAAAAGAGTCTTAAGTCTTAATGAACTTCATTATAAACTTAATATAAATCAATGATTGATTATATTGGTTAAAACAAACATTAATAAAAATATACCAGTTTGTATGTTTTTTTTTACCTAGTGGTTGTCTTCTGCACCTCCTCCTGAGAACAATGATCATGATGATGATGAAAAGAAATATAAGCACACCACACGCAATAATCCCAATAATATCTAATGGTATGATGTTGTTAGATTCACCTATAAAGACAAAATAAGCAAAGCTTAAATTTTCTTATACAAGTGCACACACCATCTGACCATCACACCTATCTGTGTTCCTATGTGGAATCTTTTCATGAGCATTGGCTCCCATCACTTGGTTTGTGTCCATATGGCTTCTGCTAAATCCTTAGTATATATACCTTTGTATATTTTATTACTGAACAAAAGCAGCATCTATGAAGAGCTCATGTAAATACAGAGCAGGGCAGTTAAGTTTTAAAGTTTGTTTGGAAATATGACATATTTTCCATAATATTATAGGGAGTGGTAACTCACTAGCTCACCTTTGTAGTTTGACCATAAAGTTTATACAGTACATTTGTAAGTTACTTCAGATAAATGCCTCTGTTAAATGACAGTATTATAATTGTTCTCACAAAGTTTGAAATGGTCATTGGCTATTATCCTTTCCATGTACCCATTTTGGGGCTACATTAAATGGATTCCCATGATATTAAAGCTGGAATTTGGAACAGTGTAAATGTGTTTATATTAAATTAGATAGAGAATTATAATTGGCTTGTTCTCAAGTTTTGGCTTGGCCACTAACATGCATAGTTGAGGACTACGGCAAGTAAACATTTGTTTTTACCTCTTAAATGTTTAATTACAGCTGGCAAATCTTTAATAAGACAACTCACAGCACAAGGCAGAACTAAAGACACCAGGAAAAGGGTCACACAGTGCACCCATTCCTTTGGTGACACACTTTGTGAAAGGGCCTTCCTCCTAGAATAATTTGGCTTATAAACGCATCATTTTGTTGTCATGAAACTGCTTGTTTTTAACCTCGCTAAACGACTTTGAAATGAATTGGAATATCAACTATGCACTACTGCTGTTTTTAAATAGAAGCCACAAGTTAAGAAAATGAACAGATTTCCCTAAATAAACTTTAAAAAAAAAAGTGATGATGTCTCATGTATAACTCAATAAACTCATGTAGATGTGATAGTCAGGTGTATATTATTGGACATACAGAGTATTTTTAGCAGTTTTGGAGAATGCACGTGTTGATTACTCACACACGATGATGGTTTGTGAAACAACATCTCCTACAGAGCAGCTGACATTCACAGGCTGACTGTTGCAGTTCAGCGTGAGCTTCTCGGACACATTCCAAAACATCCCATCCTTCATGCTCTCACCTCCTCCTTTATTTATCTCCTCCTTGGCCACTTTCCAGCGTAAAATGCTTTGGGGGAAACCCCCTGATGCTTTGCAGTATATATCACAGCTCACTGTACTGTTTGAAGTAGAAGCACTATAACACTGCAGGTTCTCTATTGTAACACTGTAAAGAGCTACAGAAGGAAAAAATAATCATTTATGAGATATCTGGAGATCTACGTGTGTATGTGTATTTATGTGGTCAACAATATTTGCAAATAAATTTTTTTGTAAATCTTTTACATCTATAAATCTGTTTGTGTAATTTTCAGTTAATATATTTCATTATTATTACAATTTTACTCATGACAATAAAGACTATGTCTATGTATGACTATGAAATTAAAACTTCCCCAGCTTTTATCCATAGAATTTACTGTAGTAAAAAAAATACTAGCCAGTTCTGACTTTTATACTAAATACAGACCGAATTTTGTTCATTTTTGATGATTTTTTGTCAAATAAAACTGAATTAATGCTAATAGATACATCTGCATGTTTGTGTGTGAATGTGTGTGTCTGTAGAGGTGTCATGTACCTGTAACAGTGAGGTTAAACCTCATTTCTTTGAGCTTGTTATTTTCATACGTGACTACGCACTTGTACTCCCCTTGATCTTCGAGGGTAAGGTTGAACATGTCCATGCTGAGGTTTGCTTTGTGGACAACAGTGCGCATTGTGTAGGGTGTTAAATTAAGTTTTTCTTCAGCAAATCCATTAATATAAATCGAGTCTTTGGTCTCCTTTTGAAAAAACAGCCGTTTAATATTGTTATGATCCTCCATCCTACACTGCAGACAGATACTTTTACCAACTGTTCCATGAACTGCAATCACATTGTCTGCAAATACACACAATATAATTATTAATTATCATGATACAATTAATATGTATGTCCTTTATATGTAATAGTGTATATGCATAGTGTTTTAATGACACACATTAACCACAGTATTAGATATACCTTTTTTTTTTTTACTTACTAACCATTTTATTAATTCCACTTAACATTATTAATTGTTGTTTATTTTTTTGTTTCTAGGTACTTAACCTTTACTCTGTTCTCCAATAACAAGGACCTCCACAGGACTACCACAGAACATGTTATTATTTGGGTGCTGGGTGATACCACTGCAGTGGCACTGTGTTACTGTGTGCTGATAGCAGTGATGCTGAGATTTTTTTTAACAATGAGCCCTCTGGTAGCTACAGCTACCTTATAACTATATTGCTGCTGCAGAGTTTTTGTTAACCCCTTCTCAACAGTTTTTTGTGCCTAGATGCTGCCTACAGGATGCTAAGAGCTGGACATTTTTAGTTGATTGATCATTTCTTGTCCAGTATTATCACTGAGGGGTTTTAGAAAGCAGCACAGCTGTTGCTGAACCACAACACACACTAACACACCACCACTATATAAGAGTCTCTACAGAGCTGAGAATCATTCACAACCCAAATAACACCTGATATGTGGGGGTCCTGAAAATACAGTAAAGTGTCTAACAGTCTAACATTGTATGTAGTGAAACAAATAGACTACAGTCAGTAATTATAGAGTTAAGTGCATGTATCTTTTAAGTGGACCATTAACATGAATAATAAGTGTAAAAGCAAGTGTGTGTGTGTGTGTGTGTGAGAGAGAGAGAGAGAGAGAGAGTATGTGTGTGCACGCTTGTGTGTAATGGATTGTGTGTTTGCTTGTATGTTTTTATTACCGGAACTTCCTTGTTGCAGTAATTTGAGGATGACAAACAGGAAGCTAAAACAATCAAAACGCAAGAATAATTAGCAACATATGTAATCTGCTATATCTACAAAGATTAATTACATTGAAACGAGTGCACTGAAACATCCATTTAAAACTGTGTTTGGCCTGTTTTACAGAACTATTGTTTGAAGTCTTTTAAATGTGTATTACCAAAGCATAGTTCTGTTACAGTAAAGGTTGGTTGTTAACTATGCAGCTTAGTTAACTAAATCAGTCTGAATTACAACAGAAGACAGAAAAGATCAGAAGTGATTCAAACAAAAACAATAACTATGACTTAACTACTGGCTGTACCTGCATGGGTCTCTTTTTACAGAGAGTTTTATAAAGAGTGTCTTTATACTCTGTGTATTATGTGGAGAATGTACTTAGGACACATTCTAATCATACAACACACTACTGTCCAACAAATTGTAAAGATTAAATACTTTAAGCTTGGAATTGGGATCCGTGCTTAGTTGGGTGTTTGTATATTTAATACACATTTAATATATACATTATATTAAATACAATAGTTCCTATAAAGATGAACCGAACTAATTTTTTTAAATAGATGAGAGTCAGAAGCAAACATCTCAGTTCATCAGTTAAGAGGTTTGTCTAAATGCTTTGTAAAGGGTTATATACTGTACTTTAACATTCATACATCCATAAGCCATTTTTAATAAACATTTTTACCTGCTCAGTTTTGTAAATAGTCTATATTAAGTACATAGGAACTTAGACTTACAAAAGAATAAAGGAATTTAATAAAGGCATTAAAATGAAAGAAGAAACATGTGCTAACATGAACTAACTATGTGGCCAGTTCATGTACAAAAGCAGTAACAATGTGTCATTGTATCAAATGTTGTAAAATGATTGAATAGCCATATAAAATAAAACATACTATATGTTATATACTATTTAGCTGTGTTTGTGTGTGTGTATACTCACAGATTGGCAGTCTTCATGTTTCCAGTGAAGCCGTGAGAGAAACTTTGGCTTGTGTACCGAAAGGAAAAGGGGAAGTGATTACTTAGTTTCATTCGAGATGAGATGATGTCACAGGGAAGCCCCAGTGAGCTGTTGTGTTACAGTTCTCATTATACATATTTTTAGAAAAGCACACGACCCTACAAACAACACAAAAATGTAAAAATTGAGTTTTAATAACATTAGAGTCTGTTTGTGTGAGCGAGAGCGAGAGAGATTGATTGATTGATTGATTAGATACATAGATATATAGATGGAGAGATATTTGTTGTTATCTTGTACACAATATACATACATATTTCTTTCTTTCTGCTATGTTACATTTTTTACACATCTAAAATAAATAGCTGTAATAAAGGTAAAATTGTACAGATTCTTAAACTAAAGCTTACTCATCTTCACTGGGCAGAAGACGGGGAAAGACCCTGGACAGGTCATCAGCACATAACAGTACAGATACATAAAAAAATTCATGCCAAGGGGAATTTAATGACTTCAGTGTAACTGAACTGATTTTAAAATGTTCATTTCACTTTTCTCTAACTAATCTCTTATTCTTAATCCTATGACCTTTAAACTATTCAAAATCAAAACAAAACATCTAAAACACTAAATCAATCCAAAATACACTAAATGTGTCTAAAATTTAAACCCTAATCTCATATGCTTTATTCTTATACCTAAAAGAAAGTCCGATTGCTTATATTCAAAGATACACAATTCAGTGAGTGTAATAAGTGTGTGTGTGAGAGAGAAGGAATTAAATCTTACTTACCGTCGCTGGATGTTTCTTTAGTCATGTCGAGGAGGAAATAAAGCAAAAAAATGTGGATACAGAAATAGACAACTGAGAGGTGGAGTCTGTTTTACTGCTGAGTGCCTCTGAAAACAGGAACACTCCCATTTCCTTTTTTGATTTAGTATATATGTATATAAATATATTATTGAATATATATGTATATTAATAAACAAATAAATATATTCATATATATATATATATATATATATATATATATAGGCGGCACGGTGGCTTAGTGGTTAGCACATTCGCCTCTCAGCACTAGGGATTCCTGGTTCGAATCCCCATCTGGGTGGAGTTTCCATGTTCTCCCCGTGTCTGCGTGGGTTTCCTCCGGGTTCTCCGGTTTCCTCCCACAGTCCAAAAACATGGATCAAGTTAATTGAATTCTCAAAATTGCCCCATTTAGAGTGTGTCTGTGTGAGTGAGTGTGTGCCCAGCGATGGATTGGCGCCCTGTCCTGGGTCTGACTGCCCAGCGCCCGAAACGTTCTCCCCTGGATGGGCATGGGGAATCCCACCGCGACCCTAATAAAGGATAAGCGGGAGATAATGAATGAATGAATGAATATATATATATATCTTTATTTATTGCTGTACTAACATTGTATGTGTAGGATTATTTATAGAAAAATATTACTAATCACAAGATGAGACAAACATGACACACTGTTTGACAAACAGATAGACAGACACAATAGTGAAATGAGAAATGAATACAGATAGGGACAAAGAGTCATACTTACAGTATAATGCACATACTTTAGTATGCTGGCTCAATTCTTCATTCCAGGACAATGCTTTTGAGAAAAGAAGCTTTTATTCTATGACAATACCTAAAGTTTAAACTGACCTTTGAAAGTATGTAATGTAAGTAATGATGTTCGCACATTATATGTACATATGTGCCACAACGGGAACATGCACGCTGGTTGGTGGTGATGTGTAAACAAGTAAATTTGTCTAATGGTCAAACATAACTTCAATGGAAGCCAAATTCCCATAGTCAATGTGTAAAATACTTTAATGCCATTATGGTTTTAATGAATACTATTTACACATAAATTCATTCACATTTTTACTATTTACATTTATATTTTTACTATTATGCTGGTAAATTATATAAAATCATAACACAAAGACAGAAATTAATATATTTTTAATTTAAGATGAAGGTTTGAAAAATTGTAGACATGGTAGATAATTCATGATCATCTGAATACTGCGAGATCTTTGTGGGTTGCCAAGCGCTCTCTTTGGAAGTTGAGGTTTACACCAAGTTCACTGATGTAGAATGTGTGTCTGCCTGTGTGCGTGCGTGCGTGCATGCGTTTGTGTGTGTGTGTCATAATTTTAAAACTTTAAGCTTTAATAGAGCTTGATAAATGGGGAAGTAGAGACATTTAAATGCAGATTAAGTTGCTATGTGATAGGACTTCTAATTCTAATTACATGGTATTAAACCATTTGGTTTAAACCATTAATTACATTTTTTTTCTTTTGATTAACTGCAATACTTTACCAACTAAATATTTAAAAAAGAACAAATTTAACATCTCACCCACCTTAACACTCATCAATGGAGCTCTCCTGTGATCAGGGTGATAACCTCTTTTTTTACCATCAGTGAGACCAAAGAAGCAGTAGGACCTGTCATGGTCACATTAACTACCTGAGAAAGAAGCCATCCTTAGACTAGACTCTTTCTCTACTCAAAATTCATTACTTAATACTTACTACTTCAATTGCACTACATCATGTTTCCTTGCACAGTTTAATTACACTTAAATATTACACTTGCACATTTTACGTCACATAATTACATCAACACTTTTTTAAAATTAGTTTTAAGCTTCCTATCTTATGTGTTCACTTTTATTTTATATTAAAATTTTTGTAATGTTTCCATCATAAAAGCAATTTACTTCTAGTTGTATGTGTTTATCTCGACGAGGTCAGTGAAGTGCACTGTAGTGGACTGAAGTGTACTTCTGCTCTGACTAACCTACTTTTAATTGTTACTCAGTGAGTCAGTAAAGTAAAAGTTACTCTTACTGACAGGTTTCAGTTAATCTATGACATGTAAAACGTATGTAGGTGGCTAACTGAATCAGTTGTTGCATTATTTAATTATTAATATACAACTTATCATTAAATAATGATAACCTTTAGTATAAGAACAATGTTTTTTATTGTTTTGCATTAACTTACAGGGGATACTTGGTAAAAATATTAAAATGTTTAAGGAAATGCTTATAATAGCTGTAAACTAATAGTGACCTTATAACCCTTAACCTATTAATAATAATAAAAAAATAAAAAAATAAAAAAATAAAAAAAATAATAATAATAATAATACGTATGCATTCTTTCCTTGATGGGTATGGGGAACCCTGCCCCTGCAACCCTAGTAGAGGATAAAGCAGAAGATAATGAATAAAAGAAAGAATAATTATTATAATTATTATTATTATTATTATTATTATTATTATTATTTAGAGGTAACACATTTTCATGAAACATGCAACTAAACAGTCACTGAATCATTTTGCTAACTTTAAAAACTCAACACATTGTCACAGATGCCTGTGGCACCTGTCCCTTATTTAATGTACTCATTGTCTCCATTGCGTGATTGGTTTATTTTGTGCATGTGACGGGGTGTTTTTGTATTGAGTTTCCGTGTTCCCTCTCCCCCGTGCACGACTTTGTTTCGGTAATATCCCGGTGTTAGTTTGTTCGTTTCGTTCCCCCTTTTCTGTTGGTGTCCCTGCACCATTCTTAATAATAAATCCTGTTTTGTTTTTATGCCCGGTGTTCTCCGAACTCTCCTTCTGCGCTCAACCACGGTACAACGCTGTGCAGTATCCCCGCGCAGGTTGTTTTCCGTGGGAGTGTTTCATTCAGCGGACCGGCGTACGCATTCTTTCCCGCATAGTCAATTTCTGGGAAACGCTCATAAGGCGCAAGCGGCGTACGCATTCCTCCCGCGTAGCCGATCTCCTGGAGAAGAGCTTCTTACACACATAACACACATAACACACATAACACACATAAACTCAGATATATTAATACAATGGATTATTTCAGTGACCATATGGCATGTTTTCATTCATTCATTATCTCCCGCTTATCCTCTATTAGGGTCTCGGTGGGGTTCCCCATGCCCATCCAGGGGAGAACATCTCGGGCGCTGGGCAGATAGACCCAGGACAGGGCACCAATCCATCGCTGGACCCACGCTCACTCACACACACACACTCTATATGGGGCAATTTTGAGGATTCAATTGACTTGATCCATGTTTTTGGACTGTGGGAGGAAACCGGAGAACCCGGAGGAAACCCATGCGGACACAGGGAGAACATGGAAACTCCACCCAGTTGGGGATTCAAACCGGGAATCCCTAGTGCTGAGAGGAGAATATGCTAAAGCACTAAGCCACCGTGCCGCCCCATGTGGCATGTTTTAAACTATTAATTTATTTATTCTTAATATTTAATTGGCTTCTCTTCATCAATGTCACTGGGGTGCTGAATGCACCCATCCCTTTATCCACTTTATAATTCCATTGCACACTGTACATACAGAGTTACATTTTATTTTATCTTATTTTTATCTTACTCCATCCTATTTTTCTTATTCTTATCCTTTTAAACTAATTTTATTTTCTGTGAAGAGGTCAAAAAAGAATTTCACTGCTGGCTGTACCATGGATAACCACGTATGTGACCAATAAACCTGATTCTGATTCTGATCCCAGCATTCATAGGACAAACATTTTTGGAAATACCCTGAACAGGATCACAGGATATTTACAAAGAAAAATTTCACATCACTAATCCTCTTCTTTGTAAAAAAATATTTTTAATGTGGAAATAAACCAGATATGAAGGGAACAGGAATCAACAGTGATACAAAGTGATTGATTTTGCTAACAGTTCTTTACACACAGAGGAATTTGTCTTCAACATTTAACCCATCCATGCAGTGAAACACATATATACACACACTGACTTAGTGAGCACACATGTCCGGAGCGGTGGGCAGACATGTATACGGTGACCTGGTAGCAATTGGGGTTAGGTGTCTTGCTCAGAAGTACTTCAGCCTGGTTCCTTAACCACAAGACTATGACTGTCCCAGCACTTCTGAGAACTGACCAAGTGTGCCACCCTTTTTTTGGTAAAATGACTTTAGCATCCTGTTAAAAATTTATACTTGGAAAACATTTAAAGCTTTATAGCTGTAACCCATCATACCCCAAATAATTAAATAAAACATGTGAATATGTGATTAAATGTCAACAGTAAGACAATATAAAGTATTATTAGTAAACAGAGATGAAGGAGAAATAACCTGGTGGCTGTAGGGAATCTACGGAGCCCCTAAAGTGACCTTGAAGGAATAATAATTCATTCATTCATTCATTATCTCCCGCTTATCCTCTATTAGGGTCGCAGTGGGGTTCCCCATGCCCATCCAGGGAAGAACGTCTCGGGCGCTGGGCAGATAGACCCAGGACAGGGCGCCAATCCATCGCTGGGCACACACTCACTCACACATACACACTCTAAATTGGGCAATTTTGAGAATTCAATTAACTTGATCCATGTTTTTGGACTGTGGGAGGAAACCGGAGAACCCGGAGGAAACCCTCGCAGACACGGGGAGAACATGGAAACTCCACCCAGATATGGATTCGAACCGGGAATCCCTAGTGCTGAGAGGCGAATGTGCTGAACCACTAAGCCACCGTGCCGCCCTAGGAATAATAATATGCGAGATATTTATATATATATTTTTTAAATTTTATTATTTTATTATTATTATTATTATTCTATTATTATTATTTATTTATTATCTCGCAAAAGTTTATTATAAATGGATGTACTTTCAGGTCAGTTTCCGGGTCAACAACAATAAACGATCACAATGGAGAACGTTCATCCGTGGAAAAGTTTTATTGAGTTTTATTTTGTGATTGGCTTGCAGTATAAAGACATCAAATCAGTGCTTGCCCGTAAACACAGTTTTCGTATAAGTGAGTGTTATGTTCAAATAAAACGGTCATAAGCGGCGGTTTTGTTCCAAAAGAACTTTTTTTTACTGAACAGAAAAACAAGTGTTCAGGAAAAATCATCAATAGCAGACGACTGTGATTGATGAGAGCTCTAAAAGATCCCGCTTCGGTATTTAACCCTTAGTTGGGCTGTTCTTCTGTGTGTGGATGATGTGAATGGACCTTTTATATATGGTGGGCCCGTGGGCCCTGAGCCCGTTCTCACCATTACATTTAAAAAATGTTACCTGCTCCCTAAGTCTACAGCCCACCCTGTGATCGGACATGCCTACCCTTTGCCATGCTCATCCCGCAATTGCCCATTCCCTCTGTTCCCCGCAGTCATTCAGCAGTTGTTTGAACTTATGTGAAATAGTAAATGTCATTACAAAAATAAAGAGCTTTACAAAGTATAAAAAAACCTTACAAATAATGCAATTCATGTCTTTTTATGTTTAATAAATTCCAACATGGGTGGCACGGTGGCTTAGTGGTTAGCATGTTCTCCTCTCAGCATTAGGAATTCCCGGTTTGAATCCCCATCTGGGTGGAGTTCTCCCATGTTCTCCCCGTGTCTACGTGGGTTTCCTCCGGGTTCTCCGGTTTCCTCCCACAGTCCAAAAACATGGATCAAGTCAATTGAATTCTCCAAATTGCCCCATATAGAGTGTGTGTGTGAGTGAGTGTGTGTCCAGCGATAGATTGGCGCCCTGTCCTGGGTCTATCTGCCCAGCGCCCGAGACATTCTTCCCACGACCTTAATAGAGGATAAAGCGGAAGATAATGAATGAATGAATGAATGAATGAATGAATGAATGAAATTCCAACACGAGAAACATCTGAAGCGGCTACTTAATGCAAGCGGACCGCGTTAGTTTTGTGAGATATCGTGAGATCTCACATTAACTTTTGCGAGATCTCACTATAAATATTAATACAGTTATTGTGAGATCACATTATATTTTTTTTCTTCCATGTCACTTTAGGGGCTCCGTAGGAATCAAATAAAAAGGCCAAAATTGAAAAAACAATGAAATACAAATAAGAAAGCAGTACAATATAGAAGAGAGAGATGTAAAAATAGAAAATGAAGAAAACATGAAACTGGAGGGAAAGAGGCAAACAGACAAAACTAACCAATCAGATGCAATTAGCTCAAATTAAGTATTAAGCATATTCGTTGCCATTTTGACTTCATACATTTATGTGCAGTATTCAGTGAAAGAAAACAATGATCTCACGGACCAAGGTGTTTGATAGGATTAGAACCCATACAACACAACTACACAACACAACTACACAACACAACTATACAACACAACTATACAACACAACTACACAACACAACTACACAACACAACTATACAACACAACTATACAACACAACTACACAACACAACTATACAACACAACTACACAACACAACTATACAACACAACTATACAACACAACTACACAACACAACTATACAACACAACTATACAACACAACTATACAACACAACATATTACACTAAACAACTATGTGGAGTAGACAGGAAATATGAAAGTAAAGGTAATGGAGACAGAGAACACCAATAACTTTATTAATACCATTACGCACACACACGCACACACACGCACACACCTACACACACACACACACACACACACACACTCACACACAGTTTGTGTGGAGCTTTGGAGCTTAAAATTACTTTAACTTCATCCACTTTCTCTTCCTCATCTTAATTCCTTTACACCTGTGTACTTTCAAATGTGAAAATGTGTGTGTGTGTGTGTGTGTGTGTGTGTGTGTGTGTGTGTGTGTGTGTGTGTGTGTGTGTGTGTGTGTGTGTGTGTGTGTGGGTGTGCGCGCGTGTGTGTGAGTGTGTGTGTGCACATGTGTGTGTAGGGTGTATTTGAAGACTGCCAGAACACTCCGAACAAACCTTTTACTTTTACCAGCAGAAGATCTAAATTTAGCTTTACACTACATTTCCCATGATGCTCCAAGAGCATTCCTGACTTGAGGGCATCTTGCCACTGACTACATAGAAATTTGTTCAAACAAAAACAGAGATCCGATAATGTCTCACCACCACCTTGGCACACACACACACACACACACACACACACACACACACACACACACACACACACAATCACTGAAACAAGCAGGCAGATGCAGGAAGTGAGAGGAATTTTAGGGCTTTTCCAAAAACACTCCTTCCTTTTTATATCGCAAGATATTATCCCTTTTTCATTCATTCTACCCCCTGTGCTTTAAACTTCCCCTGCCTTTGAGCTGCACCTCAGTTTTTCCCTGTATGTAGGTCTAAAATGTTTACTGCTAGAAAATTCAGAAACCATCAATAATATAATAATTTTATAAAAAATAATTTTACAAATGCCTGTGGAAGGGTTTGTCTAAATCATATAATTAGCAACACAAATCTACATTCTCAGATTAATCTAAAGTCTGTGATTGTGGCACCACGGCACAACAGTCATACAAACGTTGGGACCCAGGTTTAGGCCTCTCCGATTTGTTTGTGAAATTGTTGATTCTAACAATGACAGAAATCCTGGGTTATAATTTTTCCATTAAATGTCCATGTGGAACATGACATGTTCTCCCACATCCATCCCCCTCTTAAAATTTAAGGAGTTGTGGCTGTGAAAATGTGAATGTCAATGTGAATGATTGATTACATGTTTAAGGACCCAAGACTAAGCTACTCTTAGTGAAAGATTTGTCTTTTTCTATACATTTGTACTTCTAAAATAGCACTATTTTTCAAGGTTATTCTAAAATTCAAATAGTATTTAATACTTCCTCCACTCACCTGCACTAGTGTTTTATTTTTTATTTTTTTGCATGGCAAATACTACAGTTAATAAAAATAAAATAAAATATTAGTTTACCTGAAAAAGTCAATGATGCTATATTAGTGTGGTGTTAAAATCATTTAAACTGGATTCTTAAAAAATAAAAATGTTATGTGTTATTACATAGTTTGCTATTTAAATAAATTCGTAAGTTCAAGCTGCATTTTTATGATTAAAATGCCTATTTTCAGTTAACTTTTTTAATAATTTGTTTGTGACCCCTTCGTTATTGGGGATCCCAGCTATTCCTGTAGCATGATCCTGATGTGAAAAAGGGTTTTAATGCAGCAAACACCAGAAAAACACACTCACACACATGAATGCATGCATGCACAAACAGGACTGACTTGACAGGAATAAGCATATAAGGAGGTTTTATATAGACAGGAGGGAGACGTGCCGGATTATCACATCTGATGAGGATTAATTAACTAATTAACAAGGACTAAAGACACAAAGGCACAGCGTGGATGAGACATAAATGACTTTATCTCTGATCAGAGGTGTGATTTATGCACCTCTGACACCCCACAGTTACAGCAGCAGGTATATTTAATTTAAAACTGCAATAAACTGCAAACTCTGACATCGAAAAATGTTCAAATTATCAAGTTGTTTTTTAAATACATTTTTAGCATGTTTTTGAGGTTCAGATGAGACTCAGATCAGGGTTCGATGCCCTATAGGCCAGCTGATGTTCTGGAAGCAAATAAAGAGTGTGTTGATTAAAAATAGCTTTTCTTTATCTAAAACTGAATTAAACTATCAATTCTATAAGTATTTGATCTGTTTTGAGTTTAATATTTGGTTTTATTCCAGTTTTTTTAGCATAAAAAAGTGTTCAGTGTTTGATTTGGCACAGTGACAGTGATAACCTCCTGTCGCAACCCTTTTGATCCAGGCTCGGAACTGGCACTAAGAGTTCACTGATACATAAACCTTTTATAGTTCACTTTCATTTCTTACTATCGGGGCAAATATATTTAGTTAAAAAGTGAATTTCTCTTAATTAATCTTTACATTTTTCAAGAATGTATGTGAAATACACTGAAGTTCCTCTACAGCAATAGACCTTTGTCAAGCGCTCTCCACACAGATGAAAGCATTTATTCAGCTCAAATGTTCTTTTGTGCTGTAACATCAACATGATGTGTTACTGGATCCAATAGTAATAATAATATTAATAATAACTATAACAATAAAAATAAGGATTTCAATAAGCCCAGTGATGGGGAACCCCTTCTGTAACCCCAGCAAAAGATTCAACAAAAGCTAATGAGATAAGATGACTTTAATAATCAAGAGGAGTTTCCACTTACCCATTGTATATTTAGAGAAACAACTGCATGTCTGTAATTAAATACTGGAATTTCCATTATCTGTCATGGTCTGGTTTGTGCTGTGTGTTGTGATTGTGTTTAACACTGTTATATCAAGACTTTGGTAATACAGGAAGTAGAGGAATAAAACAAGTGTCTTGTGAAGATATTTAACTCTATTGTAACTGATCAGCAAAATGTCACTGATAATTAACGTGTTGCAAAAAAAGTTTCAAGAACTGAAACCTTTTCTTTAAAGCTCTGTGGAATGAATGCTCGTCCACAGAGAGCAACCTCTTACACAATAGTTACAGTTTTTAAAACAGTCAAAATGCAGCTCCAAAGAACTAACCTGTGGATTTGATTAGATTTAGCATTTCACTTTAACATTTGTCTGTTATTTCTTTAAAATGTTGTAAATTATCAGTGCACCACAATTTGAAATTCCTCCATAAATGTAACACAGATAAAATAATAATCATAATAAAATCATTATTAGTAGACTCATTCAAACCAGACTATGAGAAGTGGACTTCTCTGATATTAAAGAGAAAAAAAACTTTATCACTGGATCTGTTAATTCATGCACCTACCATCAGAGAGACTTTAGAGCCAATGTCTTAATTGTTAATTATATAGTCATATTAGGCGGCACGGTGGCTTAGTGGTTAGCATGTTCAGCACTAGGGATTCCCGGTTCAAATCCCCATCTGGGTGGAGTTTCCATGTCCTCCCCATGTCTGATTGGGTTTCCTCCGGGTTCTCCGGTTTCCTCCCACAGTCCAAAAACATGGATCAAGTCAATTGAATTCTCAAAATTGCCCCATATAGAGTGTGTCTGTGTGAGTGAGTGTGTGTCCAGCGATTGATTGCCCCCCTGTCCTGGGTTTATCTGCCCAGCACCCTAAACGTTCTCCCCTGGATGGGCATGGGGAACCCCACCGCGACCCTAATAGAGGATAAAGTGGAAGATAATGAATGAATGAATGAATGAATAGTCATATAATAATTTAGCAAAAGTCCTGGTCCTTCCTCAGATATTAAAAACAATATTTCATCTTTCACTGATGTTCTTTTTAGGTATTTTTTCATTTGCACCTTTCATGTGGGTCCAAATTGTGCAGCACTGTTTTTGTTCCTCATTGCTGTGTGTAGTGACATAATTGCAGTTAACACAATTTGAGATGGTTTCAAATATTTGTCACATGTATATGACAGAGATATATGACAGGATGTTTAATTATTTGTACACATATAAATAACAGACCTCTACATCCTCGTTCCAAATGAAAAAAACCTAAAAGAGGCTTTTTGACCTCTGTGTTATCATGCCATATGGCCTAATGACAATCAGATAACCAAAGAGATTTAGCTTTTTTCATTCATTCATTCATTGTCTTCCACCCAATCCTCTACTAGGGTTGGGGGAGTCCCATGCCCATCCAGGGGAGAACATTTCGGGCCAGGACAGGGCGCCCACCCTTCACTACACACTCATTCACACAAACACACAAACACACATTATGTGATGCAATTTACCTTGAATCCATGTATTTGGACTGAGAACGAAGAACCGGGAGGAAACCCACATGGACACAGGGTAAACATTGAAACTCCACCCAGATTGGGATTCAAACCAGGAACCCCTAGCACTGAGAGGTGAACGTGCTAAACCACTAAGCCACCGTGCCGCCCTATTTTAAGTTTAAATATAATTCATTATTTCAATTTATTAAAGGAAGCATCTTTTATTTAGTGGCTGACAGACAGCCAAGGTTACTTCTGTATGGAATTTGCATATTCTCTGCATGTCTGCTTAAGAGTTCTTTTACCTTAAAGTCCAAAAACAATGTTTGTTTCTGCCCATCTTACCTAAAGTTTTTCTGCCTGTTACTTATCAATTACTTTTGTAGAGTGAACATAAATGTAACTTGTACATTACAAGATAACAAAAACCAAAGTAAATGTAAATGTACATTATATCACTTTTATCCATCAGTATTTATTGTCAATTTGATATTTATTAAGTTTTTAATAATAAGTTTGTATTTCTTGTTATTGGCTAAGTGATTAGCACGTCCGCCTCTCAGTGCTGGGAATCCAGGTTTGAATCCCGGTCTGGAATGTTTTCTCCATGTCCATGTGAATTTCGTCTGGGTTCTCCGGCTTAATCCCACAGTCCAAAAACATGGATTCAAGGTGAATTGACTGCTCTAAATTGCCCTTTTTTAGTCTGTGTGTGTGAGTAAGTGCATGCACAGCGATGGATTCACACCATAACCTGGGTGTATCTGCCCAGGGCCCAAAATGTTCTCCTCTGGATGGGCATGGGGAACCCCCATTCTTTCCGAGTAGAGGATTAACGGGAAGACTAGAGGAAGAATATTAATTGAATGAATGAATGTTTGACCACTTAAAGGCCAAAGCATTATATGATGTTTTCATGTGATATATATTCTACGCTTCCACTGAACCGGTGCTTTGTGTGGATCCTTTGAATCCTGCTGTGCACTTTTTTTTGGCCTAAACAGAATGACTCACGTGACTGAGCAGGATTTCTCAGGCGTACACTCCTTTTCCCCTAAACACTCCCACACATTAAAATCCTCAGACACACACACACACACACACACACAGACACTCGCGCACTCACACACACGTCATAAAAGGGGAATTCATAGTTCAGCACTTTTTGCCTTGAATATGTCACAGTAATAATCCATCTGACAATCCAGTAGTAATCAATAAGACAAATACCGTCTTCATATTAAGTACATTTTTATCTGGCTGCCAGATTTTGTCTCAACATGTCCAGGTATTTCACATTCATGATGCCATTTAATATAACGTTACAACAGGGTTGTATGGTCTTTAGAGCAAAAACAATCCACAACATTAAAGACCTTAACAGCGGCATCAGGTCCTTTTTTAGGGTAGTGCTTGTACTTTTGCCTCATCCCACCTTGGGTGTCTGTCTTTAATAAACTATAAGCTAGAACTTAAGTTCTTAATAGCTATATGTACTTGAGTACTTGAGCAAAAGATTGTGGATATACAGGTTTCCTCTAAATTCAATTATGCAATTATTTTCTTCTTTGGACACCCACCTTACTGTTTGAGAGGGAGGGAAAAAAAAACATTAGTCACAATTACAGTTGACTGGAACTTTTTAAGCATTATCTTAACTGTCCATATGAACATTTACATGTAAGAGGCTTTTTAAAAATAACCATTAACTTATTAAGGTCAACATTTTGACGTTACCTTGTTTAAGAATGACTAAGGCAATCTAGAGTATGCCTTACCTCATTTTTATTCCCTAGTGACACAGCCAGTCATGGATTACTGCATGAGAGATTCTTCAATACAAATCAAACTATTCAACCTAAACCTAAACCTAACAGTTAAATATATATACAATATATTGTAAAACATGCTTCAATTACATTAATAATTGCGTTAGGCTATATGTGGTTTGCTTAATTCTAATTTATTTACTGTAATGATTCTCCTTACCGATACAAAGTATATTGAATCTGTTAAAATTAATATTACACTACTTTTGTACAAGGGATTATTAAGGGGTATCCATTATGTTTTTTAACAGTGTCTTGCTGAGTTTCACTTTATTCTCAGAAACAATAAAAGTAACAAAACCATTTCTCACCTGCAGATTTAATAATAAAATTATAATTTGTTTCATTAAACATTATGAATTCTAATTGTGACTTGTTAAAAGCTAGAATAAGCGTAGGTGTAAAAAAACATCTGTACATTTCCCAATGTTATTTACAGGTCCTCTTACTCAGATCTTTTATGTATTCTTTGCTCTTTTTAGGTGCTTTCACAAATCGACAGCACTCTCTTTTTTCATTAGAGAACTCTTGCTATGATTCCTCTAACTATTTGTCTGTGTGTGCATGTGTTTATGTGTGTATATGCACAAGTGTGTGGGTGAGTGGGTGTTTGGGTTGTAGTAACTGAGGGAATTTCTCTCCATTAGTGCCTGTTTTGGTTTCCTATGCACCTTTCCCTCCCTTACTTACCAGCATAGGCTCTAAACATAGCATTAGACTACACTTCCCATGATGCACCTATGAGGATTCCATTAGGTCAGAAACTCAGACTTAATTTTTTTGGAAATAGAAACCAGCATTTGATAATGTCACACACCACAGACATACACACCAAACGGGAATCAGTGGAACCAGGCTGATTAGAAAGCAGAACTGTCTTGTTCTGTTCTTCTTAAAAGCATTTGATAACAGAAACAAGCACAAACAAGGTAAAGCATTATGTGTTTAACGTGTTCAAACTGTCTTACCACATGTCACATGTTTTAATAAAAATGTTACCAGTGATCTGGAATTGAAATTAAAGAGACCTGCGATTCCTGGAAAATGCAGCTAAAATCTGTTTAAATGTCAATCAAAAGTATGATGTTTTCTTAAAAGAGGAGTAAAAATATGTATTTTATTCTGATTACAGAAGGATCGTTTCACACTTTATTCTAGCTACAGTTGTCTACAGATAATAAAAAAAATACATAAGAGAATGAAAACCTAATTATTGTTTGACACATGTACCTGTGGAAAATATAGACATATATAAAACTTCACTGTTTCCTTATTCTGCTGATAACAACCTAGATTGTTAACACAATTATATAATTTAGTAAAAGTATAACGTAATAATAATAAGATAACATAACCAATAGATTAATAACTCAAGCACCCAGACAGGAATTTTGAACAACTGCATTTTTCCAGCTTTGTTAAGGAGAAGGCCCTATTGCAGTTCCAGAAGGTCTGACAAAGTATAATTTATAAAGCCATGATTAAGTGAACTGCACCACACTGAGCTCTGATCCTATGTACTGTATGTTCTTCTGAATAAGTCCACACTCAATGTTCAAAATTCTACTCCGAAGAGTGAAAACTGTATTGGGTAATGGCATATTTTAAAAACTAGTAACTGTAATGTGCCTGGAGTGCACTATGAGCTCCTGAATCGAGGGTATTTCATTCGTCTTGTGCATCATTATCAGTGGTGTTTGTCATCACAGTTGTTACACCAAGTGTGTGTATAAGGCCTGTCTTTCCCTTTTATCAGTCAGATTTTCATATTAAGTTGTCTTAGTTATCCTTGCACCTGTGTGCATTTGTGTGCCTGCATGCAAGTGTGTGATTGTGAAATACAGCCATTTGTATGTAACCCTTCATGAATATGTTCATAAAGCTTAAGTACACACTGAATCATTATTTGTTTGAAGATCCAAGATCCCTAACCCTTTCTAAATGTTCTGACTGAAGTTGTCAGACAGTTTTAATTATTAATTGGTACATAACTATGTATCCAAACAATTATTTCAGGACTAATAAAAAACCCTGCAATAAAACAGAGCCTTCATCTCGCTTTATTGTGTACATATCTGTATTGTTATTATTAATCCTCATTTACAACTTAAGACGTAATTGATATTTGCGATTAACTATCTGTTTACTTGCATTTTTATTCTCACAGCATCATTTACATAAAGCAGATTTTGTGTGAAAGGCTGTAGGATGTTCAACTGCTGTATTGTTCCAAAGAAGTGTGCTTCCTCTCCAGCTCTCATGATCATCAGAGGTTAATGATAATAACCTGTCATTTATACAGAAGTACATACATTTCTATATAATTAATCTGTCCTTGATGTTTTACCATCTGATTACCACAATTGATAATACCTCATGTAATTCATGTAACCACATAATTTTATAGTATATTTAAAAAAACTACTTTATTTATGTGTTTGATCTTTAATAATCACAGTAATAATAAAAGTATCCTACCTTGTGTGCGTTATTAATGGTAATCAGAAAAGCTGTACATTTCCATCCATCCATTACCTGCTTTACCCTCTATAAGGGTCGCGGGGGGGGGGGGGTTCCCCATGCCCATCCAGGGGAGAAGGTCTTGGGTGCCAGGCAGACACACCCAGGACAGGGTGCCAATCCGTCGCTGGGCACACACTCACTCACACAGACACTCACACAAACACACTCTATATGGGGCAATTTGGAGAATTCAGTTGACTTGATCCATGTTTTTGGACTGTGGGAGGAAACCGGAGAACCTGGAGGAAACCCACGCAGACACGGGGAGAACATGGAAACTCCATCCAGATTGGGATTTGAACCGCGAATCCCTAGTGTTGAGAGGAGAACATGCTGAGGCGAACGTGCCTTGCTGTACATATCCATCCATCCATTAGCTTTATCCTCTATTAGGGTCGTGGGGGGGGGGGCATCCAGGGGAGAACGTTTCGGGCGCTTGGCAGATACACCCAGGACAGGGCGCCAATCTGTCGCTGGGCACTGTACATATCTGTTTCATTAATTTTTAATGTTATGAAAATGTGAATAACAATATTAATGTACACAGTTGAAACAATGTGAGACAAAATATGCCCCAATTCTGCACCAGTTAACTGCCTCATTGTTTTGTTTCTTGTCAGTTGCAACATGCTCATTGACGTCATTAATGATTCCACCTGCGTTTCTCACCTGATTTTAGTTTCATTTCCTGTTTGCTATTTAATTTCTAACCTGTCTTGTTTTAATCAGCACAGGTCATTACAAGGCTGTGTATTTCCTTGTTTTGTATGTGCTGAATGGCATTGCAAAAATGCAGAATGTCTTGGATCAGGATTTTTAGGTTAGACTGCTTTAATATGTTTTGTTCATTCAGCCATTTTTCTGCCATGGTATATAATCCAGAGCCTCCATTCCAGACTTATATTATGAAGTTATTCTTTAAAAAAAAGTACTTCTGGGTCTCTACTCATGTCTTTCTCCAGAAAGATGCTTCATAACTTAATTTATAATACCGAGATGCCAGTATGTGTAGAAAATGATATTTGTCTTTGTTCGTAATTAGTTTTTGTGGAGCTTTTGCAATTTTACCAAAATGCTAAAAATGTTTTCCACTTGGCGCTGAAAGTGTTTCACAATGTCTCTGCTTTCTACCCACATTACAAAAGTAAATAAATTGTACACATTAATAATCATAGACATTAGGGGTGTTTCATTGTATTTCTGAGCCTAATTAAATAGTAGGGTTGCATCAGAAAATATATTTAAAATAATTTAGAAACTGAATATTCTACCGAAAATTTTAAACGAATGGGTCACAGACATACTGTTTTACTGTTTTAGAAGTTCAGGAGGTCAGCAAACTGGAATCCCTAGAATAAATTAATGTAGGCACACGATGATGATGGAGGACATGTCTACATATAAAAAGTACCTGTGTTCACCATTACCATTAATTAAACCATGGACCTTCTTGCTGTAAGCAGAAGCACAAACCACAGCATCACTGTACTTCACCGTGGGTGGAGAAACCGGGAATGGGTATGACTGTAACTTACACAGATGCACATTTTGAAAGTAGTGAAAATGGAGAGCCATTTAAAATTTTATCAATCTAACAAATAATTGCTATGTTTTCAGCCTTAACCTTTGTGTTTTGGTTGGAACTAGGGTTATTCAAATCTTTATAGTGAGATAGTGGTGAAATGATTACAACTGCATTAAAACGATACACAACGCTGTTGAAAGGTTTGTGCCCTAATGCCCTAATATTACTCAACCGTGATGGCAAAAGTTTGTGAACCTTCAGGATTATCAGATGAAATTAGAGTCAGGTATTTTAATACATATTAGTTATCCTCAATTATTTTCTGCATAATAAAATATATTAATTATTATTTTCTGCATCGAAATAAACTTCTATAATATTTTTGTTTGCTTACATTTTTTATACACTCTTGGAAAATCTGACGTTCTAGATTATACTTTGAAATTTATAAAATGATGTAGGGATATCACTGTATGTGTTATCAGAAATAAACCTTAAACAATTTTGCACCACTTTTCCACTAATACTTTCTGTGCCCTAGCTGAGTTCCCCTTTCTTGTGTGTATATTTGCAGCTTTAGGGTACAACTGTTCTGTGGTGAATAGTTTTCATTTACGTCTTCATCCAGCAGCTCTGTTTCAGACAGATCATGCGCGTGTGAGATGCTGTTCATCAGTTTTACTTCCTATTATTCCAACGTCATTAAAACTTTAGCTATAAACCACACACATACACACAACACTGACTTCAACAGTTTAATATTTAATAGTGTGTGTTTACGCGGAAAATTTCACTTACAAATACAAACTTTAGAACATCAGTTTGTTTAAAGAACATTTAATGAAATGTCATCTATTTCCAGATTAAAATCCACACATTAAACACACAAATCAGAAGTGAGAACTGAAGGAAGAAACCAACATTAAGTTGAGGACTCTTCCTCTATAAAGAGCCTTCAAATATTAACATTTTGAAGGGAACGGTAAAGAGGAAACACTAAAGCAGAAAAAATATTAAAAAGGTGTTTATTTTAATATAGAATTTTAGTTAAACAGTTTTTAAGTACATGATTAAGACACAATGAGATAATATTATAAATGTTATTACATCATAGTGAAAAAACAATATATCAGTTAATTCAGTTGAATGTGTTTGGGAAAAAGACAAGCAGATGTCCATTTCAGGGGTTTGTGAGGACTGTTTAATTACAGATATTTGTGCTGAAAATCTGGGGGGAAACACACCAGCACTGACCCTGTGATCAAGTGCGTTTCCTCAAAGTACTCGAGGTTAGTCCCACATTCCAAAAATCTGTAATTTCAGTTTAAATGTAGTTATTGTTAAGTTATGGTACGTTTACGTGTGTGCATGTAATGATCTATCGCCATCTGCTGGTTAAATTGTGGAATCACAGCTAGAAATGTATCATAACACAATGTGGACAAAATTATAAGGACACCTTGGATTTCCGGTTCGAATCTCCATCTGGGTGGAGTTTCCATATTCTCCCCGTGTCCGTGTTTGTTTCCTCCGGGTTCTCTGGTTTCCTCCCACAGTCCAAAAACATGGATCAAAGTCAATTGAATTCTCCAAATTGCCCCATATAGAGTGTGTCTGTGTGAGTGAGTGTGTGCCCAGCGATAGATTGGCGCCCTGTCCTGGGGGAATCTGCCCAGCGCCCGAAACGTTCTCCCCTGAATGGGCATGAGACACCCCCCCCCCCCGCGACCCTAGTACAGAATAAAGATAATGATATGGATAGTTTATAATTACAAGAGCCCAGGCAACAAATTGTTGATTATGTTTGTGTTAAGTTTAAATGTATCAGACACAGGATGTATTTTTTATTTGCCTTTTTATTTTGAAAATGCAGTAGGAGTTTAATTAGTCATGATCAGCATTTTATTGTTAGATGGAAAAAAACAGAACAGAAACTAGATGCACTTGTGTGATATTGTCTATATTAAAATGATTTTTTTAATGCCTTAGCGCAGTAACAGGACATTTTCTGAAACTTTAAAAAATGATGAGGCTTTTTCATTGTCATTGGGAATAACAGTAACAGACATGTTGGAAATATAGTAATTTTAATAAATACTGCAAACCACTAAGCCACCGTGCCGCCCACTTTTAAAAATGATTCAGATAAATCAACTAAGTAAGTTTGTGGTGGATGAGTTTTAATGTAGGTGCATAACACTGCAGGAAAATCAAGCAATCTGCAATTTGTTGTGCAAGATGCTTGTTTTCTGTCCCATCATCAATACAGAATAAAAAACACACACTATGCACCAAATGTGCTATTATTATTCATCCAGTACTTTAGGAAACACATACATTCATGACACATACAAAATGATCACCAAACGTGATGCATTACAGATGTGAATGTGTGTTAGCAGTGTGTGCTCTGTATCTCACCAGTTGGACCATTGTTGTTTTGTTCATTGTTAACATTCCTTGTGTGTACTGTACAGCTCTGCCTTCTTTCTAAGCCTGTGTGTGGCTGTGTGAGCACATAAGAGTGAGTGTGTGCGCGGCGTAGAGCAACTGTCGCAAGGTCAGAGTGGGATGATGTGCTGTCAATAAGCCTTGGGCCGAGCGCCAAAGGGCGCAGGGGCAGTGCAAGTCGCAGTCGTTTCCAGAAGACTGATGCGGAGTGCAGTGAGCGTTCTCCCTGCCAGTGCACACAGGTAGCACAGCGGCGCAGTTCTACCAGCTCTGGGCAGCAGGGGGTGCTGTCTATACGCCGCCTTCGCACCCTGATGAGCGGTGTAGCGTGCAGGCGGTGCAGGTACACACACAGTCTACACTCAAGCAACTGTATGCTCTTTTCACACACACATACACCACTCTGCACCACCAACACCCGCCGACTCACCTGCATGCACCTGAGAACAGAGTCCATGGTGTCTACACACACACACACACACACACACACACACGCACACACACACACATTTAATAATATTACATATATAAATATAATAAAATATACACATTGCACAAATAAAAATAATACACAATAAAGACAAGTATTAATACACACCGTGAAATGAATGAAATCATCTGTCATACAGTTCTGTTGTTAAAGATGTTTAAAATTAAACACCTGTTTAATGTATTTGGACGCTTTTTAATATCTCTGTGGGAGCTTTGAGGAAGTCCCTTTGCTGTTCTAGCCATACTGTGCTCAGGTGCAAGGCGGAGGGTGAGGGT
>JAFMOD010000105.1:192521-205732 GCA_019802435.1 Corydoras maculifer | reverse complement strand
TTTTAAAAATCTTCATGTTGTCAGATCATCAACAAGAATAAAAAAAAGTGTCAAAAATACCTTAAAATATTCATTCATTCATTCATTCATTATCTCCCGCTTTATCCTCTATTAGGGTCGTGGTGGGGTTCCCCATGCCCATCCAGGGGAGAACGTCTCGGGCGCTGGGCAGATAGACCCAGGACAGGGCGCCAATCCATCGCTGGGCACACACTCACTCACACATACACACTCTAAATGGGGCAATTTTTTGAGAATTCAATTCACTTGATCCATGTTTTTGGACTGTGGGAGGAAACCGGAGAACCCGGAGGAAACCCACGCAGACACGGGGAGAACATGGAAACTCCACCCAGATGGGGATTCGAACCGGGAATCCCTAGCGCTGAGAGGCGAATGTGCTAACCACTAAGCCACCGTGCCGCCACCTTAAAATATATTAATATTATTGAAGGACTATATCGCCTAATTGGAACTGCCTTAATGATTATAGAGGTGAACCAAGATTGGCCAGTCTGGTTTGAACAAATGGCTAAACCTACTTAGATAATTAACAGATAACTGTGGTGAACAGAAATACATCACATAATGAACATATAAGTAAAGTAGGCAACCTACAACAAATGAAAACTACAGAAATTTCCTTATAGCTTGTACTCACCATGCACTCAACCATACAAATAGTTTTCTACATTTGCACTTAGTTTAATATAGTACTAACACACACAGGAATGAAATGATTCAAATGAGTAAAAAAAATGTTTTATTTCACAGATGAAAAAACATGACCTGAATATATGAGATGACAATAAAATGAATATTTTAAAATGAATAAATATGGTTACAAAAATATAATACAATATGACAAACATTTAAAATGTACAATGTACTTCTGTAGATAATATTTTTACAATGAAAATTCTTTATTTGTAACCTTTTCAAAGGTCACAGTGGGCAGGAACCTATAAGTTAGTGCTCATTTACTACATTCAGAAGAAGAAAATAAAGTTTGGCAGTGTCACCAGTCCATTCAAAGTTTAGACCCAAAACTCAGACTGAGGGTAATTTAGAATCTAGGCTCACTATTTATCTGATTTAGTCTTTGGACTACAGAGCTGAGCCATATTGCTCGTAGAAATACAGACACAGAATATACATGCAATCTCCATAAACATGTCCATGGTTATTTGGCCAGAAACCGAGCACTAGCACATGACCTTCAGACAGATTTACACACTAAATTGATCTCATTAATTCTACAATACACATGTCGCTGTACAGACATGCATTTGGCACAATGAATTTCACATCTTTCACAAAGTTTTTTTTATTGTAACTTTTTCCACCTGATGAGCATTAACCAAGTGTTATATTATTGTCTGTTTTTTTATTTTTGTTTTTTTTTACCTACTTCTAGGACATGTTTAATGTCTGATAATGTTTTTGATCAAATTTATGCAAAAATATTAGAAATTAGAAAGGGTTCCCAAACTACCCAAACAGCACTGTTGTCTTACAGCAATTTATTTTTTTTGGGTGGCAAGCCAGAGTTTTCTGTGAGGACTTTGAATGTTCGTCTAGCGTCTTCCACACTTTTTCTTGCGAGCTATGATTACCTTACAGTTCCTAAATAAAACATGTTCGTGGGTAAAGTGGATTAATTGCCTGATTGGCGATGGCTGGTGAATGCACTGTTTTTGGGAATCTGTAGCCAGTCTAACGGGATGTAAAAAGTGGGTTGTAACTCCACTTTTGCCAACAAATATCAATTAATAATACAATTTTGGTTACAGACATTTTTTGACAGTCCTTTGGACTATAAAATGTGATGAATGGTGAATAAATGAATAGATGGTTGGATTCATACAAGAGATTCCTTAGCTGAGAAAGTAATATGCACAGTGAGAATCAGCAACTTGTTTGTTAAAGCACTTAATGGTGATTTCTTTTTGGTTTGTATACTGTAAATTGGCCTCCAACAACAAGCAAGTTCATATTTTTGTGGTGTTAACTGCTGCAGTTTAATATGAAAGCACAGTTTTTAATGGCTACTCGTTAAGCAGGAAAAATACTCTGTACCTTTTAGTTCTCATAAGTGTGTATGAGAAAATTGTTGTCAGTGTTATAACTACAGCTGTGCACATCTGTGGTATTATACTGAGCGTGTTGCTGCATATAGTTATCCTACAACATTGTTCCCATTTTCCTATTAGTTTTACTTTTGTGTAGCATCAGTGTGCATGCATATGTTTGAGTTTATTTTTAAGAGAGAGTGGTGTTGCATCTAAGTGTTTATGTTCTATCTCTAAATGCTGCTGTGAGTGTTTGTGTAATGTAATCTGAGACATGTGTGCATATGTGTGTGCTGTTAGTGAAGGTGCTATGGGTCTGTGACGGTTTAGGTGTAAGTGGTGGTGTATGCGTGTGTGATTTGCTTGTTAGTGGTATTGTGTCTGTGTGTGTTGTTGTAGGTGTATGTGTACGAACAGGCAGCTGCAGCCTCAGTTTCTTCCAGAAGTGTGAACTGAGTGGTAAGGACTGTTCTCCCTTCCAGCGCACCAGCGATAGGGCCATACGTGCCCGCTTTAGCTGTTGTACACAGCGGTGTGTGTCTTGTGCGTGTTTTATGCTGGGTTTCTGAACCGGTTTAAATTGGATCAGTACAAGTTTTAGACTGTCCCCGCGGAGCACTGAAGACATCCCTGCACGAACTTCCAGCAGAGCCTGACCATCCCGAAATGCACTGCATGAACTCAGTATCACCAGCAAGCGCCGACTACGAGTAATAAACTGCAGAGTTTCCTCAGTAACAGCTACACATACACACATACACAAAAGTTTATACAAGGTACACACAAATCAGTTGTGCGCACACACACACACACGTACATCAATTTTAATGTTTTGAAATTTTATATAGGACGTCCTAATTTTAAACTGAGAATTCCCCAAACCTTAATCATAAATACTACTAGTCTAACTCTAACCATATCCTAACCTTAGTCTTCACTTTGAAAAAAGTCAAAGTTAACTTTGTGAGGACCAGTTTGTGGTTCCATCATGGATGAGAATGTGTGTGTGATGGGTGTTTGTTTCCCAATGTGTTACATATCTGTACACATGAACACATTCCAGTTAAACACATTCAAGGTAAAAAAATTTTATATACTAAAAAAACACATTTACTATCCATAGACGAATGTCCCTTTCACTCGGCATAAAGTATCCATCCATCTACACACACACACCTATAAACAGTATTTAATACTTGATACATATTTAGTAACCTAAATGTTTGTGTCTGAGTGTGTACTTACTTCCTCCAGGAAGACTATCTCTGTCAAATATACACACGGTGTATCCAAACTCTGTCTCTAGTACACGCCTCAGTGTTGTCATGACAAACTCCTCCTCCTCAGTGTTTCGTGCATATGAAATGTACACATCATACTCCTTATTATCTAAAACACACATGCACACACACAAGTTTTATAAGTTTCTGTAAACTCTAAGTCACGAACAAGGTAGATGATTACTAATAAAGTTTTTCTTACACACTTCAAAAACACAAGTAATCATTATTTATAATGGACAAAGCAATGAAACAGCAGATCTACACAACACTGTAATATGTATAATGAATGAAATGAATGAATCTGAATTTCCCCAATGTGGGACCAATAAAGTCATGTCTTATTTATGAAAGACAAGATTTCATTAAAAATACTTTTTGTACTGTTGCTTCAGTCCAATAAACCCACACCTTTTTTAAGTTGGCAGTGAGAAATATAGAGACGTGAATAAAGAAAGTGTGTGCTTATATTTTTGTGAAATACCTGTGTCTCTTTCATCCGTACCAAACCAGGAGCGATAGAGCAGATGAACCTCGAGCCAGAAAACACGATACAACACGAAGAGCAACAACACAAAAGCCAGAGTTACCCCAAGCCCACATCCAAGCTCTACAGAGGGAACATACACTACACACAGACACACAGAGACATGAAAATTCAGTTCGACAAACATTGCAATCTAAATGGCATGGTAGACTATGTTTATATATACAAGTTTATATATATATTTTTATAGTTTTATAATATATATTATTTTTAGGGTTAAAAATTAAACACTACAAAATAGCTGAAACATTATAGAGAAAATATGTTTCAGATGTCATCTGAACATATCTGAAACAACACTGAGCTAATGTGACACAAAAATGATGACTTTAGAGGTCACTAATGTTTTACCAAACAAATAGCAGGTGATGTGTTACAAAAAACTCAGAGATTAAATGGATGATCTAGGAAAAAGTAAAATATTTCAATTTTAACAAGGCTTGTTCTGTCAAACTGCTATAAATTAGGAGATGATGAAGATTTGTCCTTTTAATGCTGTTTGTTTTTACCTTCCTCTTTTATTATAGCCACTTGGCTGTCCATGCCCTGACTGTTATGAGCAGAGCAACGGAACTCCTTTTGTAGGTCCTCAGATTTAAAAGGTGACACCCGCAGCACTCTTTCTACATTACGATCTCCATAATTATAGAGCTTTTGCCTGCGCATGCACACACACACACACACACACACACACACACACACATATATATACAATTTTACCAGTACATTTATATTGAAACCACACAGAGAGCTACAAAGATCTACTAATCTTAAGAATGTCACATAGCAGTGAATGATTACCCTGCAAATTACCCAAGTAATTATTACCCTAACTTTAATGCCACATATAATTAGTTTTTATATACCGTCATACTATACTATAGATTAAACACTTGTAAAGCTTCTGTAGGCACTAAATCATTTGATATCACTTACTGCTAAATGCAACCTGGTGCACAGTGCAAACTAAAAAGCTCACTAATTAGCCAGGTAACCTTATCATGGCAACAGCTAAGAGAAGCTCCACCACTACCATGGATTAAAAAAGACAGGAAGCAGATGGATGGAACAGAGACAAAGAGTGTGAGAGCAAGAGTGAAACCGAGAGAGAGAGAGAGAGAATTCAAATAAACAAGGACATCGATATCCATGAAGCACACTGCTTTTGTGTAAAACTGTGATCATTTACATCAGTTTTACACCAAGAAATATCTTTCTGTATGTTTGTTAATAACACACTATGTGTATACCTGAATATGGGTGAGTTGTATCGAGGTTCTGACAGTTCTTCTAGAGTTTTGTTGTTGATACTCCACCACACTTGCTGCTCTTCGTCTTTCATGTATGGCAAGAAGACCTGACACACAAACTCAACCACCTTACCTACATGTTTGCCATGAAAACACAAGAAATGTTACTATCACAGCACCTATTACAATTCAAAAGAGAAAACAGTAAAAACAGGGCTCAGACGTTTGTGAAGAAAAAATATGGTAAACAAGGCAGGAAGGTGGTCTAACTTGTAAAAACACTGTCGCTAATTGTAAAGGTCAGGTTTAGAATCCATTTAAGTTTATCTCATTCAAAACTGTTCAGCTAAAGGAGCCAGCTTATAGACCCCACTTATTTGTATCTGATCTGAATCAATATAAAAACAAGGAGTGTTTTCTTTGAGAGACTGTCAATCAACACTTCTTTAGAATCTCAACTGAATATATACTAAACATCAATTTCTAAGTCGGTTCTGACATATAGTTCACACCCTGCATTTTTTCCCTTTCAGTTGATGTGTCTGCATGAGTGAGAAATAAATTGGCAGGATGTGGTCCCAGAGCTGTAAAGTGGGGTTTGCCCTAAACTGCTGGCCAGTGTGCCATTTCCTGCCTCATGTTGATATAATCTATACTCACTAGGTACTTTATTGGTTGACCTTGTTTTACACTTATTGTTTATTTTATCAGCTTTACTTCTCAAATAGATATACTTTGATATTGTAGAATTAAATGTAAATCTGTTTCTTTACAGATTCTTTACAGATTCTCAATTATTAGAACACACAAAGGACTATTACAAAGCAGGTATTATTTAGATGGTGGATGCAATGGACTTTTTGAACGTGGTGGTCGTGTTTGGTGTGTGTTGTGCTGGTATTAACAGATCAGATATAGCAATGTGGATGGAGTTTTTAATCAGACACCACAGTTACGCTGCTGAAATAAGACCCGTGAGAAATGATGGAGTACCTCCAAGATAGAGCAATTGGGTACATATGTCTAATAGAGTTCACCGTAACTAGATGCATTTTTTTAATACAGCCACAATTAAACAAACACTGTATATGTGTAACACTGTATATATAAATGTGTTATTTAGCCTTCGTCCTATTGTTTCTTTTGGCCAAGAATTTTAATTTCAGTGTATCACTAATAAAGATACTGTATTGGTGACCAGGTTAATGTGCATACAGATGGCAACTTTGAAGACTGTTAAAGACAATTAAACAAAAATATATATATTTGCACTTTTGGCTTTGCCCTTTTTGACAGAAAAGTAGAATCTTTTTTGAAACGGGTATAAAAACTCACCAACAATCACAATGAACGGCACCTTACTTTCTGGATTCAGAATTATCGGTTTTCTGGGTTGTGCACTAGCTACATCCCAACACACACACAAAACACTCTTAGTTTCAAACAAATCAAAAATAACATTTATATACATTTTGTGTTTATGAGTTTTATTTACGTGTATTACAGTAGTTTAAGAGCATTGTATTCTGAAACTTGTACTTTTATTGTCCACTTATGATTTAATGAATTTAGATTGCAATAGCTGGACAATAAAGTCTAAAATATATCCACACATTTAATTAAGGTATTTAGGTTTCAAACAATTGTAATTTTAACTTGATTTGAATTAGTTGGATATTAATTTATGAAATAGAGTATATCATCATAATGTACATCAAAAATTAGAGGGTGCACACGTGCGTGCCTGTGTGTGTGTGTATGCATGTGTGTGTCAGTCATACACACGGCTCTGAGGTTGATGTTTTCTGTGTAATGGTATGTGTGTCCGTTGCTCTGGTAGAAGACGACACACGTATACTGGCCTTCTTCCCATGAATGCATCTGGTAGATGACCAGCTCATCACCACGTACCTCCCTTTGATAATTTTTCAATTGCCCCTGTTCACATTTCTGCACATTCAAACAGATACATATATACATACACACGCATTCACACACACTATATATATATATATATATATATATATATATATATATATATATATATATATAGTATTTCTAACATACAATTCAGCTAGGTACACTTCATGCAAACATTGTATGCATGATTGTGTGATTTTTAAATAATTAATTTGCATTTTATTGCATTCATTAAGTATTTGATTACCTACCAACCAGCGGGTTACCAACTTTTACAGACTATTTTTTTCTATAAGAAGCCTCTTATTCTGCACTAATTACCTGTATTTATTGCACCTGTTCGAACTCGTAACCTGTATAAAAGACACCTGTCCACACACTCAATCAATCCCACTGGAGCCTCCACCATGCCCAAAACCATAGAGCTGTCTAAAGTCACCAGGGAAAAAAATTGTAGACCTGCACAAGGATAGGCTACAGGACAACAGGCAAGCAGCTTTGTGAGAAGGCAATAACTATTGCCACAATTATTAGAAGATGGAATGGCTCCATACAGGATCTCCCCTTATGGGGTAAAGATGATTCTGAGAAGTCCAGCAAATCCAGAACTACATGAGGAACTGGCCAATGACCTGAAAAGATCTGGAACCACAGTCTCGGAGATGACCATTAGTAACACACTATGCCATCACTGATTAAAATCCTGCAAGTTACGCAAGGTCCCCCTGCTCATGCCAGCAATTGTCCAGGTCCGTTTGAAGTTTGGCAATTACCATCTGGATGATCCAGAGGTGGCATGTGATCAGATAAGACAAAAAAACATTTTTTGGCATTAACTCCACTTGCTCTCTTCGGAGATCCCCAAAGGATGAGTACAACCCCAAGAAAACCCCCCAACTGTGAAGCAGAGGGGTGGAAACATCATTCTTTGAGGGTGCTTTTCTACAATTGGGACAGAACAAATGCACAGTATAAAGGGAGAATGGATGGGGTCATGTATTTTGAGATTTTGGCCAACAAACCCTCTTTTCTCAGGAAGAGCATTGATGATGGATTGTGGCTGGGTCTGTCAGCATGACAATGATTCGAAACTCACAGCCAGGGAAATTAAGGGGTGGCTCCATAAGAAGCATTTCAAAGTCCTGGAGTGACCTGACCTGAAACCAATCAAATGTCTTTGGAGGCAGTTGAAACTCAAATGTTGCCTTGTGATAGCCCCAAAATCCCTGAGGCAGTGTGTGTGTCAGTCGAGAACTAATGGAAATTTTTGACCCCTAATTGCTAACAAAGGTTTCTTTACCAAATATTAAGTTTTGTTCTTCTTTTGTATAGTTTATTATTTCGGGCAGAAAAATGCTAATTAATTATTTACAAATCATAAACTTGACATCACAGTTTACCTACGATAAACAACTTCATTGTTTCTGTAGGTGGCAAAACTTGCCAGCAGCAATGTATTGAATACTTATTTTACCCACTGTGTGTAATTATATATAAAATGCACTGTCATTGCTAGTGATTCAGTGGTTTTAAGACTGATGCAAATTTTGATTATCACATTTTGGTTTTATGGTGTCAGTTTGCATTAAATCTTCATTCTTATTAGGTGTGGTCAAATAAACTGCAGACATGCTTTAAGAAAATTAAGCATAAAACATCCATTACCATTGCCTTTTAGCCCTGCCACTAAACAACCTGCTAATATGTCAGTGATTTTATTAAGAGAAAAGAGATTTTATTAACAGTTTTTTAACTGCTGTAAAGAAAGCTTTAGGGCAGGTCTAGCAAATGCCAGGACCATTTCCTTTAAAAAATCAGCTATTGGATAAGGCACCGATTAAACACTAATTAGCCTTTATTCTTTAGTCAGGATTTGGCCTAGAAGCAGAAATCCTGCACGCCAGGGCCAAATTGCAAAAGTCTTTAAAAAAAAAAAAAGAAGAAGAGCCAACAGTATAAATATTAAATCTTAGTCTGAAGGTGGTGAACCTTGTGAAAGCCAAAATTTGTATCACTCTAAAAACTTATATACACACACACAGTCACATTAGAGTAAAAAACAACCAACACGCATTTACTTACATAGTACCAAGTGACGTTGTAAGTGGAGCTGTGGAGATACTGCAAATTGGGACAGTGGAGTGTTTGGTTGCTCTGTAATGGGACAGAGATATTATGGTGTAAAGTGTAATCACACACTCCATTATGGGGGAACACCTCCAACCGCACGCCAATCTTTGCACATGAGGTCGTATTCCTAAACATGTAAAATATGTTTTAATTTATTATGCACATGTGTGTGTGAATGTACGTTTGTGTGAATGTATGTTTGTGCAGACCTTAACATGCAGATGTACAGTCCTTGGTCCAACATGCTGGCATTTTGAATCCAAAGTGCATCTCTGTGTTTGATAAATGTTTGCAGGCTCAGGTTAACTGGTTCCTCTGGCTCATGTGCAAGTGTGTGTGAGTGTGTAAGGCGGTACCAGAGCAGTGTGTGTCCTGAACTCTGGATATGAGCATAGTTGTAGAGCTTTGGGTGAGAAAACAGTGGACAAGGTATTCGTCCTGCTTCACCCTCATACACATTCACCATTTCTTCATACACACCCCAGTCAATGCACTGTGGTCCTAAAACACACACACACACACACACACACACACACACACTCAAAACAATAGAATTTCCTACATAACAAAAGGTTTATTGTATTTAATAAAATTATGCTGGGCGGCACGGTGGCTTAGTGGTTTAGCACGTTCTCCTCTCAGCACTAGGGATTCCCGGTTCAAATCCCCATCTGGGTGGAGTTTCCATGTTCCCCCTGTGTCTGCGTGGGTTTCCTCCGGATTCTCCGGTTTCCTCCCACAGTCCAAAAACATGGATCAAGTCAATGGAGTTCTCCAAATTGCCCCATATAGAGTGTGTCTGTGTGATTAAGTGTGTCCAGTGATGGATTGGCGTCCTGTCCTGGGTGTATCTGCCCAGCGCCCGAAACGTTCTCCCTGGGATGGACAATGGGAAACCCCCTGCGACCCTAATATATGATAAAGTGGAAGATAATGGATAAATAAATGAATAAATTATGCTATAATCCTGTATCCTCCAAAAACTCATGTTTGGTTTTATTTAAAATTATTTAAATTTATAAATTTAGATAAGAATCAATTACAAATAGATATTTCATTGTTTTTCAAAACCATTTAAATATTTATTCTCATTGGTGACTTAACAAATTTTTGTTATTTTTATGAATTTTGTTCATTGTAAATTTTTTTCATTGGTGAGTCAGAAAAAACAGATCTGTTTTTATTTACTGTGGTGGAAATTATTCCTCTATTGCGCACATTTTGATAATATATGCTGAAAATGATTCAACATCATATCTTTATTTAATTTGGTCCACTTCATTGAAAACTATTTTTTATGTTTGACTTTGAATCACAATTTATTTTGCATTGCATTATATATGAACAATGTGAAAACTCCAAACAAGCAAATGGTAAAAACAAAAAAGAAACAAAAAATGCATATTTAATTAGCGAATCATTGTGTCAATATTGAATTATTGTGTGAAAATGTTCTAACATTCACACACATTGTCAGCAAAGACCTGAACATGTGCTCCAAAACACTGTAAGAACACATTGTTGTAACTCATGCAGAATGAGTCTGATAAAACATATATAAAGGTAAAGGAGAGTGGTGGCGATATGTCATATCAAAATGACGATATAAGTCTTTCTGTGACTTTACATTATAGGAAATAAAAACATGACTCATGTCATGGATTCTGATAAAGCTCATAAAAGCATTTTTTGCACCATTTGTTGGAAACAATCCGAATAATCTTTTCATTATTGGCACATCATAGCCCTTAAAAAAAACTAAAGTAATAGATCAGATGATTTCAGGCTTACAACAAATTCCACACAAATTTTGGCTAGGTGTCCTTTTTGTATGAAACTGTTTTAGGTAGCAGTTCAGTTGAGTCACGATAATTTGTTCCAAAAGACTCCGAGACTATGTGGCTACATCCATCATGTCCTGACACTGCTAATTTCGGAACCTTTTAGATCAGCATCACTTGCATAATTTCATTTGCATACTTGCAAATGTCGTCTTTTGTCATTTAATTTTTTTGAGCGTGTTGCAGGCGTCAATTAATAAATGATCTTTAACAATAATTTATGTAATAGTAAAAAAAATGACAGATTTTAGATTTTAATGCATTTTTAGAAAGTACCCAACCAATTTATAAATGTTTTTTATGAACATATGTTACAAAATATTTAGCTTTTAACACAACAAAACTTAATAAAGAATAAATAAGAATTAAATAAGTGTATAATGTAACAGGAACCTTTCTTTTTAATTACCTAAAATTTTTTGCTGAATCAGCAAACATGTTTGTGCATTATATGATTTTTTTGCTCAAGAAGTCTAAACAGATTTTCTCTGTTTCTAGCTTTTACTCCAGAACAGTTTACTGCAGTAATAAACAAATGATAACTCAGATTTCAGCACTGACTTTTCTTAGTTTTTATTTTAATTATAATTCTGGCTTTAGCCCACTATCACCACCCTCAGTTCTGGTATTATCACATCCTTAGTTACTTTCATTCTACACATATGCTACCACTACATTCCTTTTTACGAAAGAAAAAAATGAGTATGTAAATAAGCATGTATTATTTGTCATAAGCTTATTATTAATTATAAGTATTGAGGTTTAAAAGTAATTAGTTTGAAAAAGTCTTGCTGCAGCTTCATTGTGCTGATGTGTACGCAGCAATGCTAATAGTAGCATGATTTAAGAGGTTTGATTCAGAGAAAGTTTGATGGTACTAACAGCAAACCAACATAGCAAAATCTTGCGAAAAGACTATGTGATAACATATGCAAAAAAATATTGCAAATAAGTTCACTTTTAGATTTATTTTTTTTTTATATTTTCCACAATCAGAAGTACCAACCTCCCCAACACACAGATGACTAATAAATCAAAGCTTGTTGATTTATTAACGCTAGCACAGCCTTCCTGTTTACTGCTTGCAAGGTCACACTGCATATAAATGATTTGCAGTCTTGCATAAAATCACCCAGGACATGTACGCATACAGACACTGCAGCCTCCATTTGTTTTAATTCTGTGTTCTGATTTTTTTTTTTTCTATTTTTGTCAACCATATGTATTTTGGAATATTTACAACTTATATTGTGAAATTATTTTTTTTAAATATGTACAAAAGGCCCTCGATCCACTGTGCAATCAAAAGGAAGTGCATGATGAGACATGCCTACAGTGTTCACCAATTAAGATGGCTTACACAAAAAGTTTAAACACATTTACATAAATATATTAAACGTAACATTAAAAAAAAACTCTTACTTTAACCAAAATGGTCAATACTCAATTTAAGATTTAAAAATTTTTCTTTATTATACTGGATTAATAATATCAAAGAAACACCAGAAAAGCCCTCAGTTTGACCATTCGAACCCAATATGTCTTGATTATATGTCTTACCTGATTGGGTTGGAGTGGCTTCTCTTGGTTTAGCATAGACCACCCATATCAAATAGAAAAAGAAGACAGCTGAGCTCAGCATTCTGGACAAAAAAGATAGAGTAGGGGGGAAGGTCTAGTGTTAAATGAATCAGGTTTAAAGAAGGAGCAATAGATGATTTAATAAGGTACAAAAATGTCACTCTGTGTGTGCGCATGTGTGTGTGTGTGTATGTATGTGTGTGTGTGTGTGACAGAGAGAGAGCAAGAGAGGGAGTCTTATGGGACACAGTAATATAGAACCCAATGAAAGGAGGAGAGTGATGGTCCTCTACATTATCACAGAAACATACATCACTATGCTGAACGAAGCCCTCACACTTACATACACTAATGCTTCCAATGTGATGAAGAATGTGGATAAAATAGCCACTGATGAATTAGACAAATTATTCTTAAATGTAATATTTGCAGATGTGTGATGTGCACATGATCAGGAGAAATAAGGGCCTAAAACAAACAGTAAAAGAGAAGATAAAGATACAGATAAGAGAGTTATATTAGAAATGGGAACCAGGGGGCAGGATAGGTATAAAGGAAACATGTGGAAATTAAAATTGCTAAAGAAAAGA
>JAFMOD010000105.1:157521-190021 GCA_019802435.1 Corydoras maculifer | reverse complement strand
TTCCTTGATCTTTAGCAAAGCTGTTGTTCAAAAGCTGGCTATGTCTTGGACTTTATGTTGTATGTTGTCCTGCGACCATAGTAGAGGATTAAGTGGAAGATAATGAATGAATCAATGTCCCATCAATGATGGCAAGCCGTCCTGGCCCAAATGTAGCAAATCAGGCTGAAACTATTATACTACCACCAACGCGTTTTAGATTTGATTTGCTTTTTTTTAGAATGTATGCATTTTATAAAACATAAGGCTCCTATTTTAATACAAAAATATATGTAAAAGGGTGTAAATATATGTTAAGGTTGTGATTTAATGATCTTGTCAATTTTTGTCTTTTTTTTAATTTGTTTTGATTACTTTTAGAACTTTTGAATTTTTAATAAAATTCTATGTGAAATCTATTCATGAACATAGAAAATTCTATAGGGTTCTACCACCACTGTATGCTCCAAAGCCCACACTAGATAAAAGTTCCAGCACCAACCTCTTAACCAGTGAGTTTTTGTGATTTATATATAATTAATTTTATTCAAATATTCATACTCCCTGTTTACTTTATCCTCCTATTACTTTAACCCCATTGTTTTCTTCTGTTTAGGCATTAGTGTCATTTTCATTTAGTTTTTACACATGCAAATCTTATTTCATTCAGCAAACTTCAAACTTCATACAGTTCTCTCACTTTAAACTATGAAACTCTGTCTTTTTTGTTCATTTTTAATAAGTGCATATTGCAGGCTTTCTTTCTTAATACTTTACAAAAAAATTACCAGTTTATTTTTATATTTCTGGTTCATTTATAATTGCATCAGACTTTATTCTTGGTTCTATGAGAACAATGAACATCTTTTAGATACACTCTGTATTATATTTTCCTTTTTGATGGAGTTTAAGTATCTTTTTTTTTAATTTTCACGTTTCTGTTACATAGCCATTTTTATTTTTTCATGCCTGTAAACACTTGTTTACTGCAGACATATCTAACCTTCTGGGGAAAGTTGTAGTACCAAAAGCAATGGAGCTAAAGTCAGGTAATGGACATCTAATCTGATTGTACCCAATCAGAACATCAAAAATGTTTGAAATGTTTCTTTTTGTTTTAACATGAATGGTGCTGTACAAAAATATATTTAGAAAAAATGTAATTCATTTACAGTATAGTGTGACGAAAGGTAAGAAGGTATCAAAACTTTCTATAAGCACAGTATTGTGTGTATAATCAGACACAGCTCCTACTTGGTTTCATTATTTTAATGTCAATGATCTGATCGTTCCGATGGTCAGCACTCTGCGCGCACACACGCACTCCGTTTGTACATTACACATTTGAACGTGTTGATCCATTAATTAAGGTGCAAACATTAATAAACACAAAAAACATTCCAGCTTTGCAAACACAGGTGGATCATCAACTTTAGGCAGTCATTAAAAATTACAATCTTCTCACAAGGCAGACATCTTTATCACCCACACTCTCCCTATTACCTCTGACCCCAGACCTGTGCAGGTGATGCTGGTGCTGCTCTCCTAATGGAAGACTTCTCACAAACCCCACCCTCAAAGGTGACAGGCTTTTGCTTGGCTGCAACATCAACATTTGTCAGTATAAAAACTAAGCTGTGATCCCAGTGGTGAGACTTACTGAACCGTGACTCTAGAAAGTGTGTTTGTGTGTATGTGTGTAGGGCAGTCTGTGCATTTGGCAGCTAAACACACTCCTCATAGAGGTTAAAGAGTGTTATCAATTACCAATCATTACAGTCTGATTACATGCAAACCATCAGACACAACACAACACAATTAAAACAATTCAGCACAAAATTTTTTTACACTGAGATTACACAAAAAAACTCAGAAAATCTGACTGGGACAAACTACAGGCAGTATAACATAAACCAAAGGAAACATCAAGTTAAGACAATTAAGAGAAATCACTGAATAATCAGAGAATGGACTATCATATTCTCACCTTAGATGAAAATCATATACAATTATACCAAAGATCAAATACAATGTTCAAGTCTACTATGTGTACTGTTTGACCACAGTGTCTGATAAGCAACATGACCATATCAGACAGTATTCACAAGCACAGTATTGTGTGTATAATCAGACACAACTACACTTTACTTGTATTTAATTACAAAGTACTATATGTAGTTACTATTTATTTAATTTAAACTTCTTTATCATACACTATCTGAACTGTTCTTGTGCCCAATTAATACTGTATGTGATTATACCATATAAGGTCACAATAAAAACACTAAATCTTATACTGTATTCGACCATGCTGTCTGATCATACGCTATATATGTCATTTCAAGCAAATGCGATGAACAATTAGTCATTTTTTATAAAAAGGAAATGACCATGTGCAACTGGCCAAAGTATGTGAACCTTTAAAATAAGCAATTTATTTAAATGTTGTAGTTTGGTCCTTCCAACTGATGTTATTAGGACCCGAGCACCATTTTGTTTTCTGTAAAGTGGTCATGGGCAAAAATGAATCAAATCTGGTTTAGTTTTCTCTGCTGGTGAATGTTACATGGATTTTACCCTGAATGTAACCTAGGGACTTTATAGTGTCTTGTGCAAGGCATATATTGTCATGTACATGCACCAAATTTGGTAGGTGTTTAGAACTCCCTGAGACAAACACATTTCAGTTACATTTTATAGACATGACCAATGGGAAGTAAGATTATTTTGGATGTTGTGTTACTACACAGGTTATAATTTATCATACTCCTTCATTATTTTGATAAAAAAATATTTAGGTGTATAAACAGCATCTTATTGTTGTATCTGTTAGAGCTGATACAAGTTTGAATTACGTCATGTAGACTTTTTTACAAAGTTTTTTACAATAGTTAAAAAAATAGTCAAAGCTAACCAATGAATATCACTTTAGTAGTTCAGGAGTGTGAATAGTCAGATCAGAAGAAACCTAGGTTATATTACCTTTTATCCTATCATTTTTGCCACCTATATGGGATGTGATGTAGGCTCTCTTTTTTCTTTCACTGTGCAAATACCCTGTACAGGTTGAAAACCTTTTTCAGGAAAAAAGACACTAACAAAAGTATTTGCACACCAATTCACACCTAGCAGAGATTTAGTTCAAATATATTTCTATATTGAATTTCAGTCTCAGATAGTGTGAGGAAAGCTGCAAAGCAATTATTCTAAACATACTAGTCTTTACGCCAAGAAATGGTTAAATATATTATGAAATTGTCATGTCTAGCTTCTACAGTAGATTGAGCTATTCGCATTGAGAAATTCACCAACATCCCAAAGAGCAGTTCTGTACTGAGGAATAGGCTTTAATTACCCAAGATGGTTATGCAATACCAATCCCCAGTTAAAATGTTTTGTCGCCCCAAAAGAAAATACAAAGGTTCACATACTTTCGATGTAGATCCGTAAGATCAGATCAGTTATAATAAAAAATAAAGTATAATTTGTGATTTGTTAAATGAACATCTCTTCATCTGATGGTGTAAAATGTTTACAAACTTTAAAACAACCCTAACTGTCTTAATTATACTGCATCTGAACATCACGTACATTTAGAACATTACAGTCAAAATGGTAATAGATTAACGTATGATGCCATTATAAAACATATACAAGGAAACACCGATGAGGATCAGACACCAGGAGATTCAACATGAGGGTCTCTGAGACCTGTATTATGGGATTATCGGAACAGTTATATGATCAAAGAGCACATATATGAAGAACTCTGAAATCAGTGCACAACTAATAACGCAAAATAACCTGAAATCAGATGAAACCAAAAACTAAAAGTTATAAATACTGAACAATCATCTGTATCAGACCAAGATTAGAGATTAGTAAAAGATCAGACATGCTTATTTATCACAACCATGCAGGCTAACAGGAATTTGATTTCTTAAATCTATTTTTTAAGTCCTAAAGGTACGAGTAAGGCTTTTTTATGCACTGAATGAGTTTTGTACAAACTGATATATGAGGAAACAGATCTAATCTTTCATCCCTAAAAAAACACAGTAGCGGAAATATGCTTTTGTGTGTTGGCTACATTTACACAATCTGCACAAACCATTCTAATCCCAATGATCATTATGGGAGTAATGTAAAAGCTGAAACACTTTCACACTAATAAATATAAATATTAAAATATAAATGTTTGGAATTTCCTGAATATCCTGCGTGAATTCACTTTTAATACCACTGAGATCACAGCACAGCCCGTCAGCCAATCACAGGGCAGAGCCCTTTACCACATCAGCCAGTTCGGAGAGCGGGTTTATCGACTTATGATTAATAGCAATGATTAGAGCAACACACACTCTTAAACACTAACACATGCACACACACATTCGCAGACAGGAAGCGCATGAAAGTGCATTTGTAAATAGACACGTAAGGATTGGTACATGGCTTTAAAGCTTGAATATTCAAACAAACGAGCACGGTTGTCTTTGTCCAAACACACACACATCCACACACACACACACATCCACACACACATCCACACAAACTCACAGACACACAAACAAACCCACACATACACGGCAGGCTTTGCATAAAATGTCCTGAATTCAAATACAGGATGTTTTTTTGTTTCCTTCTGAGACATTCACAGGATTGCAGGATTCAGTCTGCTTTCCCCTTTTTTTCTTGTTGAGGTGCAAGCTCAGGGAGGTGCTATATATGTGTGTGAGTGTGCGTATATGTCTGTGTAAGAGGGTGAGTGTATGAGTGAGCAGCTATGAGCCATCCTCCGCAACCGAGTCCGGATTAGCTTCTTTCCCATCGTTCAAGCTTAGCGTTCCTGAACCTTTCCTGCTGCGCTGCTTCTCCTCCAGCTCATGCAGAGACGGCTCCTTGTACATGCACACTGCATAAATAAAAGCAAAAATGACAGTGATAGAAGAGTAATAGCTTATATACTACTTTAATCTAGATATTGGCTGAATACTTTCTATAAAGGACTAAAAATATTCTGAAGGGCTCAGAATGAAACAAAAAAAAAAAAAAAGTAAAAATTCTGTACATTAAAGTGTATTATTCATTCATTCATCCATTATCTCCCGCTTTATCCTCTATTAGGGTTGCAGGGGGGTTCCCCATGCCCATCCAGGGGAGAATGTTTCGGGCGCTGGGAAGATACACCCAGGACAGGACGCCAATCCATCGCTGGACACACACTCACACACACACTCTATATGGGGCAATTTGGAGAACTCAATTGACTTGATCCATGTTTTTGGACTGTGGGAGGAAACCGGAGAACCCGGAGGAAACCCACACGGACACGGGGAGAACATGGAAACCCCACCCAGATGGGGATTCGAACCGGGAATCCCTAGTGCTGAGAGGAGAACATGCTAAACCACTAAGCCACCGTGCTTATTAAACATTTATCTCTTTAAAAATCATTTATTTGACACATCAGAACATAACATTTTTTGTGTAGGTCCATGTTTATATTTACAAGTTCATGACAATACAATAAGTAAAACTGAAATAGTATTGCTTGTTTGGTAGGGTTGCCAGGAGACAGCCCCTTTTTTCTATAAAGAACATGGAGACACAGCTAACGTTTGCAACGGTGCACCTAAACAAACTTCTGAAATTATATTTTTAAATAGATGGGACATGTATTCTACACTCACTGGCCATTTTATTAGGTATAGATCCTCATTTCTACACTCACAGTCTTTTTTTTAGTTCCACAGTTTTGTAGTTCTACAATTACAGAATGTAGTCCATCTGTTCCTTTACATACACTGATAGCTTTATAGTTATAGTATATAATAGTTTCCGATGATCATGACCTCCACAGAGGAGGGTATTAGGGTGGTGGATAATTCTTAGTACTACAGTACAGTGATACTGACATGGTGGTGATGTGTGAGTGTGTGTTGTGCTGGTACAAGTGGATCAGACACAGCGGTGCTGCTGGACACAGAACCATACACCAATCAAAACCTACAGGTGTCTGATCCACTCATACCATCATTCACCACCCTAATAATACCTGCTCTGTGGGGGTCTGGATGACAGAGTAAAGGGGACTAAAAATGATGTACAAAAACAGATGGACTATAGAATGTAATCGTAGTACTACAAAGTCCATCTATATGATAAGTGGAGAACCAATAAGCTGAATCTAATAAAATGACTGTAAATGTAAAGTAAATATGTAAAGAAGTACATTTGGAAAGCCCCATCCAAACAATCCTATCTAAAAGATAAATGCTGGGCGAACTGTGGTTCTAAATTCACACTAAACTGTGTTCAGTAACACCGTTTTTAAACTGTTGGGTAGCCACTTACCTTCAATGGGTCTGGGGACAAAGTGTGAGCAGGGTTTGGTTTTTTTTACACGGTTACCCTTCATGATGATGCCATCCTTACTGAGGCCAAGAAACCAGGCACGCCCGCTTTCATGCTGGCGATACATTGTGGATGAGTAGATCACATAATAATTCTCAAACACACTTTCTTTAAACTTACACTCTGAAGTGAAGACCTCCTGCCAAAAGAGACGGAGAGAAAAACAGTGAGATGGAGGCAGAGAGGGAGAAAGATGAACTGATAGAGAAGCAACAGACATTAAATTTAATTGGATTTCATATAATTTAATTACTGTTTGGTTCAATTTAACAGGATATTTCATTGCTGTTAAACAAACCTGTACATTTCTGCTTAACTGTCAAAAGCACACAACTTTTAACATGTGCACACACATTGTGTTGAATCAGCACAATTCTCTCTTACAGGCAAAAGAAAGTATTAAAAAACTTTAGAAAAAAAAAAACTTAAAAATTAAATTTGGTTTACACACACACACACACACACACACACACACACACACACACACACACTAACACATACACAGTGACACTTCTTAAAAGCATAAGTTCATTATCACTATGAATCTCTGAGATAATCAACACCCTCACACCCTACTTACCACTCAGAATAACTTACAGCCAGACGATCACACACACACACACACACACACACACACACACACACACACACACACACACACACACACACACACACACACACATATAAATTTCCCAAATTCCTTGAGCCTTTTATACCCCATCACTGGCTTCTGTGACCACCAACTTTTCAAAGCTCCTGTAAACATGGGACCTTTATTTTGTATCACTTTAACAGTTGATGACTTCTTAACTTTGAACCACTCGTGCAAACAATCAGTCTACATGCTGTTTAGTAGTCGCTGCAGTCATGTGTAATCTTTTTCAATCATTTCCTCTGACTGATCACTATCCTGCCACACGTTTGATTGGGTTTATTTAATGCTATTTTGTAGAGATTCTTGCATGTTATCTAGGTATTTTGGGATGTATGACATCACAGCAGTGTTGTATGACAACACATGTACCTGTCATGTCCTTGGTATGTTTTGTTCTATTTATTTCTGTAAAGTGACCTAGAGTGTTTTGAAAGGTGCTTATAAATAAAATGAATTATTATTATTATTATTACAGGAGACATTTTTTCTAAGAAAGTCATGACAGAAATATGTGATCACAGCTTGAGGCAACCTGGACTTTAAAATAAGCCAGAGTGTTATTGACATTTTTACTTTTATACTGATTTAAAAATCATATTTTAATTTAAGACTGTGCACTTTCATTGTAACACTTTGGTGATGCATCAAAAACTAAACAAGAACTTTAAACAGTGATCTTACAGAGGAGGCTGGGGAAAATATATACGCACAGGTCAAACCCCACAGGAAGGTCCTCGTCCACCCTGACAATGATTTAAACTCTGGACCCACTTGCTGAGAGTAGAGAGTGTTATCTAATTCCACTAATTATATCAGCGTAATAAAAGACCTAAACACATACATACATACACACACACACACACACACACAATATTAGTGCTCTTACTGATGTATACATGAAGCCTTCAGCGTTCATAGCCACATAAAGTCCCGCCTTCACAGCCTGAATTGCAACAACACGCAAGCCCACAGGAATCAGGTTAAAGAGAGCTGTAACAGAGAGATTAAAAAAAAAAACAATAGTTTTCATGTTTGACTTTAAATCCCATTAGGAGGTGTATGGCATGATAATAAATCACTAAAAATGGTAGAAAGGAAGTAAATGGGATCAACACATGAGTGTGTAGAGAGGAGGAAGAGGGGAGGAGAGTTAAGGCCATACAGTAACAGGATAGTAAGAGCAGGAGAGAGGATGAGTGTACATGAGTGGGCAAACACAGAGCAAATAAGAGCAATGTACTGGTTTATGGATTTGTGTGTGTGTGAGTGGGGGGGGGGGGGTTGGTTCCCACACACTTATACTATGGGGACCTCATGGAATTGTAAATGCACATTATTTTATTTGAAATTGATGGCATGATTATCATAATAGCTATTATGATTAAGGTTGGGGTAAGTTTCTATGACATGAATGGAAGTCTCCACAATCAATAAAGAACAAATGTGTGTGCGTCTGAAGTCCAGCATCCAGTAATATATTTATGCTGCTTAATATAATGAAATTAGGTTGAGTGAATTAATTCACTATTTCCATAATATCATTTAATATGGAATGTAATTTGGAGATGTCATCACATTAAGTGCCACTCTAACTCCATTACAATATATATTGGGATGTTCTAAACTATTTAAAAGGAAACTCATTCAGTAAGTTCAGATCATTTATAAACACTCACAGTTAAAATGATTTTCGATTTTGTTATAATAAATTCAGGTTCAAGAGGAATGTACTGCTTTGCTGTGTATTTTACACTATATCACTTTCTTTTTCCTTTATTTTCAATATTAGATTGTATATATAATAAAACATTGACATTGTTAAGAATATACTATATACTCTGTACAGGAGTAAATTGTCAAAACAGATCTACCATAAACTGGAATATCTGTCCACATTATCTTCCATCTATTAACTATCCTCTACTAGATGAAGGGTCGAGGGGGGTTCCCCGTACCCATCCAGAGGAGAACGTTTTGGGCCCTGGGCATATACACCCAGGACAGGGCTTCTATTGCTGGGCACACACTCACTCACACACACACTGTATAAAATGTTTTTGGATTGTGGGAGGAAACTGGAGAACCCCGAGGTGGCCTATGCGGACGCAGGGAGTATATGGAAGCTCCACCCAGATTGGGATTTGAGCCTGGATCCTCACCACTGACACTGAGAGGCGAACATGCTAACCACTAATCTACTGCGCTGCCCACCGGTTACCCAATGTTATTATTTGTTCATTGATAAGTGCAGCTTTAAAGAACAGCTATAAAGGCATGATGGGTAATCTTAAGCTGCTGGTACCATTATCTACCATTGTCAATGAGATACACAACCTACATCTAAACACAGGACTTACTAAGATTTAAGTCATTAAATTACTGCAAATGTTACAATTATCTTATTGTTCTAACTTGTGTTTTGTCAGCAGAGCAGAGAGAAAGCCCACCATGAGTCACGTCCTCAGATTCCACGCTTTCTTACTTTAGATCAAGAAATAAACATGTTGTATGTCCTGAATGTCCTGAGGACAAAGTGCTCTCTTTCTTGCTAGTTCTGTGTGTTTCTTTGATTAGCAATATGAAGTTTGCTGCATTTGTGTTCAGGAATAAAGGCTAAACCCTCCAGGCTACGCTAATGTGAAATGCACTGATAAGAGCTGGAATGCAGAAGCATGTATTGTTAGCGCCAGCATGCGTGGGTGCTTTCCACTCTCTGATGGATGATGTTGTAGTGGCTGATGTGGCATGCGGAGGTGTTTCACTCAACATCCATCCAACACGTACATCTCATCAACCTGTTTTTAACCTAACCAAAACCAACCTTTCAGCCTGCTAAATGCAAAGCTAATTCTTCAAAATGGTGGCACACAGTAGAAGTTTTACTGAATGCTTTCAAAACATTTTTGTAATACACTAGTGCTTAAAAGTCGATGAGCCATCTAGAATGTTCTATAGTTCATGTTGCATAAGCCTGACTTAATCATTACTAGACTTCATTCTAATATCATAGAAAAACAATTGCACATGGAAAAATCTATTACACCTGGTCATTAATTTATTGGGGCAGCTCGGAAGCTTATTGGTTAGCAATTTTGCCTCTCAGCACTGGGTCTCCAGGCTCCGTGTGTCTGCGTGGGTTTTCTCCGGATTCTCTGGTTTCCTCCCACAGTCCAAAAACATGCATTTAAGGTAAATTAGCTGCTCCAAGTTGCCCATATTTAAATTACAGCTATATAGTGTGTGTCTGAGTGAGTGAGTGGGTGTGCCCAGCGATGGATTGGCACCCTGTCCTGGGTGTATCTGCCCAGCCCCTGAGGCACTCCCATGGATAGACATGAGAATCCCCATCATGACCCTAGTCTCTAGAATAGGATTAAGCAAAAGATAATTACATCAGAGTTTTTTTTATTGAGCTAAGATCCAATATAACACAAGTGAGTGTTGAACGTCTATATACCTTTGCTATTCATTATCTTTAAATAAACCTTTTCAGGACTTGAGACCAGACTTGTTCTGTGTAATTGGTGGGTTTCCCCACATGAACTTGCTTCATTACTAGGTCACTGGACCATTTGAATACCTGAATGTTGTTCTTCTTTACCAAGTCTGTGGTAGAATGCCTTGTATTCTTATGCACTTCGTTTTGCTGCATGACCCACTTTCTCTGGAGATTCTCTTGAGATGCAGTGAAATATGCACAATTCATTAAACCCTCACCACTGTATTTTACAGACGTGATGTAGCTCTTATACCAGGATGCCTTTTTTTCCTCGCTTCTTAGTTAAACCTTCAGTCATTTTCTTTGTAATATTTTCCATCACAAAAAATCTATTAAAAACATTTTCCCAATAAATTTCTGGTTTTTTTATACAGATACTGCAGATGTGTTGTTGTTTTCTGTATGCTGGACTCATAATCAAAGCTGGGTCATTAGTTTATCTAGCCTTGCATTCTATAACACAACTTGCTTTTAAAGTGTTATGTATTTGTCTTTTTGTATATATTTTGAATATGAGATTAAATTTAAATTGTTCAAACTGTATATGTAATCTATTTTAAAATAGTAAATTGCTACAGTTTATTAATGTGTGTATGTTGTCATGTATACCAACAGGCTTCTAACTATTTCTTTTCATCTGATTGAGTGATTTTTCTTTTATCGATTATGTTTTGCTGAGTTTACTGATTGATTCCTATGCTTTCCAAATTCTCATTTTGTTAATTATTGTTAGTTAAGCAGTGATTTCTGATTGGTTCTTTGTTGATATATCAGCCTTTAGTTCTGCTTGGCACAGAGAGGTTTATTTCATTTAGTTCATCTCCTGATCGGACTGTGGTACGTCTCCATAGTTGGCATAGTTGAGCCCAGTTGTCCAGTTTACTGTTTATTATAAAGCTTCATACTGCATCCATTTCCTCTGCAATGTGTACTGTGTTGATTTAGCCAGTGCTTCATACTGTGCTTGTGGAGCCTGTGCTGTGTGGCAAAACATAACCCCAGTGGTGTTTTCTATTTAATGTGGAATACGGGCAGGTGGGTAAGGGGTGTCAGCCTAGGACTTATGAGCACAATTGGGTGCAGAGAGAGAGAGGGGGGTATTTAGAGAGCAGTGGAATAATGGCAGCCAGTTGAGGCACAGCAAAGCAGAGCATGACAGCTTCAGATGTTGGATTGATGTTGCATATGGATGGAGTTAGAAACCTTTGTTTAGCCATTAAATGGATTTTCAGTGATTTGGAGAAGTACCATTATCACTGTTATTTTGAAAATGTCTATGAAGGTAGAAAGACAAGCAGCTGAGCTTGCTAAGTGAAGCACAATTATTGGCTAGCATTCCACATTTTAGAGGAGCGTTCATAAAGAACTGGCATACAGTATATTATGAATGCATTTTGGCCAAAGAAGTTTCCAGGACACAGCTACGGAAACTGAAACCACATCCACATCTTTAATGAACAAACTCTAACGTAAAGAAGTAAGCAGGACCAGTGACCCCTTTGCTCACATTGTCACAGGGCTGAGCCAGAGGAAAACAGGAAAGGGACCGCTCCAGAAGGAAAGTCAGCATTCACAGTGAACACATTCAGTGGCAATTCACAGTAATGGCTTTCAAACTCTGGGACGTTACTGCCACATTAGGGCGGCTGATGGAGTCAGTGCTCGCTGAGTCAGATGCATCATTTATTTAGACAATGTGCTGGACCCAGTGACAAACTTTGATGGGGCACTCGCAATCCCTGGGACAGTGATCCAGGTCAGCAAAGTAGCAAACTTCTGCTTGAATTCTGAGAAGTGTTTTTCCATAAGCTTAGTTCTGGAATATTGCAGGCTGATGTTATGAAGTTTGTATAAAACTTGTGAATATAATTTAGGTTTTACAATCAGAAGAGGCAGCAACGTTTACGCCTCCTGTTCCAGTTTCTTTTTTAAAATCCAGGCTTAAATTTTCCCTCTTACAGAGTACACACAGGGAATAGATCTCGCTCTCTCCCACTTTCTCTCTCTCTCACTCACACACACACTCTCTCTCTCTCTCTATATATATATAATGTGGTGGGCGGCACTGTGGTTTAGCATGTTCTCCTCTCAGCACTAGGGATTCCCGGTTCGAATCCCCATCTGGATGGAGTTTCCATGTTCTCCCCGTGTCTGTGTGGGTTTCCTCCGGGTTCTCCGGTTTCCTCCCACAGTCTAAAAATATAGATCAAGTCAATTGAGTTCTCAAAATTGCCCCCTATAGAGTGTGTCTGTGTGAGTGAGTGTGTGCCCAGCGATAGATTGCCCCCCTGTCCTGGGTGTATCTGCCCAGCGCCCGAAATGTTCTCCCCTGGATGGGCATTGGTTAAGTCCAAACTCTTTGGTGAGGCTTTTAAAAGCCTTTTCAGCCTGATTAGTAACAACGATTCTTTTGAGGTCCCTAACAATCTTCTTCGTTCCTGCTGTAATACATTTCCACAAACATTTGGTGAAGACTTAGACTGCTGTTAATTAAATTAAACAGGGCTCCAACTCACACGTCAGCCAACGGATCAAAAACACCTTTCTCTTATTTTTACCTTTAAATTATTTGCTGATCCTAAAGGTTCAAATATTTTTTCCACTTGCAGATGAGAATGTAATATTTTATATCACCTTATAATTTCATGATTTACATTGTGGGAACTAGCTTACAGTCCCCAAAGCATGTGCTCTACCACAGTGTAGTTCATAAACATATTTTAGTTTCACAATGGTTCCCTTAATTTTACACACACACACACACACACACACACACACACACACACACACACACATACATACATAATGCAAGCACAATTTTACATGTCTTAATGCAGCAAAAAGTGAGAGAGGTGAGAATAAAAAATGGATAACACAAAGAAATAAATACTTGTTTTATGTGTTTGTTTGTGTGACTGTTTATTAGCTCACTGTAATCACTGTTTTCATCCTTGGTCCCGTTAATAGCTCCATCTGGTAGCATCTGCAGGAAAAACCCTTGTTCACTGAACAATCTGGTGACAATTCCCTTTAGCTGCGGCTCTGTAAAAGAAAATCACAGGGAGCGTTACTATACTTGGCTCATTTCAATATCAAAACTCAAGTGTTGTAGGGGTGGGTAAGTTTTGGAAGGGATTTGTTTTTATTCCTTTGTAAAGTGTTCTATTCCCACCAGTTCAATAAATTATGTTCCACCTTGTTTCCTGCAGTTTAATATGCTACTTATATTTTGTGTATTTTAGCTGCCATTAATGTGTATGTTTAATTTGTGTCTTTAGTTTTGCACTGCATAAAAATTAAATAAGGTTAAGTTTGAAGACAGGAATCCAAAGTCCAAAAGATACCGTAAAACAGTAGAACTTGGAACACAAATTCAATGCTATACCAAACTGTAATTTTATAACTTTAAAAGTAAAAACAACGAGACTCAAAAGCGACTCCAACTAATACTGCAACAACATTGAATTGTTTCAGACTTTGTGATTTAATCAAATGTACAATTTTGATTTGCAATCCATGCATGCTCACTTATTTGAAAGTGGCCATGTTGCTAGCATTCTTGTTTAATAGCATATATAAATACATTTATAAGCCAGTTGTATGTTTTGTGGATCACAGATCAGTGTTTTAATTGAAAACCCTGCTGGACCCAGTGAATAGATTTGCCAGGTGTATTTTTATATACGTTAATCTGAAGTTAAAACACATCACTCATTTCATTTCAGTTACAGTTTTGCCTCTGCCTGAACAAACCTATTTGTGTCACATAGTTTAATTTTATGTTTGTGTGGCATGAATTTTTTTTTGTGGTTTTAAAAGTGTGATGTCAACTCCAGGTAAATTGATTAAATTAATCTTATAAGATTAATTAATCTCCCTGAGGCAGATAGTATGCTCAGTGTATAAGTAGGAGCAGCAGAGAGAGAGAGACCTCAGAGCTTCAATTTCCACTACAAAATCCACACCGTTGCTTTGATTCCCACAACATTTAACATATTTACTCTTTTGGACACTGCAGAGGTTCATATAACCCTCACAATCACCTCTACACCGTTTGAGCAGCAACACAAGTGATTGGTGGCCAAGAGTGTTTAGTGCTGTTGTGCGCTGAGGAAACGTGTATATAGAGGATGTGGAGGTTGCTTTGTTTTTTTGTTTTTTTTTCTCCAAGTAAAGACCAAGAAGCAACCAGTTACATGTTTGCAGGAAATGGCATTACAGGCAAGTTGAACAGATAAAGGGCTAGTGGTATATAAAATTAAGTTTCTTTAATAATAATATAATTTTTTACCTCTAGCTACACAGCTAGTGTTGGTGATGTGCTTAGTGCACCTGTGATTCACTACAGCTGTATTTAAAGCCAATCATATTTTTAGCATTATGTTGCATTGCATCATTCGGAATCAGCGATTCTGTCCTTCCGCACAGCTACTCCACTATATATCAGGGCAGATCACAATTTGTCTTGCTGACCTGCTGAAAGGAGGAAAGCAAAACGAGCACAAGAACTGAGCCACTAGCCAGCTACCAGCTGTGACTGAAGTCCGTCACTGTCCAAATGCATGCTGTATGAAAACTGAAGATACAACTATGTTCCAGATCTGATTGTGTTTGTCTGCCATGCATTGGCCAGTTGACCCGTCACAAGTGGTTGCCCACTTTTCACCACTGTTATAAGTGCTGGGTTGCTCCAGCACTCCCTACAACTTTGAGCAATGTAAGTCCATTTAAAATTGCACATTTAAAAAAATAAAATAAAATAAAAAATGTCTATAAAATATTTTATTTTTTACTGGTTTCTGTTCTTATATATATTTAAGGTTTTACAATTTGTTTCAACAATTAATGAAGCCAACAAACTTTCATCATTGACTTTTTCATGTCAAACTTCATGTCTGCTGAAATCTGCTCCAAAAAAACGAAATAATCTGAAAACACCTACAGTGAAAGTCTCTGAACGTCTTGCTTTCAGGGTCCATTGACTTATGCATTGTAAAAATGGCCAGGATTGTCCTTGTGTTTTGAATTTCATGCATAACATCCAAAGGCTTAACGTAACTCAGCTACTATTCTCATGGATTAAAAGACCCTTAAACATTTGAAGCTCAACCAGAGTCTTTGGGATTTCCGAATTTTATGCCAGAGGACCAAAAGTTAACTTCCTATTCCAGGACTTTCTGTCAGGATTTTATGCTTTTAAAAACTGCTTTAAAAAAAATATGGCAGAGCTCAACTGAAAAGTAGAAAACTGAAATGGATTAGAAGTATTTCTTATAACTTGTTGCATAGCTGGGACCAAAGTGCTAAATGGATTGAAGAAAATCTCATCAAAACCAGAAGAAAAGTCCTCTTTAAACTAACAGTGTGAACACAAGAAGGTTATTTACATACTTTCAGGTTAAGTTTAACAAAATGCTTCTGTTCTGTAAATTTATGAAGACCTAAATGTAAAAATAAATACAGAGGTAATATAAATGTCTTGATTTTTTATTCTATAAATCAAGAAACCCTTTTTTTAGGTGGGATGATGGGTAACAGATACTAAAAGCAGCATCAGCACAGTGTGTGCATCAAAGCGCTCTCTTTTCTTCTGTTAAATGTGCGAGTATACATGCAGGGCTAAAGACAGTGTATAGGCAAGAGACTACACCAGCAGCGGGACCCTCATTTCCATCAGAACTCAGCCTTTAACCGTTCTCCCTAACCATTCACATAGATTTAAAGACCCCTAAACTTTTCAAGCTCAACAAGAGACTGGGATATTTCACGAGGACCAAAAGTGTACTCCCTGTTCCGGGGCATTCGTTCAGGATTTTATGCTTTTAAAACGGTGTTAAGAAAATGAGCCAGAGCTCAAAAGAAAAGTAGAAAAGAAATCTCACCAGAACCAGAAGAAAAGACCTCTTTGAACTAACAGTGTGAACACAGGAAGGTCAGTTACATACTTCAGGTTTACTGGTTTTACAGTTAAAGATCTAAATGTAAAAACAAAAACAGAGGCTCTCGGTTTTTGGTCCTAAAACATAAGAAACCCTTTTTTAGGTGGGATGATGGGTAACAGGTACTAAAAGCAGCACAGTGTGTGCGTCAGAGCTCTCTCTTTTCTTCTGTTAAAGATGCGCGTGTGCACGCAGGGATGGAGAGAGTGGAGAGGCAAGAGACTACACGAGCAGCGGGACCCCCGCCCACCCACCCACCCCACCCACCCCACCAGACCGCAGCTTCTCCGCGCTTCCCCTTAACCGAACTGACCTGGTTTTCTGGGAGCAGGTCGTTTCTTTCCGCTGCAGATACGAACTTTGCTGAAGAGCCCGAACAGCCGGCGGCCGCACAGGGCGCGCGCTTCTTTGGCCGGGCTGGTGCGGCGCGCGGCCGCGGTCCCGCGCTCGTTGGCGCTCTCGCGCGCTTGCCGCTTTTGCCGGATGAGCGAGCTCGCGATCGCCGCGGCCATGAGGCTCACGCGGCGGTGTGGAGGCGCGCTCACCAAGCGACGCCCGAGGGCGCATGGAGGAGATCCGCGCAAAGGCGCGACGCTCCGACAGCCGGCGGCAGCGGCTCGCACATCGGCGGCATTCGCTGGCGGTCCCGTTCGCTATCACTGACACCGAGCAGCTGAGCGGAACGCCACCCCCCGTCCTGCAGCGCGTCCCGCTCCCTCCCTTCAGCGCAGCATCCTGAGTGAGGCACGGGGAGGAGTGCCAACGCGCACGTGTGGAGAACAGGGGGAAGAAGGGAGCTGCTGGCTTTCAAGGAAAGTAGATGAAGAACACGAGGAGAAACTAGTTTTTAAGGTTTAGAAACATCAGATCCCCATTCCCCCCCTCTCCTCTTTAAAAAGTGCCCTTTCATGAGATTATTTATCCATTTTTCAAACTGTTGTTACATTAATATTGTTTGATCATTCATTCGTTATCCATCCATCCATTATCTTCCACTTTATTGTCTACTAGGGGCGTGGAGGGGGGGTTCCCCATGCCCATCCAGGGGAGAACGTTTTGGGTGCTGGGCAGGGGCACCCAGGACAGGGTGCCAACCTATCGCTGGGCACACACTCACTCACACAGACACACTCTATATGGGGGAATTTGGACAATTCAATTAACCTGATCCTTGTTTTTGGACTGTGGCAGGAAACCGAAGAACCCGGAGGAAACCCACACGGACACGGGGAGAACATGGAAATTTCACCCAGATTAGAAGGAACCGGGAATCCCCAGCGCTGAGAGGAGAACGTGCTAACCACCATGGGGCCATGCTGCCCCATTCATTCATTATATATGTCAGTCTAATATTTCAGTCTGCAGTGGAGAGCACATTCAGTTCTAATAAATGATGGTTTTGGATGAAAATGTTTGAATAAATGAACCTGAGCTTCAGCAGAAAAGCATGACGAGTCAGTCAAAGATGAGACAGTTTGAACAAGGTTTTGATTTGAAACACCGTAACTTTGCGACAGTTTACACCTTCTGACGGTTTCTGAAAGCTAAGAAGCTGCTCTTTACAGGCAACATACAGTTATTACAGTAACTTACTCCCACTGCTGGTCTCCCTCACACACACACAGAGCTTAGAAGCACAAACAGCTGATGGAGACTTAATCATACAGTCCCGCTGCTGGAGAAGAGGCTGTTTTAATGTTTTAAAACTCTTTCTGTTGTTACTGACCAGCATGTCCTTAAAAGGATAAACAGAAAAAATCACATGTACACATTCTCTTTGTAATGAAGCTGAAATTATAGAACACGTTTGTTCAGAATGCATGAGCACAAACAGAGGAACGCACTTCGCCCTTCATACAATCAGCGGGAGGTGCTGCCATGATGTACTTTTCCTTCAACATAACCAACTTAGCATGTCGCACGACAAACAACCTGCAACCAAAGAGACTCAATCCAGTGTGAAACTTAATGCTCCAGGAACACTTCTGTTCTCTCTTCATTAAAGAGGCCAGTCAGCATGACCCAAATACACTCATCAGAACACACACACACACACACACACACACACACACACACTTTTTCTGTTAACTCTATTAACTCCAGATCCTGAAATATTTAACAGGTGTATGCACTCGCAACCCAGAAAATGTTTAAAGCACTAAAAAGATTTCATTTCTTATAAAAACCATTGATAGTAATCAGTTTAATTATTAAATAATGCATTTGCCTTGAATATGTAGCATAGTAATTATATAACGGTGCAGTTATGTAACTACATGAAAAATAACTAACAGTATAATGATGATGTAGTTATCTCACAGTTAAACTATATCAGTTAATGCTGTTACACAAATTACAGTATACATTATTGTGAATTTGATCACATATCTAAAGATGTAAGTAATTTGAATTAGAGAAGTTAAATTTCTCCTCTGTGTGTGCGGAGGCGGACTAACCTGTCCGCATACCCGGCTATCACAAAGCAGGAACTGTCTCCAGCTGTCCCCTGACCCTAATCAGGATTGGCTTTTGGGAAACTGATGGAATAAATACTAATAACAATAGTATTATTAGTAATAGAATTAGTAATAGAATTTTTAGGGTCACACGGAGATGTAGTGGTTAGCACATCTGCCTCATAGCACTAAAGATGCAGGTTGGAACCCTGATCTGGGTGGAGTTTCCATGTTCTACCTGTGTACGTATGACTTTTCTCGGCATTGCATAGTCAAAAGGCACAGATTCAAGGTGAATTGGCTATCTTAATTAGATAATACAAGAATGGATGTTTTTCTGCTTATATTTTGTTTCCATTATTTTCTCCAAATCAATCACTAAATAAGAATTAATATATTATTCGCATATTAGCAGTTTAAAGCAACATGCATAGTGTAAACCTTACACCAACTTGTAAACCTTCACTATCACAATGTACTAAAGTGAAAATAAGTACAAAAATGTCACTGTAATGATATAATAGGTTCTTAACAGTTTATAACCTTTATAACAACATGATCATGTAAATATTACTTTTATGTAAGTGTCACATGCTGAGACACAATGAGAACTGGAGACAGGATTTTTCAGGCACAGGAAGAAGCTTTATTAACAGATTGCATAAAACCCAACACTATTATCAAATGTAGCTGATGAAGCTGCCATCCTGCCACGTTCCTGGTGCCGATATGATCTCTCTCCACTCTGTATGTCTGGCTTATCTGAGCTGCACACTGATCATTAGCAGAACCTCTGGCAGGTTCATCAGTTACCTCTAATTACCATCTATTGCCTTTCGTTCTGCCTTTCCCCCAAAAATCATGTTCCTCTATGTCCCTGTCACACTGCCGCTACAGGATGTCCTGCAGACTGACATACTCGGGGTGGAAAGGGCAGGTGCTGTGGTGAGGTTAGATCTGAAACTGAAATAAAGAGTGGGAGAAGGATCACAGTATCTCCTCTTGCTGCCATCATGTCTACAGTTACAACTTCTTTGGCCCACAGGTTCCTGACCTCCGTGTTACAGCATAAAGCCACCCGCGTGCCATTACAGTCTTTAAAGAAACTCCTGTCTTAAGGCTCTCCTCTCTATGAAGCTCACGCAAGAGCGGCTGCTTCTCCAGCACTGTATTCACGATCTGATGATTTTTCATTAAACATTCTAACAATCCTAGTTCCCTTATTCATTCATCATGTCAAGTGGTTTTCTGTGCCGGTATCCCGATGTCTGTGTCCATGTTAAGTGTGGTTTCATTTTCATTCAGTGTTGTGTGATTTACACAGTATAAATTATCCATGTAACCTGAGTCTAGCAGCTTATTCTTTTCCGTCCTTAATCTCCTCTGTATTTAGGTTTCTTTTGTCCATTTCATTAATAGATCTTTCATTCAATTTTGTTTCTTTTAACATCGAATTTGTCTATGTTATTTAAAGGTCAGCACAGTGGCTTAGTGGTTAGCATGTTTGCCTCTTAAAGCTGGGAATCCAGGTTCAAATCCCTATCTGGTGGAGTTTCTGTGTTCTCCCCCTGTCCGTCTGGGTTTTCTCTGGGTTCTCCAGTTTCCTCTCACAGTCCAAAACCCCAGTAGAGGATTATGAAGAAGATGTTTTGTTTATTAAGTTATTGGTATTAGAGGCTATTTGTTTTGATCCAGTTCCATAGCTGTCTGAACTTGATAAATGTGGGATCCATAGCTGGAGTGAGACAAAGAGTGATTTTGTAAAAATAGCTAAAATTTGTACAGGTCTAAAAAAAATCTTTTATTAATATTTCAGTGTTGCACTATAAAACCTGTAGAATAAAGTGACATGGGAATTTCACAAGAAGCAGACTGTCATTATTGCTACAGAATCTAACATTTGGCAAGATAACATTTTATATACTTGTTTAATGGGAAAGCATTTTGGTTTATATTACTTAAGACAGCATACAACATTACAATATATTTATTAGGCATTATTTGAGTGTCTGATTTAAGGAGTAAGACTATTGTGTGTAATTGATGTAATGAATACATGCACTTAAAGTAATTGGTTAGACCTCAGTAAGGGTACATTAGTCTATGGCCTGGGGACCAAGTGTGAGTAACGTATATGATCAGGGACACTTAAGATGAGCAAACACAGGCTGTTTTGAGCCTGATTTGGTAAAGATTGTATACTGTATACACACTATTATACATAACTGTATATAAGGGCTGGTCTGATTTTTAACTCTACTGTCATTGTGATGTAATGTGGGAAGGGATGCTGGATTAACCGATCAAATGAACTCTCAATAAGCAGTCATATTTCTTACATTCTTACAAGTTTGGTCTTGTGTGAGCAACCTACCGAGTACTTTGTATTCATACATATGGGCCTACATATGAAAGGCCATCATACAGACTGATGGTATTTTAATGGATTTTATGTAGCAGAAATGGAGACAGTTTGAATTTGAAATAAACAGTTAATGTAGTGTAAAGTGTATAGAGAAATGATTTACCCAGTGGCAGTTTGAGTGGGGTGGAAGGAAGGGCCAGTGCCTGTGGAAAACAAGCTTGACCCCCACTCCACCCCGCCACCAATTTGGCTGCCAAAAATAAGGCATGAGTCATCTAAGTTTTGTGAACACACTGCTATATAATATTTAAACACTTTCGACAAAAATGTGTAATCAATAAAAAAATCATCAGTCAGAAATAAAAGTTCCCCATTACTGTAATTGATTCCTATTCCAACCAGATATCCCCCAACACTGTGAGAAAAGGGTTTCTGTGTGTGTGTGTGTGTGTGTGTGTGTGTGTGTGTGTGTGTGTGTGACAGAGAGTGAGAGATAGTAAGATTGAAAAAGATTGGGAACAGGCATGAAGCAGATCAGCTCCGACTGACATTCCTCTAACCCTTAATGGGTGCAGTGCAGAAATCGATTAAAAACTGCACACACCACACATACGCGCGCACACACACACACACACACACACACACACACACACACACACACACACACACACACACACACGTTATTGTGACTGATGGTTGTAGCGTGAATTAATCTGGAGCTCTGCCAATAAATTGACAAACACAGAGAACTGTGAGAAGTCTGAAAGGAAGTGACTCTCAGAGAGATTGAGAAAGACTAGGGTTAACACTGCAGCAGCAACATGGGGCTTTTCCTGACTAAATGTAGCAAATATAACAACCTGCACAAAATTTTATTTAAATTGTTCAAATTTTACGTTTTTGGAGACACTTCCAGCACTAACAAATGTCCCTCTCTGTTAAGAAAGATAAATAAGAGTGTGTTTTGTTGCAGCATTACATACATATGCACACTACTTGTTCATATCTAGGGATTAACATAATTTATAAATTTTATATAAATATATAAATAAATCAGTCTTATTTGCTATTATAATTCATCAGTTTTTTAATAGCATCATTAGTACTAATGTGTATATCTGTTTTTTACCCAGAAATTTAGAACGAGAGCAAAATAGGCACTACAATGTGACAACACTGACATCTAGTGGACCAAATGTAAAACTGCATATTATAGCGTCTCAACACGTTCCAATATTATAACCACTTAAAACGGCACAAATTTGATAAGGTATTTATAGTAATAGTGATTCATCAGAAGTATTTTTTTATCTTATATCCAACAACATTAACAACACATAAATTACATGTATCAGAATAATAATAATAATAATAATAACAACAGGGGCGGCAGGGGCTTAGTGGTTTGGCACGTTCGCCTCTCAGAGGTAGAGATTCCCAGTTTGAATCCCCATCTGGGTGGAGTTTGTATGTTCTCCCTGTGTCTGCGTGGGTTTCCTCCGGTTTCCTCCCACAGTCCAAAAACATGGATCAAGATCAATTGGATTCTCCAAATTTTCCCATATACAATGTGTCTGTGTGAGTGAGTGTGAGCCCAGCAAGAGATTGGGGCCCTGTCCTGGGTGTATCTGCCCAGCACTGAATCATTCTCCCCTGAATGGGCATGGGGAACCACACCCCATAGAGGATTAAGCGGAAGATAATGAATGAATAGATGGATGGAATAATAATAATAATAATAACATTCATAATCATAACAATGAAACAAGTCATGTCTTCATTTTCATCCATTATCTTCTGCTTTATCCTCTATTAGGGTCGCAGGATGTTCCTCATGCCCATCCAGAAGAGAATGTTTCGGGCGCTGGGCAGATAGACCCAGGACAGGGCGCCAATCTATCGTTGGGCACACGCTCACTCACACAGACACGCACACATACACACTCTATATGGGGCAATTTGGAGAACTCCATTGACTTGATCCATGTTTTTGGACTGTGGGAGGAAACCGGAGAACCCGGAGGAAACCCATGTGGACACAGGGAGAACATGGAAACTCCACCCAGATGGGGATTCGAACCGGGAATCCCTAGTGCTGAGAGGAGAACGTGCTAAACACTAAGCCACCGTGCTGCCCTGTCTTCATTTTATAAACAAGAAATATATATAAAAGTGCAAAGCTTCATGAATTACAGCCTCTAAATTATTTCACTAGATTTGACATCGTGTTCAGTTTTTCCATGTCACAAAAATTGTGTGATTTCCTAAAAGAGAAGGCTCTTTTATGTGGGAGTTTGAATGTTCTCTTAGTGTATGCACTACTTTCTACCTAGAGGTCCAGTTTCTTCTCATAGTCCAAAAAACATGATAATATGTGAATAGAAGGTAGATTTGTCCCTTGCTGTGGATGTGTGCCTGCCCTCTGATGGGCTGACAATCTGTCTGTTATGTTTTGTTACCATTTCACCGTAAGTACAAAGCTAGACTTCAGCACCCCGACACTAATCTTAATAAATAAATTACAAAATGTAACTATTTTATTATAAAAATCAGAATCAGAATTTATTAATCCCAGGGGGAAAACTGCAAAAAAAGTATTACTATTATTAGTATTATTAGTAGTAGTGCTATTTGCTTATTACGTAAAATACCAACACAAAACAAAATCCTCTATCCTGATGCATTCATCTCTCAATTCGTACATTTATTTAATTCCAAGAGAGGGCGCTGTGATTGGATTTTTAACAACTTGAATTTCTAAAGCATTAAGTATCTTAAAGTGAACATGCCACACTATATAAAATTTATTATAAGCACAAATATAACACATACCCGTCATCTTTAAATATACGAAATTACTGAAATAAGATGATTGTAAAACAGCCGATATCAATGCATTAAACATGACGTAGTGTGTTTTATGACCTAGTGTGTTGATCTGGAGGTTTTTGGTCTCATTTACATAGCTACAAGCATTACCTACAGTATGTGCTGTTAAAAACTTCGTTAATATCCGTTATACTGAACTTTATTGGCAGACAGAACTGGTAGTCTTAATTATCTTAATCACTTAAATTAATCAAAATAATGAGTAGAGGAGGCGGCACAGTGGCTTAGTGGTTTGTCATGTTCTCCTCTCAAAACTAGGGATTCCCGGTTCGAATCCCCATCTGGGTGGAGTTTCCATGTTCTCCCTGTGTCCGCATGGGTTTCCTCCGGGTTCTCCGGTTTCCTCCCACAGTCCAAAAACATGGATCAAGTCAATTGAGTTCTCCAAATTGCCCCATATAGAGTGTGTATGCGTGTGTGTCTGTATAAGTGAGTGTGTGTCCAGCGACAGGCACTAGCACTTAAAATCCAGTCTTGCAAAATAAGGGGCATGCATAATAAATTTTAACAACTTATGATGGTTATAAAAGCTCCTTCAGGTAGAATGTTTAGATGTTACAATACTTTTACTCATATTGTGTATGTCTTTAAGATTATGAAAGCTGCATTTTTATTTTTTGTATTTTATACATGAGACATATTCTGATACAGATCATGTTGCAAACCTATTCTACATAAAATAAGTAACATTACAGAATATAAATCATGGTACACAATTCTGATGAGCAAATCTTAGGCAAATTAATGGAACTGTATAAATGAACATCAAAGCTGCATAAAATCTCTAACAAGTCTCTCAGACAGCCATCTACACATGAGGACAAACTGAATCCATTAGTCCAGTGTATTTTTCTGCTTCTATCTATAAACAGAACTCACTTGTCTGAGTTATTAGCTGTCTTTCATTGCAACATTTCTAGGAAAGTCAATTTAAAAGAACTTAGGAGACTGTAGAGGAGTGGACTGGGGTTGTGTGTTTTTCTCAGCTTCTTTGCATTTGCTTCATTCATTAGGATGTGAAGTTGACATGTCTCTCATCTGTGGGGATCAATTTTGTAGACAAATGGAAGAATTTAATTTGTGCTTTGAAGAAACCTTGCTCATGACAATGTCAATGTGACTGCTGCACTTACAATTACAGAGGTGTAAATTTTAACTGATAAATGACCACATCACATCCTCTCCATTTTAGTGAGGTCATGTCACATGTTTCTGCAATTTATGTTAAAGTGCATTGACTATAATATAATATAGTCCGTTTTTACTATGCACCCATTTCCATTAATATACTTCTTTAGTGACACAAGCCCTTAAAAGCCTACAACCTCTGTACATTCCATTTAATTATTTATCAATTCTCAATCAAAATCCTAAAGAAGAAACATAAGCCTATCCGAGAGTGCTCATAGGACAAATAGCAGTAAATATTCTTGGACAGTGATCGCTGACCAGAAGTATAGACAAAAGCATTTACAGATACTACAACATTTATGTCTAGTATGAAATTTCTAAACCACTATTGTGATTTTATACAAGAAATTCTAAGGGAAGACCAAAAAGACCTGCATGCAAATACTCAAACACATCACCTCCTTACAGTGAGCAATTAGTCAAATATAGTGCAAAGTTGAGCTATTTATTCTGCTTCTAATGGTATGCCTTTGTTAGATATTTAGAAAAAGGTCATGATTTTTAATTTTAAAACTCGCAAACAGCTAGTTTAAATAATGTTAATGAGAGACAGTTGAGAATTAAATAATCTGTAAATAATAAATAAAGGGTTGTTTGTATCATTTTGTCCTTGGCACAGATTGCGGATCGGATCACCCTCTGTAATGTACTGACAAGCTGTCTCTGTCTCTATGTACACTTCAGCCCTGCCTTCTAGTGCTGCATTTGAAATGGAAACTCTGCATAGCTGAGCTAATGCACAGGAAGAGAGGAAACCGTGAGCATTTAAACATTGACTCAGAAGCTCTGTAGGACTTATAGGAAGATAAGAGTTTGCAAAATCATAAATAAATTAACAGATAATAAAAAACTCATAAATAATGTAAAATGTGTTCTATGCAAACCACAATAATCAGATCTTGAGAACATTGAAATAAAAACAAACTAATTCTCATCATTCGTTCTACTGAAAGGCGACATATATGCTCCAGTCTATGGTTTCAACAATTAACAGTTTAGTTAAGAGTCACTTGTGAATAATGTGAACTGTGTGTATCCATTGCTAAGTATTTTTATATGTTTGAACTCTACAATCGTGGAGAAAATAATACTTTACTTTTATTTGATTTCTATTATTTTCTGCATCAGGACATAACAAAAAAGCTGATCCTTAGATGGTCTTCAAATTGGTTAAATACAACCTTATAACAACACATGACAATTACACCATGTTACTTATTTAATAAAAATGTAATCAAATTATAATAGTATGTAAAAAATACAAACATAGTGTATTGAATTAACAAGATTTTACTGAGTAAGAAGAAGTCAGATACTGCTAATTTATTGCCCTTTATTCGTGTCATCTGTAAATATGACCAGAAAAAAAGAGACGTTTTGGCAGGTGGTTAGTCATGGGGCATTTAGATGTATTAACACAATTCCAAAAACGAACGACATCAGCAATGATCTTAGTGAAGCAATTGTTGCTGTCTATCAATCTGGGAACTGTTACAAGGTCATTTCAGTTTGAAGTCCATAATTTCACAGCAAGAAAGATTGTTCACAAGTAAAACACATTTAAAACAATCTCTCCTGAGTGGATCTCCCAGCAAACTTAACTCAAGGTCAGACCGTGCAATGCATACAAAATATGCAAGACATCACAGACTCTACACACCTTAGAATGTTCATGACAGTACAATTAGGAAACAACCTAACAAATCTGATTAGTTTGGAAAGGTTGCTAAAAGAAAGCCTTTTCTTTAAAAAAAAACATGGCAGCACAGATAACAGATAACTAAGGGGGCATTTCAACAAACCACAAGACCTCTGAAGTAAAATGATTTGGACAGGATGTGCCACGCTGAAATTTAATGAAAATCAAACACATTACATCAGAACAACACCATACCATCTGTCAAGCACGTTGCTAAAGGGGTGATCATTTTTGTTGGCTTTGTCTTAAGCACATCATCAAAACAGAATGACTGAAAAATAAAATAATTCGGGTTTTGCCACATCAAAATCTATACCCCAGCCCAGTTAAAAAGCTGTGGCAGAGCTGAGCATAAAGGCTTGACTGTAAATGAATTAAAGTAAAGTAAGGACAATGATAGACAATGTAACTGTGACTGATAACAAAGATATTGCTGATAAGATATTGATATAAGGTATTGTTTTATATGTTTTTAACACATGATTTTCCAGTGTATTTTATGCTGTTGTTTATCTGAGATTGAATTTGCTTCATTTTAAGGACTGATAATGACCATGTTTTTATTATGTTTTTTTCCACTCATTTTTCAGCTGGGGGTCTGCAGCAATTCTTGGGAGTGGATTAAATCTCAGATTATTCATACTATTTAAGTGCTGTGTTCATTACTTTTTATATATATAAAACATTTTTTTAAAATATTTATATATATATATATATATATATATATATATATATATATATATATATATATATATATTCATTCATTCATTATCTCCCGCTTTATCCTCTATTAGGGTCGCGGTGGGGTTCCCCATGCCCATCCAGGGGAGAACGTCTCGGGCGCTGGGCAGACAGACCCAGGACAGGGCGCCAATCCATCGCTGGGCAAACACTCACTCACACAGACACACTCTATATGGGGCAATTTTGAGAATTCAATTAACTTGATCCATGTTTTTGGACTGTGGGAGGAAACCGGAGAACCCGGAGGAAACCCACGCAGACACGGGGAGAACATGGAAACTCCACCCAGATGGGGAATCGAACCGGGAATCCCTAGCGCTGAGAGGCGAATGTGCTAACCACTAAGCCACCGTGCCGCCATATATATATATATATATATATATATATATATATATATATATATATATATATATATATATATATATATATATATATATATATTAAAATATCATAATTACAGCATTTATTAATCAAAATAATAATTGTGTAAGACACAAAAATAAATTATGGAGGCAGATAATTCAGTTATGAAATAAGAACACTGATCAAGCTTCTGATGGCATTCTATGTCTGTCTTTGATTATATATTTATATATGTATATTTGGTCCTTATTTACAGGGGATGTTGGTAAGAACTATACAGTTTAACTACACAACTATTAATTTATGATACTAAAAATTGATTCAACAGTTTCTATTTTTTTACATAAACTGTGAAAAAGTAGTGAAGCTACAAACACACAGACTACTATTACATTAATTTAAAGATGTGTTATAATTATAGTATTAAACATCCATCTATTATTTTCCGCTTTATCCTCTATTAGGGTCGGGAGGGGGGGGGGGGTTCCCTATGCCCATCCAGGGGAGAACGTCTCGGGCGCTGGGGAGATACACCCAGGACAGGGCGCCAATCCATCGCTGGGCACACACTCACTCACACAGACACACTCTATATGCACATTCCAGTTAAAGGGTTTTTGGCTTGCAAATATTCAAGCACCCCACCTTCCTAGTCTAGGCTTAGCACTGGAGTTTTTGCTGAGCTATGATATGGTGCTTCAATCTGTTCCCTCCTCCCCCAAAAGCCCATCACTAACTAATGCTGCATCTGTGTTCACGTGTTATACTTTACAAGTCACACTACATGGCCAAATGCATCTGTGCAGAGGATTCCTGCCCAACTTACTAAACGATATGGTTATGAATTTTTTGTTCACATGATTTTTGTTTAATTTGGTGTCTCAGTTTACAGCCGAACAAGAATGTCTCAAATTTATACAATCACAAATATGTTTTGGTATATAGAAAACACCATCTCATGTGAAAAATATGAAGAATAAAATTCCACTAGTGATAATAAATATATTGATCTGTCTGTGTATGTGTGTGTGTGTGTGTGTGTGTGTGTGTGTGTGTGTGTCTGACCAGGTTCAGCAGTCTCACTCCTCCCCCTCGTTCCCTCCTCTTCACCTTCTTCCTCTGCTTTTGTACCATGAGAGAAAAGTCGCCGAAATGCACCAAGAAACCGAGTCATGCTTTTCCTCACCTTCCTGTTCTCCCCTATTCTATGTGCGTGTGTGTGTGTGTGTGTGTGTGTGTAACAGAGATATGTCTTAAGTCAGTGTGGCTATTATTAACACTGTTTACACGACAGAAGTGCTGCACAAGGAGATTCCAAATACTCCTACATTCACATGCACACTTATACACACACATATATACAGTATAAGCTTTTACCCACAATTACATACAAACGTTTTCTTTCTCTATATCTTAAATACAAAGACACACACACACAAACACACACACACACACACACACACACACACACACACACACACACTCAAGGTTAACATTAATTCACTATCTGATTTGGATGCCACGTTTGTAGGACCCAGAGCCAAGCAGTGATGTGATTATAAATTCCTCTCGTATTGGTTTAGTGATATCAGGTGCATCACACGCTGAAGTTGGATGAGAGGGCCTGGCTCTTACCTTCCATTTTAGTTTATCACAAAGATGTTTGATAAAGTAAGATATACATAGAAGTAAATATATTATCATGTGTGTGTGTTTGTGTGTGTATGTGGGTTTGAACATACAAACACTAGTATATTAGTCAGAGATAATGACATCATGAATAATAGAAGTGCCCAGCAATAGATTGGCGCCCTGTCCTGGGTGTATCTGCCCAGCGCCTGAGATGTTCTCCCCTGGATGGGCATGGGGAACCCCCCCCCCCCCCGCGACCCTAGTACAGGAAAAAGCGGAATAAAAAAAGTTCCCAAATTATTAACTATTAATTTTTAAAAAAGCTTTCATTTGTACGTTTGTGAGAACATGACTGGTTTAACTCTAGAGGTACTTAAGCAGTGCTAAATGAGTTTGCCGATCAGAGGACAGCTCATCTAGATTCTCTAGAAGATTCCATCTTGGAATTTCTACTCCTGCACCGTCAAAAGCATCCTCACGGGGAACATCATAACCTGGTTCGGAAACAGCACCCATCTGGACAGATGGTCACTACAGAGGGTGGGACGTTTGGCCGAACGCACCATCCGAGTAGCACTTCCAGACCTCCAGACCATCTACAGGAAGTGATGCTGCTCCAAAGCCAAAAAAATAGTGAAAGACTTCAGTCATCCTGACAACAAACTCTTCACTCTGTTGCCATCAGGACGGCGTTTTCGTGTCCTGAAGGCAAACACGGAGAGGATGAGGAGGAGCTTCTTCCCAACGGCGATTCGGACCCTGAACCAGGACTAAACGGACATTAACTTGAACCTGTAACACTGCACTGCAATATTTGCACAAAAAGCACAACCCACTTTATAATTCCATTGCACACTGTACATACAGAGTTAAATTTTATTTTATCTTATTTTTATCTTTACTCCATCCTATTTTTCTTATTCTTATCCTTTTAAACTAATTTTATTTTCTGTGGAGAGGTCAAAAAAAACAGGCCCAATTTTCATATCAATAATTATGACATTTAAACTGCAAAGTGATTGTTATTGCTTTCATTGTCTCGACTGTGAGTTTTCATTACTCAGTACTAGCCACTTCGTAAGCCTTTGTGTGAGAAGGTGTTGGAGTGGTACTGCTCAAATGAAGGACTTTCATTCTACTAAGTAACAACTGGTTATTCTGCCTTCAAACATTGTGAGTTCAAAGCCAATACAGATACCCTGTATGTGTAAAACTCTGAAAAAAATAGTTTTAATGATATGGTCCCTTAAATTAAATATTAAAGCAGTGATTATATTACAGAGCAAGTTAATAATTTTGCTTTAATTCCTGATAAGAATGTTATATATAAAACTTGTAGTTTTTTTAATGTGTAGGGGTGAATAGTTAAAACATTACAATTTTGTCATTACGGTTTTACAGATATAGTTCTATATAAAGAACTGAGGAGTTTATATGCAGCGTTTGTAAGGTGTGGCAGTGACGTCACAACCCAACACTTTAAGTGAATATGGTGTTTATTAGATAACAGTTGGGGTTTAAGTGGGTCCAGGTTTCAGGTTTCAATATATCAAATTATAGCATGAGATACTGCATCTTCCAGATGTCCACACACACACACACACACACACAGTATGGGCACATGAGTGCAGTACAGTAAGTTTGTGCTACACCTCCTGCATGTTTATCAACAAGGACTCTGCTGACCTCCACCCCGAACACACACACACATAATTCCACAGTTGAAAGTCTGCACATCTGCAGTGTGTGTACAGGCGCTGAGTCTCTGTGTGAAATAAATCATGACGTAAGTATTTCAGATGTCAAAGAGCGCGGGTTGAACATCGCCATTGCCCGTCCGGCGGTGCCGCAGTCTACACACACACACACACACACACACACACACACACCAGCGCAAGCACCACATGCGTGCACCACCCAGCCACGCGCCGTCCCGCGCGCCTCCCGTAGACGTTGCGCTGCCCCATATTTCGCTCGTCCGTTACCTGCTGATTTCTCTTTGCTCTCCATCGCACGCGCTCTCGGTAACGGAGCAGGATGCCGGTGACGAAGGTGACGACGAGGAGCTCGTGCAGCTGCGGGCGGCTCCTCTGATCTTCTCTCCTCAGTGACGGCGCTTCGCGGGGAGGCGCGCGCTCGCGTTCTCTCTCACGCGCGCGCTGTCGGGACCGAGCGGTCACGTGGACGGAGGCATGCTATAGTTTTGATGGATGATTTGTTCCGGCGCTGCTGTAGCATCGATCGGCTTCATGTTTGCATATCTTCATTTATTTTCCAGCAATATTACAGCAAGGGCAGTGATGCTGCAGACGGGCCTCTGACGTCACATGCTTACACGAACACGTCAGTCAGCACATCAGTCAGAAATGTTCAAACTGAAGTTATAACAATTAATAATGTCCGGATTTTTATTAATCAATCATTCATTCATTCATTATCGTCCACTAAATCTTTTACTGGGGCGGTCTGGGTGGGTGGTGGTTCTCCATGTCCAGGGGAGAGTGGCAGATACACCCAGGACAGGGCACCAATCTATCGCTGGGTGTATCTGCGCAGCACCGACATCAGCTCTGTGCTGATTGGCTGACTACAAAAACATGGAGACCTTCGCAAACAGGTGAGCGCGCGCGCGCGCGCGTGTGTGTGTGTGTGTGTGTGTGTGTGTGTGTGTGTGT
>JAFMOD010000105.1:132010-144510 GCA_019802435.1 Corydoras maculifer | reverse complement strand
GAGATGAGATGAGATGAGATGAGATGAGATGAGATGAGGTGAGGTGAGGTGAGGTGAGGTGAGGTGAGGTGAGGTGAGGTGAGGTGAGGTGAGGTGAGGTGAGGTGAGGTGAGGTGAGGTGAGGTGAGGTGAGGTGAGGTGAGGTGAGGTGAGGTGAGGTGAGGTGAGGTGAGGTTCCATTTATTGTCGTTGCACATGTGCAACAAAATTTGAGCAGAAATCTTAGGTGCATAACCAAACATTATAAACAAAATAATAAAAGAATAAGAAGTTTTATATATATATATATATATATATACATAATGTCATTAATATTGCACATAGTAAGTTATTGCACATAATGAATTATTTTGCACATGGGTTATAATGCACATAAAGGATAATATTAACGTGATTAATGCTGAGTCCAGTTATCAGTGCGGGGTTGGTTTGTGGGTTGTGCGTGCTTAGGTGTATTCAGTTCGCGTACAGTGCTGGGACAGAAGCTGTCTGTTTGTCCTGGATGTGATGGACCTGAAGTGTTTTTCCGAGGGTAGCTGCTGAAATAGATGATGTCCAGGGTGGGAAGAGACTTTCAGGATGTTAGCTGCCCTACTGAGGCAGCGAGAGCTGAACAGGTCCTCCAGACTGGGCAGTGGACGGTGATTTTCTGGGCTGTGTTGATCACTCTCTGTAGTGCTCTCCTTTCTGCTGCTGAACAACTGTTGTGCCACGTGGAGATACAGTATGTTAACACACTCAATGGCACAGCGGTAATAGGACACTAGCAGGTTCTCCTGAAGGTTATTTTTCCTAAGAACTCTCAGTACAAACTTTTAAGATTATTTATGTGACCTTTATTTGGTAATCACCAAATTATTTCTTGGATACAGCTAATGGACACATTTCCACTGAGATTTTTTAATACAATGAATAAATAGATAAAATAATCCCTAAATTGTTTAGTGTATAAAAAAATTCATGCCATTTTGTGCTACATTAAAATACTGTTCCGTGCGCGTGGGACGGCCTTTTCTCTATAAGAACAAACAAATTGTGATATTCTTTATCATTACATTAACATGTTCCTTGATAAAAAGGACAAGTTTCACATGTAAATGCCTGCCCTCCACCCCCACCAACACCACTTATCCTGACTCACTGTAGTAGATCATACAAAATGCAGGCGATAAAAAAATAATGCTTTACATGTTTACACAGCGATACAGACAGACCTGCTAAAGTCAGACGTCAGTGTGAGCAATGAAACTATTTATTTATACTTGACAGATTTTTGCTCATATTTTGAACATTATAATATATAAAACTTTTTTTTTTTAAAGTTTCAGCAGCAATGGCTACTTTCTAAAAGAAACGGGTTACTAGCAATACGGCAATTGTGAGTTTGACAACTGAGAATAAACAGGACATTTAAACTCCACACAGAAAGGACCTTTTAATCAATCCCCATGCCTTCATGCTGTGCTATATAAACCCCAACCGATACTGGCCATAGAGGGAGGTACATTTTTAGCAACACCTCTTAATACGTTGTAACAGAAGCTATACATTTTCATGGATATTAGTCTATTTTCTAAAAGTATACACAAAGTACTCTAGTTGTTTTTGATTACTGTCCAAAATGAAAATCCATAAAAGCTTTTCCCCAAACTTTTTCATCAAGTGTAAATAAGTGAGATTAAAGGAAGAAATTGTACATTTTAAATTGTGATTATTAAAATGCATGCATTGTATCAGGACTAGAAAAGTAGATCAGGCCATATATCATTTTTGTAGCAGTAAATTAACATGGCACACCAATATATAAAGGAGTATTAAGCAAAACTTCTGATATTTGGCTTTGTTTTTTTGTAAAAGGCTCTGAAATCTATTATTGCTCTGGATACAGCTGGTTTGATCATGGGATGGAATTTCTTTGATCATGCTGCTCACTTAGGGGGAGCACTTTTTGGCATGTGAGTGATGTGCACACACACACACACACACACACACATACACACACATACACACACAAAATCCTCTAATCTTTTATCAGTGCTGACAGGACACTGCCTACTGCATGATGGTAGCTTATGAGTTTTGGTTTATTCTCAGTCTAACAGTATTACTGAAATGTTTAAGTCTCCATGAACACTGCTATGAACTACACAACACATGCTAAAACAGCGCCACATGTCACTGCGCTGCTAATTGTGCACCACCCAAACTTCCACTGTTTAAAGTTGTATTACTGCACTGTGACTGGTGTCAGTAACATTCCACTGCTGTCTGCTCAGAATGGACCGGAATTCTTTCACATCATCCTGCAGATCCAGCTCTGTCTGACTTCCCACTGACAAAACAAACTACTGAAGGAGGGTTTGGACCTGCTTTAGTCTATTAGAGCATGGATGAGGCTTTCAGTTTGGAGTTTATAGCCATCCTTGTCCTCATTCCCTATGTTAGACGCCCCTGTTCAGGCAATGAGTGGTAAAAACACAGGATAGAATTTTTTTCGCACAAACTCCAACTAAAACCCACCTTTCAGTGATGATGATAACTGGCAGATGGGCAGGTTTTTCCTTGTATGGTCAATAACTTTTACAGTACAGAGTGAGAAAAAACATGCTGCAGGTGCACCAGTTCCTCCTTTTTTTCCCCCTAAGCTCCTCCCATTTACAAATGACAGTCTGATCACACATTATAGCAATAAAGAGAAGTTTCCTGGCAGTGTTTTAAAAGATTGCTCCATTAGACTAAAACTTTTGTCTAAACATTTTTTTCTAAAACAATATTTTATCTATCATTATTTTAAACTCCTTGGTTCTGTAGGTGGATATACATAAAACATATTATTGTAGAAAGAAGTGTATGACATTAATACACCAAATAACAATAACTGTAAACCCTAAACCACATGTAATCATGGTGTTTGTATTTGTGTGTTTGTGCAAAGCTGGTACATCTTGTACGGCAATGAGCTCATCTGGAAGAACCGAGAGCCACTGGTGAAGCTCTGGCACAACTTTAGGACAAAAGGACCAGGAACAGGGGGCAGCGGTGCCCTCTAGAACATCATGGGAAAATCTCAGGGCTTTACACAGTCACACACTTAATACAGAGGTCATGTGACAGTTATGTGAGCTATTTGCAGCATCCGCCGTTCAGCATGATGAGATTTTAAACTATTACAGTTCAGTGTGTTGAAAACTGTCACTGTATCATGTCATGTGTTTCAGAACACATCTCTGTATTTCAGATGGAGAACTAATAAAGTGTTTAGCACAGTCTCTGCACAGAAGTCGGATTTTTTAAAAAGATCTTTGAATTGAAATGGTACGTGGGTGGAATTTTAACCATCACAGAAATGATGACACTTATTACTATAACACAGTTATTATAAAATACATTTTAGTTGTAACTTTCCCTCATGTTCATTATTTTTCATTTAAATGATTTTGATATTTATTCTGTAAAATAATAAACATCAACATGTGACAATGTGCAAGAGTCACAGCTTTGCAGATGGTTTGTTTTCTTATTTTGTGCAGATCTTCAGAAAAGTGCATTTACATTTGGTCATTTAGCAGATGCTTTTATCCAAAGTGACTTACAAAGTCAGCAGTTATGAAGAAAACCAGCTACACTTTAGTATCATCAAACCTGATCATTATCCAATTTGGTTTCCAAGTCTATATTATTATTATTATTTAATTGCAAGGTCTTCTGAAAAACCGGACTGAGAGTTAACTAGATTTTAAATGTGCTGCCGTTTTGTTCTACACTACATTAAATTAACTTTTAACAAGCTTTATTTTAATATGAACCTTTAGACTGTAGGCAAAATGCAAAAGCAGCTGGGTTTTTTTGTAATTTTTGGTATTGATCATTTTGAGGAAGTCAGAATCTGTAGTGGGTTTTTTTGTGGCAGTAGTTACATGTTCTCAACGGCATCACGATATGGACATAGGAAGTGACATCACAGAGTTGTTAACTGTAACTGAACTTTCTTTTACACAGTGCATACATCTCCCGATACCTATTTTTTTATTTATATCTTTTTAGAAAACCTGTTTAAACATGAACATGAGCCAACACAGCTTTAATATATTGGTTTGCTTTCGTGGAAACAAACATTTAAAATACATTTGAAACAAAATTTCAGCTGTAGCCTTTATGATGTCATATTGACTTAGTAAAAGTTTAATAATTATATATTTTGTTGCCTCTCAATCAGTGATGATAATGTTCTATTGTTTACTAACATAGACATATATACTTGTCAATATACATTGTATTACTTATACATTTTTAAACATAAATAAAATGTAAATATTGTGTAAGTAATACTTAGAATTGTTCTCTATGTGAATGAGGTGAAACTGGTGTATTGTTCAGTTTCAGTTAAGGAACTTTAACCCTGGTTTAGTGTTAATGATTGACCGAATCTTAATGACACACATAAACCCGCAATACTTTCTGTGTGTATATATACATATATTTATTTCACCTGAAACTTAACTTATGATTAAGTACTTTGTAAAACCAACCTTTACAACATGATCTTCTACTGATGATTTTAAAAGGTGCTTTTACTGCAAAAATCAACTTTACTTGACATTCTTTATTACAGTTGCATGGAATTTTAAAAAGAAAACCAGACTCACACAATATTGGAATTGTAAAACATTCTTATCCTATAGCAGATGTCATATTTAATTATTTTCCCTAATTAATTTTACATTCTGTTTGGTACGTGTTAACTGTGGTGTTAAGAATTATTATTCAGGCTTTTGCATTATGGGAATTGGCTATTTTGGTGCCAGGTACCACATTTACCTACATGGAGTCTTTAATTAAAATATTGCTGATTCACAATTGAGACTAAAGATAACTTTTAAAAGAAGCTATGGGTCATTTTGATGCTTAAAAATTGGATTTTTTTTTTTACCAGAGTGAATTAAACAAGTATCAATACTCTGAACACTGAGATTACATATATGTGAATACACACACACACACACACACATATATATATAAGATAGTATATATAATATTACATATATTAGCACAAAGTATGTTAACCTTCCAAGGTATGGTTTTATTTTTTTTAAATAAGAAAAAGGATCTATTAAATTCTACTCTTTACAATATATGATTTCATTGATTGATATACCATCATCAATTAAAAAAATATTTAAAATAAATATTTAAATCAGCAAAAATGTTTTTACATTACGTTTACATTTATTTGGCAGACACTTTAATACAAAGCAACTTACAAATGAGAATTTCCCAAAAGGATTACTTGCTGTTATGTCTGAATAAATAAATTACCAAAAATACTTTTTTGCTTGTTGGTTTTAAGTTTCCCAATTCTACTTTTACAATCTGTAAAAACCTGAAAAATGTTTAAAATCTTCACGGCGTATCATTGCTAAACATAATGGTGTTGGCTTTGAGGAATGGAATCAATGCAATCAAACAGAGCAAACCCCTTCGTTAAAGGTGAGAAGTTGATGTTAGTGTTTGGACTTTAATAGATTTGGTAACTGTTATTAATTGGAGCACAAAGGTTTTTGAGTCAGGTGTTAGTGTTTAGTTGTGATTGAAAAACATTAGATATGAGAAACCACTAGTCGATTTGAAGTTCACTGACCTAAAACCAATATTAACACAGTGATGATGCGAGTTCATCCACCATTACACAGCTTCACCAAATCTTACAAACGTTTCTGATTTGGACTCCACACAAAGCAGGTGAGTAAATCTAAAAATATATTACTTATAATTTCAAATTTGATCCGATCAGATTTTTATAGTCATGTGTTTTGATGTTTCATTTTTAATATTTCGTTTCTTCTGAAGCAATTTGCTCAAGTTTAACGACACTAAAAGTTCAACCAAACTAAATCACCAAACTGAGCTATTAAACCATTTTCTGTGTGAATATTAGTATTTCCACCTTAAACTTAATTAGCCTTTGTGTCTTAAACAAAAATTATTTCACTACAATAATATGTCAGAATTAAAATGAATAAACTTTGGGAGTATTTTCTTTGTATTTGCTCAGTTTGCAGGAATTCCCTTTGTCATTCCAGGCACTTCTTTAAAGAGGGAAAGAAATCCCTCAGTGCATAATCTCTGAACAGTAGCCTATTTTCTGCTTTGTGTCTCTGCACAGTCATGGCAGAGGTGATGGTGGAGGTAATGGGCCTGTTTCTGGCGATAATTGGCTGGTGTTTGGAGTCCAGCAGTACAAACTCAGCCATGTGGAAGATACACACTCATGCTGACTCTGTGTCCCGGAGCAACTCTCTGTATGAGGGTTTGTGGAAGAGCTGCAGTTCTAACAGCATGGGGGTGCAGTGTGTTTCACACCCTACCACACTAGGCCTGCCTGGTGAGAAACACTAATACATACATAGGTATAGCATTAAATGACACCGATACTCAACTCATTTCCTCTTACATCACAATCCTCATCCTTGTATGACTATAGTTGTCATGGTAAGCATGGGATGGGCTCAGGTTTATGCGTTTATGGCTCTTCGGATAAAGTCCACCTTACACACTCTGATTTTTTATTTTCTCAGAGAGAATAGTCTGAGAGGTTCATATCTCAGTATTTAGGCTTGTGTTGCTTGAAAGTTTTGTTCTTCTCATTGTAAAAGTAAGCCACTGTTTTACCTGCTAGTGCTTTGTATCAAGTCTGTATGGGAACAGGGTACCACTGTATGTGTTTTCATTACTTTAGTTTAATTCTATAGAGTTCTGGTGTTTGTTGCTGAAGCTGGTTTCTTGGGTACATTACATTGTTAATGTTTAAAGATTGTTTGAAGCTTGTCGGTACTGTCTGCTTGGACATTGTGTGTTTGTGTATTTTAAACCACTGAATCATTAGCTTGTAGTTTAGTGTCTGTACACGCTGTCTTTGTAATTATGTCGCTAGCAATAGAGATGCTGGGTTTCATGCTGGGTGTGGGTGGCTGGTTACTGAGCGGCGTAAGTTTGTCGAATGAATACTGGCGTGTGTCATCATTTGTGGGAAGCGTGATTGGGGGGGGGGGGGGGGGGGGGGGGGGGGGGGGGGGGGGGGGGGGGGGGGGGGGGGGGGGGGGGGGGGGGGGGGGGGGGGGGGGGGGGGGGGGGGGGGGGGGGGGGGGGGGGGGGGGTTCTCCATGCCCATCCAGGGCAGAACGTCTCAGGCGCTGGGCAGATGCACCCAGGACAGGGTGCCAATCTATGGCTGGGCACACTCCCTTGCACAAACACACATACTCTATATGGGGCATGGAGAATTCAATTGACATTGATCCATTTTTTTGGTGAACTCGGAGGAAACCCACACAGACACGGGGAGAACATAGAAACTTCACCCAGATTGGGATTTGAACCAGGAATCCCTAGTGAACGTGCTGACCACTAAGCCACCGTGCCGCCCATAATATTTTTTTTATCATATCCATATCCAATTACACTAAAACTCACACTTACACAATCATATAAGCAAGTGCATTGTTTTAGTTTGTTAAGGAAATGATTATTAAATGTATTGCTCATAATTTTAATTCCATACCAATTCAAGTTCAGATAGAAAGAATTAAACCATTTTTTAACTCATCTATTCTTGTGCTGGTACACTAGCAGTTAACTCACTGAACATACAAATCTAACTTGACTTGTGTTACATATAACTATAAGCTTATTAAATGCAAAATTAAATTGAAATGTGCAAAATGTAAATACAATGTTTATTAAAAAAAAATTGTGTGTGTGTGTATGTGTGTATAGGGTACATACAGGCATGCCGGGCTCTAATGATTATAGCTCTGCTACTTGGCCTCGTTGCAATCCTCCTGTCTGTACTTGGTCTGAAGTGCACTAAACTAGGCAGCATGTCAGAACTGAGTAAAGGACGTGTGACTCTCAGCGCAGGAGTGATATTTCTTCTGTCAGGTGTGTAAAACACACGCAGTATGTAAAAAGTGATCCTATGTATATAATCCTTTGTGTCAGTACTATTTACACACATCTGTGTACTCTATTTATATATTTAAGTTTCATTGAAACTTTTCAAGGTTTACCTGTTTAACTGTATTGTCTGGTTGGATTCCATTTGGATTCTATTGATCTGAATGATAAAAATCAATGACCACTTATAATAGAATACTCCACCACTTTATTCTTGTTGGTTTGATGCATTTAAAACTTATCCTGACAAAAGTTTAAACTTTACTGTACTGTTTTATAATAACTACTATATCAGAACATGTTCTAGAATAATAAGAATAAGGTGCTGTTTGTCAGTAAAAATTAAGTTAAGCAGAGTCTGAGACCGATCAGGGTAATATACTTGGCAAGTGTGGAATAAATAATTTGTTATTCACTGAAAAATAAGAGACTAATTTATTCTAAACACATTCCATTACAAACACATAAAAAAGTAAGAATTATGATTTGCAAATTAAGCACCATTTTCTCAGTCTGGTTTAATCACTTTCTGTATTAATCCTTTCATTAATTAATTACATAATTCTTGCATTAATTCAGGTAAGATTAATAATACATTTGAAATCTACTTTATTCAAAGTTTACATATTAAATGTGTGCACATATTTAATGTTAAATGTTTATGTCAATATTTTATTTCTGCAGAGATTAAATATTGGCATTTACCAAGGCACCCATAAGTAATAGATATTTATGTGTGTTATTGGACAGGTGTGTGTGTGCTGACAGCTGTGTCATGGTACGCTGCAAGGATAGTGCAGGAGTTTTACGACCCTTTCTATGTTGGAACAAAGTGAGTAATTACAGTAGAAACAGACATTTCTATCATTTCACAGACTTAAAATTTACAGTGTGTGTGTGTGTGTGTGTGTGTGTGTGTGTGTGTGTGTGTGTGTGTGTGTTTGTGCAGGTCTGAGTTGGGTGCTGGTCTTTATCTGGGTTGGGCTGCAGCAGCATGTGTGATTTTGGGAGGAGCAATGCTATGTGGATCTTGCAAGAAAGCAACAGCACCAAAACACACAGGGTGTGTATTACACAAATACACACACACACACACACACATATATATATACTTATTACTGCATGCAGCACAGCATTCCTATCAAGCCAGGCAGTCACCAATGTTTCCTGCAGTACACTTGTACTGATGAACTCGTACATTTGTTTTTAAAAAGAACTTCTTTTGCAGAAATTATTGCATTTAGAAAAAAAAATTCATGAAAATGTTTCCCATAAGTATGTTGAAGAATTTATTTATTTAAATAGGAAATTGTACATTCAGAATTTAGGCTAATTTCGGCAGTACATGTAAATGTCACTTCTTTTTCTAAACACACATTCTGTGTCTTCCTCTCTCTCTTTTATTCTCTCTCTATCACTCAATCAGTGAATACAGGTATAAGCCATCAACTGGACAGCAAATCTACAAGTCGGGTACACATTCGGAGAGTAGTAGCTCCAAGGCTTATGTCTGAATTCAGCACATCTCTGAAATTTCCTTAGTCCAAGACCTGGATTAAACTTGTCTAAAAATGTTTTTTTCAATTCCAGAACTAATTAATACATTGGTAAAAACAGTTTTGTAATATATGTGTGTTTGTGTGTGTGCCTGTGTTTATTGACAGTTATTAGTTCATTCATACTATTTGTTAATATTTTGTGAACATGGTACCTCTGTTTTTTATTGATTATCTATCTGCTTGAGGTAATAAACTATAGTTGTAGGTGACTATTATGTTGGATTCCTATTGTGTGTAAACAGTTGTTCATTTTATTGTTACACTGTGTTCTGTAAATGAATTTGCTCATGTCTTAGAAACATAAAACTCAGAAATGAATACTCAGGCAAAACTCCCGGACATTTCACTAGTAACATCTTTTAAGAGAGCGAATGCTCACTGAGCACTTTATTTATACATTTACATTTAGTCATTTAGCAGATGCTTTATCCAAAGCGACTTACAAATAAGAACATCACAAGTCAGAAGTTATGAAGAAAACCAACTACACTGTATAATTATCAAACCTGATCATTATATATTTATAAAAACCTGATACATACACATCATGTTAAGTAAAGCTGTAATCCATCTGCCTAATATTTACGCATATACGTATACGTGCTTTCTTGGGTTTTGTTTAGCCCTAATAAAATAGTCATTCAAGTTACCGTAGCCTTTCTGAGTTTAAATTAGACTAGCTATTCTTTATTTACCTCATCAACAGAATTGAAATGATCATTGATTGTTCAATTAAAAAAAGGTGTTGACCTTTGAGTTGAGTTTGCTAACAGCATGTTTAATGTAGAACAGCCTGACCTGACACGTAAAGAAGGAAATAAGAGTGATGAGGAGAAAAAAAAAAACAGTCACTACATAAATGACAAATAGCAGCATGTGGCAACTTTGGCATTGCAAGCTTGAGCTTATTTGAGATAACAGCCAAACTGTTGCTTCTCCTATATGATTTATCACAAACAAGGACATCTAACCTTAATAACAATTGTCTGCCTGAAAGATTCATGGTAAGTTTGAGAACTTTTCAGTAATATTTTTGCACGTGGAGAATTTCTGCCTATTTACACGATGTGTCGTTTCTTAAATAAAGCAACTTGCAAAAAAGAAAAGAGAACGATTCCACAAATGTAGTCAATATAATTGGAAGAAAACAAATACAGCTGCAGCTTAGGGCTGAACACTGACAGATCCAGAACTAAATCCCTAACAAAAAGTGCTAAGGAAAAAGCTGTGACTTTGGTCAAGTGCTTCTTAATGCTGTGTGTCTGATTAGGTAAAGTGCTGGAAAGGACCTTGAACCAAATGTGGTAAAGGATACAGAGAGTTATGTGGCGCCACCCTGCGGGCAGAAACCTACACATACTAAAAGCAAAGGCAAATAAAAAAAGAATAGTGCTCCAGGCCAAGGCCTTAAAGTCAGCATAATATTCATCAATTAACATTAAAATTACAAAGTGTGTATGGGTCACTTACCTGGCGGACACAAGACGCTGGAATGTACTTTGGAAGAAGGCAGGACAGTTCACACGGCCCAGGATCTGCTGCACACCTTTAGGGGGTTTAGTTTTGGAAGCAAATAAGGGACCAGGGTGGCACGGTGGCTTAGTGGTTTAGCATGTTCTCCTCTCAGCGCTAGGGATTCCCGGTTCGAATCCCAATCTGGGTGGAGTTTCCATGTTGTCCCCGTGGGCTTCCTCCCACAGTCCAAAAACATGGAATAAGTCAATTGAATTCTCAAAATTGCCCAGTGATAGATTGCCCCCCTGTCCTGGGTCTATCTGCCCAGCGCCTGAGACGTTCTCTCCTGGGTGGGCATGGGGAACTCCGATAAAGCAGAAGATAATGGATTGATGGAATAAGGGACCAACAATATTAGGGAGATGGTTAGAATCTTATGTCTGACATTATAATGATGAAGTATTTAAATGAATCGACTCACTTTACAGAATCGCGATTCACATTTCGTAACCATGCTTTCCTCCGGATGTGTGAAACGTGTAGCCTGCACGGAACACGGTTTGCTTTCAGAAGTCATGATGTTGGAGTGTGTTGTTGCTGCACATGTTCTCAGAGTGTTTTCCACTTTGCAGGGTCGAATGGGAACTCCGACAACGAGAACCTGAACGCCTGAGAATGTCAGTACGTTTTCGAACTAAATTCCATGATTACCTCGATATCAGCGACACGTCCTTTAGTGAGTAAAGCTACGTTTTATATGTTTGTTGTGTTTTCTTTATTTGTTCAGAGAACAAGGTTTTTCCAAAAATCTAGAGCAACAGCGTCGTTCTGCGGACGTGTCCCAAACCGCAGACTCTCAAAAACGGTCGTGTGCAAATATTTAGTAGCGTGTTTGTCGGAAACAAAAGAATACGTGTAAATAAATCCCTTTATTATCTGTTTTTAAATGAATGGATTTGTAATAGCACTCAAGCATCCTGCGTCAAGGCTGCTCGTTTAATACAGCGTTGTACGGTTTGGGACGCAGCCGCGGATTTCTTGGCGCATGCGCAGTTTCCAAACGTGACAGGCGGCTGCACCTTCGTCCCAGAGCTTTCGTGTTCAGCTAACGTACCAAACTCCAAATACTAACAATAACGTTGCACTTACTAATAAAATGTTTCCGCTTGTTTCTAGTCTATAGTTTGTGATAGAGTTCAAATTATTTTCCACCTGAGCTTCGTCGGCTGGATAATGACATGGCAAGTCTGAAAGCTCCTGGCTAACATGCTAATCTTGATTGTGTTTATTGTCAGTGAAGCGATGTGATTAATATTAATATTAAAACTTAATCTCATCACGTTTATTGTTATTGACTGTGTGCAGCTTTTGAAATTACTCGAGGTTTATCTTTAGGTTCTTGTGCAAAAACACAAGTATATTTTTTTTATTTTAATGCCGATGGTCTAAACCTCTACAGAGCAGGTAGATCCAGGTGTTGGATGATTTTTAACACTGTAGTAGTGTTGGTGTGATATTTAATAGTGTTGGTGT
>JAFMOD010000105.1:72473-128311 GCA_019802435.1 Corydoras maculifer | reverse complement strand
TGATATTTAATAGTGTTGGTGTGATGATTGTAATAGTGTTGGTATGATATTTAATAGTGTTGGTTTGATGAGCTGGTACAGTTGGATCAGACAGCAGAGCTGCTGGAGGTTTTAAACACTATGTTCACTCAATGTGCATTCTGCTATCCTTTCACGTTGTAGATATAAAATCAGAGACAAACTCTAGTTAAAGTTAGTTGCTTACTGATGGGAAACCATTTGGAGTACTAAAGAAATAGCAAAATTAGTAAAAAGTTGGATTTCCTGGTGTATGTAATGTTGATTTGCTCATTATAGTCTCGTTTTAGTGACTGTATGGTTTCAGTGCTATTCTGTAAAGACTGTAGTCTTTAGTAGCTGAATGTAGCAGGTAAAGTGTCGAAACATTCATTCATTCATTATCTCCCGCTTATCCTCTATTAGGGTCACAGTGGGGTTCCCCATGCCCATCCAGGGGAGAACGTCTCGGGCGCTGGGCATATAGACCCAGGACAGGGCGCCAATCCATCGCTGGGCACACACTCACTCACACAGACACACACTATATGGGGCAATTTTAAGAATTCAATTAACTTTATCCATGTTTTTAGACTGTGGGAGGAAACCGGAGAACCCGGAGGAAACCCACGCAGACACGGGGAGAACATTGAAACTCCACCCAGATGGGGATTCGAACCGGGAATCCCTAGTGCTGAGAGGCGAACGTGCTAACCACTAAGCCACCGTGCTGCCCGTGTCGAAACAGACTAGTATTTTTTTCTTTAATGTGAACTGGGGCATTAGAACCACAGTTTTAAGTATTTTACATATTTTTTCACCTACTTTTAAAGTTTAGTTTGTACTCTGTGTTTATGGAAAAATAAACTGTTTGTAGTAAAAAAAAAAATTAAAAAAAAGAAAGAAAGAAAAGTGTACAGCTGTGTTTTAAATGTAGCCGTGTCAGTGTTCTGTATGTAACTGCATCAAATTTACCACACAGTAAGATCTTATGCGCTTTGTCATCTTCTAGGTATTTTTCTTTATTTTTTATTTTTTAGAATTTACAGCTTCTGCTGTAACATCACAGCCATGTTGTAATTTACTGCACCGAGCACTTAAAAAGTTTTTTTTTATCATACTAATAATATATATTACTAATAATTGTTCATGCTCTCCGGCAAGTCTGCAGTTTTTTTTATTAATTAATTTTTGATTATTATAAATAGTGTTGTATTACTACTAAACAGTGTTTGCTTTCTCCTTTTTGTCCTGTACTCCAATCTGTACATGGTTATTGTAAGCAGCTGTGGATGTTCTGTGGTCTTTTAGGAACATGCTTATGTGTTATCTGAATCTGTGTACAGGCAATGGCGGGTCGTAGGGTGGAGTGTTTGTGGAAGAGACACATAGCAGAGCAGCTCAAACAGAGAGATCGGGTACAGCGACAAGCTTTTGAGGAGTTAATTTACCAGTGTAAGTGATCTTATGTGCACTACATTTATTAGCTTTAGGATTACTCTAAATTGATTATTCAAAAGGATCAGAGAGGAGTTAACATGGTGGAGACTTACCCAGCACTCACTGGGCTAATGTTGAAGAAGCATCCTCAAAGGGTTGACTGTTCATCACTGGGCTACCCCCACCCCACCCCCCTGTCCTCTTTGCAGAGAGATACTTTGGTAGTTTTAGTGTACCCAAAGTACTGTACATGTTTTTTAACTGGAGAACATACAAACTCCACGCACTAAGGACTCATGCATGCCATTGCATAACCCACTGCATCTCTGTGCCACCTAAGCTTAATTGTATTGCATTGATTTGCATTGATTAACCTAATTCATAGGATAAATTGTTAAAAGTCTAGTTATTAGAATCAACTTCATGTATATCCCTAACACTTAATCCTTTTTTCCAATGGGTTTATTCCTAATAATCTTCATGTTTCTAATATTACACCTTTTTCCATCTTAATATTTATGTCTCACTCTATGTACTCTCTTGCTTTCTCTGCAGATAACAAATTGCTGGAAAAGTCCGATCTACAGGTTGTTTTCTCTGAGCGACTTCAAAGTGAGAAATATGAAATACAAAACAAATCCGATCTCAGGTCAGTTATGGTTGATCTAAATTACCATCTGTTGATATTAGATGAGGCGGCACGGTGGCTTGGTGGTTAGCATGTTTACCTCTCAGCACTAGGGATTCCCGGTTCAAATCCCCATCTAGGTGGAGTTTCCATGTTCTCCCCGTGTCCGCTTGGGTTTCCTCCCACAGTCCAAAAACATGGATCAAGTCAATTGAGTTCTCCAAGTTGCCCCATATAGAGTGTGTCTGTGTGAGTGAGTGTGTGCCCAACAATAGGTTGGCGCCCTGTACTGGGTGTATCTGCCCAGCGCCCGAGACGTTCTCCACTGGATGGACATGGGGAACACCCCCCCCCCCCGACCCTAATAGAGGATAAAGCAGAAGATAATGTTGCCTTGGTCTTAACCAACTTATTTCATTCCGGTTTATTATGTCAATACTTTCTGTCTGATAAATGAAATGTGCCAGACAGAGGAGTGACCCACAGCTGCAGTGTGTTTGTGTGTAGTATGAGTTTGATGAGTCTTCTGTACAGTGTTTGTTTTGCAAACAAAGTACTGAGCCATTTTTGTGTATTACAGGTCTATGACTTTATTGATACTAGAGTTCTTGCTGATTATTATTGATATTGGATGTCATAGTAAATATTCTGTTTTACTTGTAATTATTTGTTTATACTGATTAATTACTGTATTACTATAAAAAAATATCAGCAACTGTATGTTAATATTAAACTTGCGCGTGCATGGCGTGATGTCTGCAGCCCTGGTGCAGACTCGAGCCGCTGTGACTCCCTGCAGCAAGAAATGGCTAAAATGCGAATCAAACACCAAGAAGAGCTCACTGAGCTGCATAAGAAGCGTGGAGAGGTTAGTGCACTAAGGCACTGTTTACACAAATGTTCATGCCATTACATTCACTGTATTTGACAAACTCCTGTTGAATTTGTATATTGAAGCACATCCATTTAGAATAGTACTCGCTCTGTACAATATATATTGCTGCATTGTAGTGCCGTTATTTATTACAAAATTGTTAAAACTCTGACAACTATCTTAAAAATTTTAAGAATTTCAAAATATTTTATTTCCACATTTGCATTTGTTCTATTCCTGCTATTATACTTAATCCTGGTACAGGTTTTCATAAAATCACATTACAAATATGACTTCAGTGAGCACTTTTTATGGAACCTCTTTACATTCTTTCTAAGTAGCCAGTAATGTCGCTGCAGTGCAGAGAGTAAAATGATTTTTAGATTATTTTCTGTACTTTCTCCTTTTACTTCGGTCAATAAAGAATGAAGAGGAAGGTTCAAATTTGGCATTGTCATTAGAATTTGGCAATGTCATTTTTGATACTTTGGAACTATATTTCCACTGCTTTAAAATGTAATAGCCTTTAAAGTGTTGTTTTGAACCATGTGCATCCTAACATCTTTGCCCAGGCCATCAGGCTATTGAACAGCCAGTAGTTCTGTCATACCATCCACACTACCCCCATCATTCACCCTTACTGCACTTTATTGGAACTTGTACATATGATGATACTTTCTCACAATATATTTTGCAAAACTTATCTACTATATAATCAGCACTGTATATGTGAAAGAGAGTGTGTGTGTGTTTCATGACATTTATTTCATAACCTGAAATGACAGTTAATAAAATGTAGATTCTGTGCAATACTGGTGTCTAATAATGAAATATAGAGAGATGCCTTTATTAATCCCACAGTAGGGAAATTCAGAATTGAGAAAAATCAAGATATCGAATACATTGGGTAAGGAAAAGATAGGTGATTTAAAAAAAATAAATAAAAAAAGTAAAAAAAAAACCCTAGCCCCCAGACTATGCTCCAGGGAGCACTGTGTGGGAACCCGCATTCTGGGTGTGTTAAAACTGGTGTTAAAACTTACCAATACTTATAAGAGTTACATCACTGTGCAAAGTTAAATATTTGTTCGTAATTACAGCTGTGTGTGTGTTGTGTGTTTGCAGCTGGCACAGAGTTTCATTGAACTAAACAACCAGATTCAACAAAAAGACAAAGAAATACAGTCTAATGAAGCCACGTGAGTACAGTGTGCATGTATTTATAGAAATATTTTGTAACTGCATGTATCTTGTTTGGTATGTTGACTTTTTTCTGTATTTTAAATAAATTATTTGTTCAAAAGTTTACCCTGCTGTACTGTATCAGATTATATAGGATCCCAATTCACTGCTACATCTGTGCCTCCAGAGGTTATGCTTTGATAGAACAAATGGACTTGGTATAAATAGCTTGGACTTGTTAGGTTTGAGTAAAAGTGTTTTCAGGTTAATTTATATTATTAAATTTTTTATAACATCTTTATTAAATTGTGAGTAGTGCATTTTTCTTTCTCTCTCTCTCTCTCTTTATATATATAATGAAGAGAGGAGCAAGTAATCTTTACTTTGTCTGTGTGACTTTAGAATTTTAGAATATAAGAAGCAGATAGATCATTTGGAAGAAGAATGTCGTGAACTGCGAAACTGTATCTTTGAGTTGGAGCAAGCTAGTCAGACCCTGCGGGATGAGCACGATGCTCTACAGATCACTTTTAATGCCTTGGAGGTAAAATTACGAAAAACTACAGATGACAATCAGGAACTTGTGACCCGATGGATGGCTGAAAAAGCACAGGAGGCGAACCGATTGAATGCAGAGAATGAAAAAGACTGCAGGTCAGCACATGCACACAGACACAAACATGAAATGATTAGTAATGTATATTGTTTGTATTATAATTATTATAGTTTTATATGGTTTTTGAAGTAAAATTTCAGTAGTCCATTTGAATCTACATATTCTGTTAGTCATCTTTACTTAACCCTAACCCTAACCCAGGACCTCCACAAGTCGGGGTTTATTTGAGTGGTGGTGTGTTTGTATGTTCGGCTGGTACAAGTGAACCATATTTCAATCATTTAACACCTTTTTAATTGATCATTTTAAATACTGGACTACTTCTTTCTGTTTCTGTATTTAACAGAATTGGCCTAAAACATAATTAGCTCATTGGAATTTCCGAGTTCTTGAAAATTCACACTACATTTGGGAAGTTTAAGAAATAATTGTGATTTACAATACTTTACTTATTGAAGAAAATTTGCTTTGTGAGTACACATGTACTGTATAAACCTTTTAAAAATGTCTATCCGAACTTCTGGCTACCCACTTCTTCTTAACTTTACCTTCAGTTGGAACTTATCACAATTGAAGATTTTGAACACTATCAAAAATCAGTGCACGCATATACACAAAAGACCTTTTAATTTACTTATGAATGCTTGTATTGTACATGTAAAATGTGGTGATTTAAAAGTGCTGATAGCCCCATCAGTCAGTTGCCCCACACCCTTGTGCTTTTGTTTAGTTGTTTACTAAACTTCAAAGTTTACATGAACTTATTTCTGGTTAGTGAGCCTTTTCAAATTTCAGTGGCATTCTTTTATTCAAGTAAAGATTAAATTGTCAATAATACCTTACAAATCCAAATAAAGCAGTTACAATTATATTGAACAGATAATGTATGTGAATACACATGAAGATGGATAAACGTCCAGGTAGTTGTTGTTAGTTGTTATAAAGGTCTAGCCCCCAAAAATGATTTAAAAGCCACCTTATATGCTATACACTTTATTTTATTCAATTTATTTTTAGCTTTACAGCTTTTATGGTATATCCATGTATTGTGCACACAATTTCTGTTGCTTCAAAAAGCTAAAATTTTATGATCATTCTTGCACAGCCTTTAGCTGTTGGACTGCCATACTGTCCATGCTGGTGGGTTCCCACTCACATACTGCTTGCTTTGGGTCCTTTCACAACATTTGAATATGATTAAGATCTTGACTTGGTCTCGTGTGTAAGTCACTTTGGATAAAAGTGTCTGCTAAATAACTAAATGTGAATTTACTTAGTTATCTTAAAACATTAACTTAAACTTTAACTTGGTAAAGTGACCTGTGCTTTGGGTTGTTGCCTTGCTGCCTGGCGCACATTCAACTCACCATTCACAAAAGTTCTTATTGAATTTGCTGGTATATTTCAGACTTCATTGGTCTATCGGGCTCAAACTGTAGTGTTTACACTGTTATGTTTCTCAGATGGGATGTTTTTAAGTTAAAGTGCAACTAGTCCTGCTTTCCACATCATTGCTGTTCAGTGTAGCAGTAACTTGGGTTCTTTTGTGACCTTGCCGAGTGTTACATGCCCTGTACCTGATTTAGTTTGTGTTCATGTTATTATTCTCATCCTATTTTACATATCTTTGCCACTCATTGATAATATTGCAACGTTGACTTTTCTCCTATAAATACATAATCTTATCTAATATTTAAAGTTTTTTTGTCATTTGAACCATATGCATTTGGGTGCATTACACAGCAAAATGAAACCATGTTTCCTAGGTCCTAGAACAACACTCTACATAAAACGTAAAGTACATCTATGCAAGAGCATGTGCCAAAAGACACAAGTCAAAGTAAAGTAAAACTTATAGTAGAGACTAAAATTCAGGGATGGATGGCAGAGTTTGCATTGCTAGGCCACTTTTAATTTTTTAATTTTTCGGTTTTAAGTTTAAGGTCAAATTTATGCATATGTTTTATAAGCATTCTGATTAAGTGGACTGTAAGTCATAATTCTTATTTTGTCTCCTTAAGTCTAGTACCTAAAATTATTACTCAAGATTTGTTAGATTAATACTACTTTAATTTGTACTGAGTACTAAGTGAATATCAGTGTAAATAATTTAAATAATGCTCAATGGTAGAGTGTTGTGTAGAGTAGAGTATGTGTGACACAGATTAGCATCTGCATGGAGTGTTAATGTGTAAGTATTTAAAAGTGATAGTGTCTTCTACCTGAGGAATGGACACTTGAATTTGGCCTCTGATTGCCTGAGTAAGATAATGAGGGTGTGGCCTTCTGTAGGGTTTATAAACAGGGTTTTAAAACCAACTTTAATTCATGCTGAATGCAGGTAAGAGGATAAGTTATTCCCTTTAGGTTGAGCTATTTCTAGTTTATTATACATTGTTCTTGACATTGTTTGCAATAATCTTGGTTAGTATTTACTTGAACATTTCAAAATGTTTACTATTGTTCTTTTAACACACTATTCTTCCATGAATAGGTTTAACATACTTTAACATTATTAAAAAAGTTTATTTCTTCCAACTATGATACTGTAGTTATATTTGATGTTTCGTTATTGGTAACTTTGACTGGTTCTGGAGCTATGTTACAAAGCCTGATGTACATATGATGATACAAATCCCAAATGCTTGTTTATATATATATATAGGCTATTGCTCCCACAGACACGATGTTCTGTATTTGTATTTATAACCTGTTTGTTTTAGACGTAGACAAGCAAAGCTACAGAAGGAATTAGCTGATGCTGCAAAGGAACCACTACCTATTGACTTGTAAGTTTGAGCTCAACATCTACAAATCATTTACTCAGCAGCAGTGATTATCATTAAATAATAGTGTTTCACATTTATGTATCTGTTTGGCTTACAGGGACGATGACATTGAGGTTCTTCAAGAAGAGCCTGGAAAAGAAACAGGCGAAACGTCACCTAACCGTCCACCTAGCCGCACACTCAGGTATAAATGCACACAATCATGTAATGTCTAGGATTAAATAATTTGATCAAAATTATAAGGAGGACAGCATGTTTTAACATGCACTGTTACAGCAGTCATGCTTATTCAACAAAAATATAGATAAGGTTTATTTTTGTAAACAGTGCTAAAATAATACAATGCCTTTTATTAGATATATATTTCTCCAAACTCCCAATACGTAATAAGGTAAAGATTGTAGATAGATATAGCTGACCTTTGACCTTTGTCTGTTCTTTCCGTTCTTAGTAAACGTGTGCCTCAAACTCCTGCTGCGACTGCCGGGATTCTTGATTCCATCTCCAATATCTTCACGTAAGTGAAGTGTATGTTCATATTTCTAAGCATTACTATATATGGTTCTGCTATGTGTGTGTATTTTTGTACATTTGTGTTTTGTAAACTACATAGAGACTAAGGTTTTAGGATACACCTTTTGCTTTTCGAACTGTTTAGTCGCTTTGGCACAGGTGCTTAAAATCAAGTACTCTGCCGTGTGTTTTGGACAATTGTGTGTCACAAACTTTTTTTGGAGATGGCCCTTTTAAAATAAGATGCACCTTTTAGAAATAAGATAAGAAAATAAGAAAAGTTAACGCCTTTATTAGTTCTAAAATAAAGAAATTTGCTTTCTAAGCAGCAAGTTGCAATAGATGGGATGGTTAAAAAGAGATTTAGCTATTTAAAAAAAATTAATCGAAAGAGCTCTATATTTACAAGATAAATTATATTCACAGTTATGTTCTTGACATAACTTCTTTAAGTTGAACCTGATTTGATCAATCCATCATTTCCAATGACACATTTCATATTTAGTAGAAAGGTATTCAAGAAATGAAAAATCTGCGATAATTGTAATGGAGGGACCAACTTATGGCATGTCATAAAGTTTCCATAGGAGTAAGTTCATGTTTGTTTTTACAATAATACATTCTCTCAACACAGTTTTACAATGTTCTGAATCTTCACTACTAAGAGTCAAGTGACGGTGGTAATAAAATAACTTCCTGGTATTTTTTTGTTTTAAAAGTTAAAAACTTTGTGAGGCCCAAGGTTTAATGATGGACTCATCATTTATGAGGAGCCAGACAGTTAACAGTGTAGGACTACGGTGACCGAGAAGTGCAAAACAAATTATCAAATGCAGATAAAACATTTACAAACACCAGTACACCAGGCAGTTACGTTGACCTGTCCATCTTTATGTAACATACATTTAAATGAGACGTGATTGTGGCACGGGGGCATGGCCGCGCACCGGTTTTGGGAATAGACAGACAGAGAGAGAATCCCCTGTCCCCGCTAAACAAAATTAGAAAAAATGTAATCAAATTTTGTTGGAATCAATCTGGTTTTCTGAAAGAATAAAAGTCTCTGGTTGTTGTTGTAACATCCTGGCATTACTGCCGGGCTGACAGAAACCAGATTCTGTCCTTCAGATCTGAGTGTTTTGTGTCAGCATTCTAGTTTCAATTCAGTCATTAAAGTCTCTTTTATCCTCACTGAAGATCAAGGTCCTCTCAAATACTGGTGACGCTTTAAAAGACTGTTGTAAAATGTGCAATATTTAGGCTTCCCAATACTTATATTATACAGTATATACAATACCCATATTGTGTGGTTGTGTGTATTTCAGCAGGCGGCGGTCACTGAACTCACACGGTTCTCCCACTGATGGTATAGACACCCCCTCTGGAGTCACTGTGGAGGTCCGGGTTCCCACCAAGCCGCTTCACGTGTTTGTGAGTCACTTTCTACCTTCACCTTTCTTTGATCCTGTTTAAAGGTCACAACTAGTTGTATTAAAAATTCCTAATCCTGCTTCAGAAAGTGCACCAGGTGGAGAACAGACTAAACTCTGTCATGGTGCTTGGTGTGAAATGTAAAACACTAAAGGTCAGTGATGTGATGTAAAAGGTCTGAGGCCGAGTCTCACCCCTCAGGTTCAACAGTCCCTTCCAGTCAAACCCTGCTAAATTTCCCAGCATGCTTTAGACATGCATGTTGGGTGGTCAGGGTTACTGACACTAGTGGATGATTTGCTGCTATATGTATGTCCGAGAGAAACAGGACACACTTCAGCAATATCCTACACACACACACACACACACACACACACACACACACAGGAGGGTTGAGCTGCAGTGGGTGAGTGGCTCATGATCTCCAAATTTCAACTGAGACCTTCTCTACTGTGTGATTGTTCATCTACAAGTGTTTAAGTAAAGTTAAATTAAGACTACACTACTTTAGACAAATTCATAAACCCTGCTGAAAACATGGTGTGTAGTATAAATTGTGATTTTGAGTGTGTTGAGTGATGCACTTGTGCTTGTTTACATTTAGGACGCTCATGATGGCGAGGTGAACGCTGTGAGGTTCAGTCCCGGTTCTCGTCTACTTGCTACAGGAGGAATGGACAGAAGAGTAAAACTATGGGAGGTTATCTCAGGTAAAAATCACTTATACCTTTACATTAAAATCTTTGTAAGGCCTGAGTAGTTCTGGTCAACAGTAAAACATTTTTCTGCAATGGGCTATATTCTTATAACAGCATTCTGCCAGTCGGAGATCACTTTCTGTGAGCATTTTGAACAATATGACTATTGAGACTAGAATAATGACATGCCTCCTGCTGAAGGTCTGTGATGTGATGTAAAAGGTCTGAAGCCAAGAGCTCTACCCCTTTGGCTCCATTAGTCCCCCAGCAGCCCCCACTGTATTTCCTAGCCCACTCTAAGCATGTGTGCTGGTGGGTGGGGCTCCTGATACTGATGGATGCTTTGCTGATTTTGTGTGAGTCTGACAGAATAACGACACACACTGTAGCAGTATCCTATAATACATTCACACACATTTATGCACTCACTTACATCTACATACTCAGGAGGGTGGAGCTACTGGAGGTGAGCGGCTCATGATCTCCAGTTTTCAAGCTGAGACCTTCGGCATTCAAAAATGAGAAATTCTAGTTGACCCACAATTTGACTTGTCTTTATTATTAAGTAATATGATATGTATTATTGTAATAATGGCCTTTTCATAATATCTTTGGGTTTGTGGGTGCAGGACACTGTGAATCTAAAGGAGTATTAACAGGAAGCAATGCAGGAATCACCAGCATTGAGTTTGACAGCTCTGTGAGTTAAATATTCAATCATGATTTAGATAAATGTTGTTAAGAGAGTCATTTGATTTAACTTTTTTTCAATACATTTTTCAATTGTGTGTGTGTGTGTGTATGTCGTAGGGTTCCTACCTTTTGGCGGCATCGAATGACTTTGCCAGTAGGATCTGGACTGTGGATGATTATAGACTAAGAGTAAGTAATATATACACATGCACACAATAATCACAGATTATAATATACAATCAAAACAACAATCATTGTTATAACTCACCTTTAGCCATGAGTATAAGTAAAATGGTTATACATGGCTTCTATACAAGCCGTCATTGCTGTTCCAATTTTAAAATGTAAAGTATAGACTATTAATAGGTCGGTGATTGTATTAAATGTCTGGTCACTTCAACATGCTCTCTTAAGTATTCATTATCTTCTGCTTCTCATCCTCTATCAGCGTCGTGGTGGGGGTTTCCCATGCCCATTCAGGGCAGAACGTTTCGGGCGCAGGGCAGATACACTCAGCACAGGGCGCCAATCTATCGCTGGGCACACAGTCACACAGACACATACATAAACACACATTTATATGGGGTAATTTGGAGAATTCAATTGACTTGATCCATGTTTTTGGACCCGGAGGAAACCCACACGGACACAGGGAGAACTCCACCCAGATGAGGATTCGAACAGGGAATCCCTAGCGCTGAGAGGCAAACGTGCTAAACACTAAGCCACCGTGCCGCCCCTCTTAAGTATCATATTTTATATAAAAAATAATTGTAAAAATGCAGTTATTACATAATCATGTCAGATTACAGTGACTTCTTGTGTTTCTTGAGGAACCATGTTACTGAGTGACTGAAAGTGAATAGTTTTTGATAAGAGTTAGGGATTTTTAGTAACCGGAAAAAATGTGAGCTGTTTGATGAAAAATGAAGATGAAAAATAATTTTTGTTTTAGTTTTAATGCTGTCCTTAATCATGGTAGCCTACAACAGCTTAATTTCTGTTCCATACAAACGTTCCCTGTCTGTTTTTTCTCTTCACTTGGAGAAGTTGGTATTTGTATAGGCATGGTGGTGTTGATTATTGTAATCCCACATCAAGCTATATTTTATATTTGTATTTATTGTATGCATATATTTCTTTATACTAGATATTTTCTCTTCTTCTTATTCTGTAGCACACGTTAACCGGACACAGTGGGAAGGTTCTATCAGCTCGGTTTCTTCTCGATAACGCTCGCATTGTCTCTGGCAGCTACGACCGAACTCTCAAACTGTGGGACCTACGCAGCAAAGTTTGTAAGAACTATCTATATCTAATGTTAATACCTAGTTGACCAAGTGTACAGTCAATACATCTCAGTTATTTTGCTCTTTCTATTTTTCTCTCTTAACAGGTATGAAGACTGTGTTTGCAGGGTCAAGCTGTAATGACATTATCTGCACAGAGCAGTGTGTAATGAGTGGCCATTTTGATAAGAAAGTGCGTTTCTGGGACATCCGGTAAGCTGTGATATTGGACAATATGTTATGAAAATTATAATAATGTTATTTTAAGAACAAAATTAAACCAGGTGTAGAATAAGGGCCTTGTAAATGTGTGTATCAGTGCAGAGAGTACAGTACGTGAGTTAGAGCTGATGGGACGTGTCACTTCATTGGACCTTAATCATGATCGGACAGAGTTGCTCACCTGTTCCCGCGATGACCTCATCAAAATCATTGACCTACGCAACAATGCAGTCAAACAGACCTTTAGGTATGGACTGTTACTGTTTTACATGTATTTAGACATACTGTACACTTGCTTAACACTGATCACAACTCGTCCATAATGTAGATTGGACTTATTATTTGCTTGATTTGATTGAGATTGATCTCAGTAGTTTTTCTGACTGCTTGTGTGGTCATTTTACAATATACCCAATAACAGTATGGTCTCACACTTATTACACGTCTACATGAGAAATCAGTAATTTGACACAAAGTTTTATTATTATTGTGCTTCTCAGTAAAATCATGGTGATCATAGCAGTAGTCTTTTAAAAATCAGACTGACCACAAATGTAAAAATAGAATGATGAGCTGATCGAGTAGTCTGGGTGTTTTTGCAAACTCAGTGCTTCCCTACATGTCCACAGTTTCCATCTTCCAAAGAATTGAAATGCACATTGCTAAAAATCAGACTACAACAATCAGTGGGTTGTTTCAATTTATGCCATGGCATTCCATACATTTTTTTAAACTAATAAAACCTTAAAATATGTGTCGTCTTACTCCAGGGCAAAAATATACTTAAACCAGTTGTGGGCCCAACAAAAATTTTATTCACCCACTTTAAATAAACTTTGATCTGATAAAACATGAAAGCATTTTTACCTTGATTTCTTCCCTGTTCATCTTGGAGCAGTAAGTGATGAACATGATGAGCACTTTGACCTAGACATTTCCTGGACAGGGCAGTAGATGGAATCTGTCAAAGATTGATGACTATCACTGGACACTTATTCAAGATGCATTAAACATATAAAGCAGCACTAATTAAAATCAACAGCAAAATAAATTTATTTAATTTTAGATCGGTTGAACTAATGACTTAATATAATAAAAAGCTATATCTAACATGTAAAACGTTTTATCAGTGAAACTCATGTTTATATGTGACATTCGTCTTGTGGCGAATGCCGCCGGGTGGTTCAACCACAACATGGTGCTAATTCTAACTCCGTGTAGTTCACCACTGCTAAATGCTGGACAGATCTTCCCAACCCTGTCCGTAAGGCTGAGTCAATTAGTATTTTTAAGACACAATTCAAAACACCTCTTTCACAAGCTTTTGCTATAAGAAAGAAATGTGTACATATAAACACTGAAGCTTAGATAATACTGGTTCAGTAAAACTGCAGTGTAGCTGGTTCATCCTTAATTACTGACTTTTAGTGTTTTTGGTGTCACTTTGGATAAAAGCATCTGCTTCATATAAATGTTCAACATATTCAACATTTGTAGTCAGCTCCAATGGAAATATCAAAATTACTAACATTTTTAAGGAAGCATCCTGTGTAATCCAGTGCTTTGTCCAGTTTGCTACCCATCACGATCGTGATACTGAAATGTTAGACATAGTGGTAAATTTCATATTGTGCTATTCCAAATATTGTCAGAGTTACAGACCTTCTGTTACCGTTACAGAGTTACTGACTTCTTTTGTCTTTCAGCACTCAGGGCTTCAAATGTGGTTCAGACTTCACTAGAGTCACCTTTAGGTGAGTAGATGAGTGAGAGAACTGAGATATATGGTGTACTCAAAAGGGTGAAACCCCAATATACTAACATACTAACAACAAATTCCTCATCTATACATTACCTCATATAATAAATACTTCCTCTTCATGTACAATACATGCAATCATGGAAAAGGTTTGTTTTTGAGACCATGAAAACACTAACATTGGCAATGGGGTTTTGTGCCCATATTTATTGGTGGTATCAAGAACTCTAATACAACTAAACCAATAAAAAACATCATACAATTGACTTTAATATCTTTTTTTCCCCTTTTGTGCTTCATCACTTTTGTTTTTTACTTCAGTTTTCTATTTCCTTATAGCTGATAAGCACAGATCTCATTGGTATTGTTTACAGTTGTGTGGCTCTTCATGTTTGTAGCTGTCTATATTGCTCTTCTTTTTCCCCTCTTTGCAAGCCCTGATGGTCAGTATATAGCAGCGGGTTCAGTGGATGGTATCCTCTATGTGTGGAATGTTTTGACAGGGAAAGTAGATCGCACTCTTGATAAAGCACACGGGTAAGAGTCCCCCCATTACACTCAGATATGCACATGAACACCCTTCCAATCAATAGGAAAAGTTTACTGAACAATCACTTAGAGAGGCTGAGTACAAGTTAGTAGTCAGAAGGGATAGTACAAACATTCAGCTGTATATAAGAGCTAAGTAGAAATGTAATACACAGGTTTTTAATATTCAGCTATGGGGAATGTTGTCTTTCTGCTTAGAAAAACAAATGTTAGAGTTAATACTAATTGCAGTTGAAGGGCAAACAATAAAATAGTAGCATACTGATGTCACACCTGTTCAGTTTTATTCATTTTGTTTTTCTCTATGGAGAACAACCTTGACATGACGATGGGTTTTGCCAAATCAGAGTTTCAATCGCACTCGCCAAAAGCTTCATTATGCTTCCTTCAGATTTATTAACTAAAATTATAGCTTAATTGATGTACAACAACAAAGTATTTTTACTCTGCATTTTACTTAAGAACTTTTGATATTTCAAACCTCCTCTCCACTACATTAGAAAAAGAAATCTTGAACTTTCCACCACATTTTATTTACCAGCTTTATTACATAATGCAGATTTTATACATAAAATAAAAACAAGCTTTTAAATTTCACAACACCCTGATAATATCTCAAAACTAAACATGCACAGGCTCCCAAGTTTCTGCTGCAATGGCAATAAACTCAAACACAATATTAAATCTCAAAACCAAGCCAGAGAAACCAAACCAGGACTTTAATGCTTTAAAGGTGTTTTTGTAATTTTGCTTTGACATTTTTGTGCAGTGCTTTAACCTGTATACTTTTACATTGATGAATTGGTATTCAATAAGTTGTCCGTACCATACTACTTATGCTTCCAGTAGGGACACTAACAAAAGTCCCAAATTTGAGAAAACCAGTTAGGGATAATAAGCAGAGGATAAATGTCTGTGGCAACAATCAATACAACCAATTCATTATTGAAGGTTGTCTTGCTGTTACCTCTCCAGTGCATCTGTTATCACTTTTATTTGCCCCAATGAAGATTGAACAGACAGATTGATATTCCTAAATGGTGTAATGGCTGGTGTTATACTGTGATAATTCATAGTTCCCCTGATAATAATTTTTAACAGTTCTGCTGATTCATTTGTACAGTCTCTCAGCTTTACATCTTTTGGTTTTGAAGTTGGGATTACATTAGTAATAACTTGTTATATGATAATGTGTAATAGTTTATAAACTATAATGTTTTCTGTGTTTCTTTTTTTATGTAGTTCCTGCATCAATGCGGTGGCCTGGTCACCATCTGGTTCCTTCGTGCTAAGTGTGGAGAAAAGCAACAAAGCTGTCCTCTGGTCTGACATATGATTAGCTCAGCTCCTCCCCAAGGTGTCCAATGATTAGATCAGCTCCCATCGGCTTGGCTCAGACTCTGATGGACTCCACTCCGTTCTCCACTGGATGGTTTATTGGTCTATAAAGGAAATGATGACTCAAATTATTTCAAGCTATTGGAGTCCTTCTTCCAAAAAGCACTGTGTTAGGGGCTGGCAGTCTATTGAGAAAACTGACCTTCATCAGTATTGGTACAACTGTATGAGTTGTTTACTTCTCTACTGATAGAGGAAAGTACAGAGAAACCTGTAAGGCTTTTTAAAATTGAATTAAGGTCCCTGTAATTAATTTATTGGATGCCTTAAAAATGCTATCGAAACATAACACCGCAGTGAGACTGCTACATCACCATGTACATTGCATATGGAATTGACTGTTAATATATACATCAAAATATCTTTTCATTAAGTGCTTGTTCATCAGATGAACTCTGGTAGTTCTGATAGTTGTTTGAACTATTGAAGGTTTATTTCAATAGTGTAAATTTTAAATGATTATGGTGTCAAGACTTCAGTTACTACTTCATCATAAGTAGTGTTGGCACAGAAGAAACCACAAGGAGGTCTACATGACTGGTCCATAGTTCAAAGTAAAATGATTTGAAAAGTGTAAATAACAGAGTAAAACAATTTATTAACAGATGAAACTATTAAAATATATCTCAGTTCTAGAAAATGAGTCCCTACAAAATGTATCTGTTCTCTGCAAAACCTCTGCTTTTCTTTTAAGATTTTGGTTAAAGAGACTAGCATTAAACATACCACCTCATTAAGCAAACCCCCATGTGATTAAAGTAAGGATGATCTCAACTACACTGCGACCCTAATAGAGGATAAGCGGGAGATAATGAATGAATGATCTCAACTCCGGTTTTTAGTGTGATTCTCATATGTGTCTATCACACTGATGTTATACAATTATTGTTCAGACAATGTTGAAAAATTGAGCAGAGGAAATCTGTTAAAAAATAACAGCAGAAAATGTGGTATAAAGAAAACCCACGTGGACTTAAAATTAATTCTAGTTTAAAATTAATCCATATCTTTGCTGAAAAAAGTCTCTAGTAATGGTTTGGACCCAAATCAATCTTAATAATGGTAAATTCGGAACAACAGTTGAAGGGTTTTTGTCCCTTTTAAAAACAACTTGAATTTTTGACATCCCTATTTAAAAGGGTCTGGTCCAGATTAGGACCACATGTAGTTTATCAGTACACTTTAAAATTTAGTTACTTTAAATTTTTAATGTTTTAGAAAATATTTTATTTTATGTATATAATTCAGGACAAGAAATTTGAATAATGTTGTGATGTCACCATTATGTGGGTATATTCTTTGAATTTAACACAACAAAGGCAGTGGTGACTAGCAGTTGATGACCTGCAATTTCCATTTCTTATAATTAAAATGTACATGAAGCCTTAAAATGTAAGATTAGGAACACACTTCAGGATTTTCAGCGTGTGCATGCTTTGCTTGCATGTGAAGAGATGCAAGGTAGTAAGATAATTCACTGCAGAGGGAGCCAATCACTGCATCCACACTAATCTCTGTGATCAGTATCCATGACCTGAAGTCACCCGTCCACACTGTAGTGGTTGGGTGTGGCTCAAGGTCTGCACTTGAGTGGATAGAAATTGTGAGGCTCCCACCTGCTGATGAAGGCACTTTATTTGCAAAGCTTTGCGAGAGAACACATGCGCACACCCATACACTCTTCTGTGTTATGTAATCTTTGGAAGCGCAGCCTCTTATTGGCTCCCAAGCTGCTTTATAATCACATTCACACATGGGTGGGGCCTGAGATCACCACCAAAGCGTACCGGCTAACAATTGTATCCAGTATATACTGTTTCTATGTGTGAAAAAAAACTACATTGAAAGTAATGTGTAAGGTTCTTTATCTGCCTACTGTCTTTTATCAAGTTACATGTGTGTGTCTGTGTGTGTGTGTGTCTGTGTGTGTGTGTGTGTGTGTGTGTCTGTGTGTGCACGTGTACGTGCGTGCACGTGTATCTGTGTATAATCTCATAATTTGAGCCCCAGACTAGCTGACCCTGTCAGATTGGTTTTGAACCCACCTCAGGTCTTCATCCACATAAGTTGTTTACAGCATTTCTTTATTATTGACATTTTACAAAAATAAATGCTTTTTTTTTCAATATTAAATATAAAAACTTCATTCTGTTCTCCTGTGAAGTCCCACTATAGCTCAGTTTGTAAATTTGTGTCGATGCTGTAAGGTTTATATTATATGCCATTCATGAAGTTCATATATGTGTATATATAATATAATAAGGGTGTAAATAAGTTGGTAGAACTTTAGTTTGTATTTCTAACTTTTTTTCCACTGATGTTGGGGACATTTTGTAAATGCAATAAAAACAAAAATATGAACCTTTATTTTAAAAATGTTATCTAAACTAACAATTTTATTTCTCCATCACAGCTCTAAGTAGTCCAGCCATCTCACACTCCTCTTGTCTGGTGTTTGCATGTTCTCCTCTTATGGTCTTCCAAGGATGAATTTCTCTTGCACTTCAATCACATGAATTTGATTTGCTAAATTGTTTCTATTTCTCTTTGTGATGGCTCCGATACTTGTCCATGTACATACCCCACCCCCAATCATTAACATCCCTTATAAAACACGAAGTGGTGAGACATGACTCTCTGCTATCATTTATAAACAACCATGATCTCACTGTAATTACTGTCCTGTCTCAGTTACTCTGGTGTCGTCCACGTGTGATGGTCTAAATTTATTTGGATGTACAAACTACAATAAAAGTCATTTTTAAGAAAATATGTCATTTTTGGTTTGAATGGGTTTTACAAAATGTCCTCAATCAAACTGGAAAATGGGCTTTTGCTTGTAGCTGTTGGATTTATGAGGAAAGTTTGTACTGAACACCTTTAAAAATTTCATACATGTTTTTTTTTATTAACATACAATAGTTTATAGTTAATGGTCAATGCACTTATTTAAAAGCTTTTACAGAAGGGATTGTGGGGAAAATATTCATATATATAATAAAAAATGAAGACCTTTTACTTACCTATTACTTCTTAAAACACCAGTTTTAATACAAAACAAGTAGCTTGGTTTGTTTCTGTGCATTGCTAATGTCTAGATCTGTTTGAATTTTTTTTTAAATTTCATTAAAAATACTTTGTGGAACTTTCCTGTATTAGAAAATATTTTAGATCATCTTATTTTATTTTTTAAATGTACTATGTTGCTGATACCATGGCATTGTGCCTTTATAGAATGCATTTTGTTAGACATTTTATAGTAACGGTTAGTTACAAAACTGAACTGTGGAGATAATCCTGCTGAGTCTAAGAATCTGCTGCAATCCTGTATGATGAACAAGAAGGTGGAGCTTCAGCTTAACACATATTACAAATACAGCCACATACCTGAACACAAACCTGGACATATAATATTACACACAGGTGAGTAAACCTTAATTAACTAAACAGATCTTCGTAATTTTGTATTAATAGAATGTTATTTTAAACATTATGTTAAATTTTACCCCCAAAAAAGGTTAAGAACAGCACTTATTCATGTGTGGTATAAAATCAGATGCAACCAATGTATTATTTTTAACTGTCATGATTGCTGGTGCCAGATTTGTAGATGTGACAGTTTTTATATGAGATTTTCACAAAAAAAAAAAAACATTCTGTAGGTTTGCTCAAAATCAAAATGGTGCAAAGAAATACAAATCTGTTAGTGGGGGTTCTGCATTTAGAAACTCTGGAAATCAGCAGGTTAGAATACATCAGATAAGGTTTTTGTGCAGATTTAAAACTTTAAATTAAGGGAGGTCATATCTAGTAAAGATTTCAGAACACAGTACTTGTTAAGTAAAGGGTTTAATGCACGCATTTTGGTTTGGTCAGTAACATTTCTTCTGTATAGAACAATTCTTTTAAAAAAAGCAACCTTTTTTTTGTTTTTTTATTTATTGGAAAAATACCTGATACATATCTCAGTGTATTGTTATTTTTATTAAAGAGTAACTGTGGCTGTAAGAATTAAAGTTTCTAATTAAATAACCCCAAATAAGGTAAGTGATTAAGCTTTAATATTTACACTGTAATAAGCTATTTTATTTGCTTTGTATTAAACTTGTTTGTATCCCTCAGGTGACATCATGAGTCCAAAACATGTCATTTATAAGAAGCTCTCCCGAGACAAATCTGTAAGACTCCCATTTGATGTTGCTGTGTAGAGATGATACACTAGATAATGATGCTGCATTCTTAACTGTGTGCATGTATTGCAGGTGGGAATATACATGGGGAAACGGGACTTTGTGGATCACTGTGACTTTGTTGATCCTGTTGGTAAGATTATCATTAAATTACCACAATGAGAGGATGAGTATAAGAGCAGATTGTAATTCTCCACCTGCTTAAATGACACCCAAAGTGTCTGTAGATTAAGTTAACTGACTGCTACTTCCTGCTCCTCTGTGTCAGATGGAGTGGTGTTGATCGATCCAGAGCAGACTAAAGGAAAGAAAGGTGAGATTTTCATGTCATGGCACCGATGGAAGTTCTTGGTATTTTCATGATGGCACCCTAAATATATGTTGCAACACTGTCTACTACTGGCTGGTCAGGGTCCCATCCATCCATTATCTTCCACTTCATCCTCCACTAGGGTCGCGGGGGGGTTCCTCATGCCCATGGGGAAGAACGGCTCGGGCGCTGGGCAGATAGACCCAGGACAGGGCGCCAATCCATCGCTGGGCACACACTCACTCACACAGACACACTATATGGGGCAATTTGGAGAACTCAATTGACTTGATCCATGTTTTTGGACTGTGGGAGGAAACCGGAGGAAACCCACATGGACACGGGGAGAACATGGAAACTCCACCCAGATGGTAATTCAAACCGGGAATCCCTAGTGCTGTCAGGCGAACGTACTAAACACTAAGCCACCGTGCCGCCTGGTCAGGGTCCTGATACTTAAAATGAAGTGATACAGGACATAAACTGTAGTTTCTCCACACATGCTTGATATTCAAAATAAAACAATATAACAAAATTAAAAATTCTTATAAAAACGTTTTTTTTTACAGCTAATTTCTTTAGCATTAAGCTATTATTGATATAAATTTTGTTATAAATAAAATGTGCTATGTTTATTACTGTATTTATGGGTTTGTTACTGAAGACTTTAACACTTTGATGAACATATAAGAACCTGCAGCTAGTGCTGCATATATTAGTTTAAAACAGTATCTGCTATTTAACTTACATTTGTGTTTGTCAGTGTATATCATGCTGTCGTGTACCTTCCGTTATGGCCGTGATGATCATGAGTATGTGCTGGGCTGGACATTTCGAAGAGATATATTTGTTTGCACAAGGCAAGTCTATCCTCCACTGCAGGACCGTGAACGTGCTATCCACACTAAAGTACAGGAGAGACTGCTGCGCAAACTTGGTCACAATGCTTATCCTTTTTTCTTTGAGGTACAACAACCGTCTAATATTTAAAATTCTTTATTCTAATCTAAATATCTTTTCCATTTAAATTTTACAATCCTAATTACATATTCTATTTTTATTACTTTTATCCCATTCCCAGTTCCAATCTAATGTTATAACTTCTACTGCTGAATTAATTTTCTATTCATTTTTAAAATACTTGAATACAATTTAATTTCCTATTTGTCCCCCCCCCCCATCACATCACAATTTACATTTTAATTTCATTCATTCATTCATTATCTCCCGCTTTATCCTCTATTAGGGTTGCGGGGGGGGGGGGGGTCCCCATGTCCATCCAGGGGAGAACATTTCGGGCGCTGAGCAGATACACCCAGTTCAGGGCGCCAATCTATCACTGGGCACACACTCACACAGACACACTCTATATGGGGCAATTTGGAGAACTCAATTGACTTAATCCAAGTTTTTGGACTGTGGGAGGAAACCCGGAGGAAACCCACACGGACACAGTGAGAACATGGAAACTCCACCCAGATGGGGATTCAAACCGGGAATCCCTAGTGCTGAGAGGAGAACATGCTAATCACTAAGCCACCGTGCCGCCTAGGTTTTAATTTAAAAGTGAAATTCTTGTTTCAAAAAGTTAATATAATATATTTTTTTAGTTTCCAGATAATCTGCCATGTTCAGTTGGACTTCAGCCTGCACCCACTGATGAGGGCAAGGTAAGGACACATGCACAATAACAGTATTCACTGCTACTGTAATTAAAATACTAAAAGTTGGTTTTGTGTTTGTGTAGCAATGTGCAGTGGAGTTTGAAGTAAAGGCTTTTTGTGCAGTGAATCAGGATGAGAAAGCTCATAAAAGGTGCCATATTTTCACTCTGCTTTGCACAGTATGAATACTATATATCCTGACTTATATAATGTACATTGTTTTAATTACTCCTTACCTTTGTAAGCAAAAGGTCCTGGGTTCAGTTTTCAAATGAGATCCTATGCCTGTGTGGAATTCCTCTAGAAACTCTTTCCTTCCTAAATCCAAAAACATAATCTCATATTAAACGGTGCCACTAAATCTTTATGACTGTCTCATTCTAAACCACTTCTGCAAGGCAAATGGCCTTTGAGCTGTCTAATAAACTTAATTAATCTCGTCTGTTGTCTTTACAATACTTTCTACCTGGTGACGTATGTGTAGACTTGTACACTATTTTTTAAAATTATTTTTTTAATTTCATTTTTTTACACTATATTTTAAAATGATCTTTTGAACTTTTCTCTTCAGGAGTTCGGTGCGTTTGGCTATAAGGAAAATTCAGTGTGCTCCAGATAAAGGTGGTCCTATTCCATCCAGTGAAACCACCTGTGAGTTTATGGCATCGGATAAACCTCTGCACATGCGTGTTACTCTGGAGAAAGAGGTGGGTCTGTCGGTTTATTAACTATGCTAACATGCTTCAAGGCTTGCTTTATGTAATCATAAAATTAATAAAATAAAAAAAAACCTTTAATAATATACTTAAATAATTTACATTACACTACATTGCTCTATACAGTATAGTATAATCTAAAAATATGTAACTATCATTAATAAAGTGAAATATGTTTTAGACATATTATCATGGTGAACCCATCAACGTCAGTGTGGACATTAATAACAGCTCCAACAAAGACGTTAAAAACCTCACAGTATCAGGTACACACACACACACACACACACACACACACACACACACACACACACACACACACACACCAGATGTGGGTTTTACACAAATACAAAAATAACTTCCATTCTGTAAAGCATGATGGTGAATCTGTCAGATTGTAGGGTTAAATTTCATATACAAACTATTCAACCTAACGACAGCTTATCATGCAAAATTACTAACAGATGCAGCCTTTCTGACTCAGCCAGCGATCTTTAACTGCTCTGGTTATTTTAATAAGACAATCATTCAAAACAAATATAATTAGTTTAAAATTCATTTTTAAACTATTTTTTTTGCAACATAATCATTGTCTTTTCCTCTCTATCAAACCCCAATAAAAAGCTAACAGGAATAACCTGCAGACCGTTGTGAAAGCCTTGAGTTGCTATCTTTGCAAAACAATATATTAAATGACTACAAGCCAAAGAAGGAAAAAGCATGGATCCATATACCATGACATCTATGAGTAACTGTCATTATCACCAGGATGCGGAAGATAAGATACATCACAACAATACAATACATGTTGAAAGAAATTTTCAATTGGTATAACAGAAAAAAATTAAAGGTTGCATGGACATTTTAGGCATATAAGAATCTTGAGTCCTAGATGGAATTTTCATATACATATTCATGTAGAGTAAAAAACTAAAGATCACTATTTACCCGCACCTTTTTGAATCATCAAGGTTATTTGGCTATACTGGTCAATTTCCTGGACTACAGATCAGAATGTTAACAGATATTTCCTGCATTATTTAAATGTTACTTTCACTGTAAATGAAAAAACCTCTGGCAAAGTACACTGAAACTGTAAATAAGATTTTTGTAGCAGTTTAACCCTAAAATGTATTATAATTTATTTTGTTTTTGTCTCTTAGTGGAACAAATCACTAATGTGGTACTTTACTCCAATGACAAATACACTAAAACTGTGGCATGTGAGGAAACCACGTACGTCTCTCACACACACAAACACAAACACAATTGCATGTGCATTTCTTGTCGTATTTTTGAGCTGAGATGTAGTCAAATTAAATTATTTGATTACTGAGTGTATTTTAACTACCAGGGGTCAAGAATAATGTTCCTACCAAATTCCTGTGTTATTCATGTGTAATAAAATCAGCAGCCAATGAAACGTTAGTTTTTTCCCCAATATTTTAAATTACTTTATTTTAGTGTTTCTACAAGCATTTGTGTTTTGGTCAAGTTTCCTGATCGATATTGTGGATCTGTGAGTGTGTGGAGTTAATTTACTTTTTTTCGATATTTTAATTATCTTCTTAGTTTGCCTTGTGCTGTCACGTTTATCTTTTATGAATATCAATATTGATTCAACCATCAATTTAGTTTATGGTCACAGAGATGCTGTATGCATCACATCTGCAATGGGAACATCGGTGCCCAGGTTAAAAATACTAAAGATTTTCATTGAGATAGAACACACTGTTGAGGTCTATCTACATGCCATCACATTACTGACTGGTTTTATGCCTGATGTCACTGCAGAGACACCGTGCCATCAGGAACTAGTTTGAAGAAAGTGTACACACTCTATCCATTACTGAAGAATAACCGGGAGAGACGTGGTTTAGCTTTGGATGGGAAGCTGAAGCATGAAGACACCAACCTGGCTTCATCTAGCATGTGAGAACAAGTCATACAAATGTATTGCACAAAAGCAAAAATATAGTTTGACATGTGTTTATAAAAGTGTCCATTTCCATTAGAGGTGTGGGTCGACAACCGAATAATGTGTTCCACAAACTGACGTAGTAGTGCAGAAAAGACAGATTAATAATTTTATTGAAAAGTGGTGTTTTAAATCATTTGTCATTACAAAGCCTGAAAGAAAGTTACTCATGTACTGACTTTTTTATATATAACTCTTTATCTTTGTATGGTTCATTGCTTTTATGGTGCATTTTTACTTGGCTGACACACAGTAACATTGTATTATTACAGGAATATTCAGAAACAATGTGCTTTAGATTTGTCATTAAAAAAACTCCAAGCAAATTTAAATAAGTGAACAAAATGAGTTTATTGTGGTGCGTCTGTCTGTGTTGTGTGTGTGTGTGTCTCTCTGTCTCTAGTGTGAAGGCAGAGGTGCTAAAGGAGATTTTAGGAATGTTGGTGTCCTACAGAGTTGTGGTCCGAGGCATTGTAGCTGGGTAAGTGTGTGTGTATTTGTGTGTGTATGAAATGTTTTGTTTGATGATAACAGATGTTTTTTTCTTTGCTTTACTTCTTCAGCATGATCGGTTCAAGGTATGTCTATATTTTATTGTATTAGATTACTGGGTGATAATGCAATAATAAGGTTTAACAAAAGTTTGAATGTAGTATAATTAGTGTTTAAAGTGACTCATATATGAGACATTACTCACATCATATCATACACATATCATTCACACTCACACTCACATATCACACACATTACTCACATATGACCATTAAGCCAATATTGTTCTCAACTAAATACTAAAGAAGCATTAGGAAAAGTTTCTTTATTTTGACTTTTTTTTTTAATTTAAAACCTGCTGTTATTGTCAGTAAAACAAGGTCATTAAGTAAAAAAAGCTTGAAGAACCTTGAAACCAATATGTCGGATTATTTTTGCAAATGTAATTCTCCAAAAAAAAAAAAACATTTTAAGGATTAAATGCTGTTATAATGATAATAAAAACATGGGTAATTGAAAAGTAGATGGTCCAATTTACGATTGTTCATGAGAGATCTATCTGATTATGTGGTTTAAGAAAAGTTATGTACAGTTACCAAATTTCTGCCTCCTCAATATAAAATGCTACAAAATAAGCAGTACAGTAAGAAAAATTATTAACAACACACAGAAAAAAGTAAAATGGCAGGACAGTGATAGAAGCTTCAGTGCAGAGTTGAGAGTAAGAAAACTAAATTTTCAAAAGTTCAACAACTTAAGTTTCTTATATCAGGATATAAAGTTCTGTGTGAGTGAGTGTGATGTATGTAATGTGTGTGTTTCAGTGAGGTAGTTGTGGAGGTACCATTCTTCCTCATGCATCCCAAACTGGAGGAAGGTGAGTTTTTAAGATGTATTTAAACCTGTTAATTTTCAAACAAATATAAATTATTTATCAAAGTATTTCTCCTTTTTGTCTTTTAATCTTACAGTTAAAGACAGGTGAGTGCAGTTCTTCAAAAATAATTAACTAAAACAATTAAAAAAAGAGGATTTATTATGTAGATGCAATATTTGGATGCATTTGATAATTAAAGCAGAATAGGTAATGATAACATTATGATCAGGATAATTACTAAAGGCGTGCATGGGCTTCATTAAATATGAGGTGTGGGATTAGTTGAAGTGATAAAAATATTTTAAAAGCATTATACTACGTAATCTGTTTTATTTCAGCGAATCTTTATTTGTTCTGATGATTAAAAGGATTTTAGATTAGCTGGATTTTAACAGGTACTAAGGATTCTTTTAGGTAATCAGTATGATTTCAGTTAGCGGTGTTCCTCCATGTGATCAATATTATTTCATGTGATCTGAAATATTTTAATAATCCCAGATAGCACACAGTTTAGATGTAAAAAAATCTTATTGATGATCCACTGCCGCCAGGGGCAAGGTATGTGTGAGCAAAAGGTGGGCTTAATATAAGAACTTTCATGTTTGACTGACATAGAGCAGTGTAAACCAACCTCATCCTCAAGTGGCCCACATATAAAAACTCTAATGGCCTACAGGTTACAAATACATATCATATATAAAACTGGGTCATATATATATATATATATATATATATATATATAGTTAATATTTTGGAGATTATGTGGCTCAAATTGAGACCAACTCAGTTTATACTGTAATTTAGACAGATCTGGGCCAGAATCATTTTGCTAAGTGGGAACCTAATTATTTCAGGTTATCTGCATATATTCAAGTGTTTTAGGATTTTTTCAAATGAAAAGGCTTATTTAGAGAATCATGATTACTAAAGATTTGATCCTATGATCCAGATTATACAAGTAACTGGAATGATTTTAATTGATCAGGATCAATCAGGATTTCAAGTGATCTAGAACATTTCCTAAATGTGTGTGTGTTTGTTTGTGTGTGTGTGTGTGTGTGTGTGTGTGTGTGTGTGTGTGTGTGGGTGGGTGATTGTGCGTCTGTGAATGTAGTGAGGGTGACATGGATCTGGTGTTTGAAGATTTCAAGCGTTCATATCTAAAGGGGGTGGTTGGGGATGATGATGAATCTGGTGAAGACTCATAAGACAAAACTGCTAAAAATTACTGTTATAAAATGTTTATTGTAGTGTGTAGCACAGTATGGACTGCTTTGCTTATCGTATTTTGTATTATCGGAAAATAAAATGTATGTATTTTACTTTCTATTATTGTGACTTTAACTGTAGTGCATAGCAATTAATGTCTTGAGTAATGACTATTGTATTTTATAATTAATATTTAACATGTAGAGGCTAAATTATGAATTGTATGCTGTTGTGAAAGTTTAGTTTGTGTTGCGAGTTTAACAATTAAGATTAATTAATAAAGTTAGTTGGGTTTTATTTGTGTTCTTGTTCCTGTGATGCACCAAAGACAGATATGCTCTCGTTTATATGACTGACGCTAAATTATTTTACACACGTGATAAATTTATATCTCCAAACTAATTTTTATAGTATGGACAAGAAGCGGCAGCAAAATAATTAACAGATGTTAATGTCGTACTGTGTAGATATTTTAAACCGTCTGTGTGCATAATAAAAAAATATGAAATGTGTACTTCAATTTAGATGTATGTACAGGAATCTGTATGTGAATCATGTGTGCTTAATCAGTTAAGGGTTTGAGATTTGCATCAATTTACCACTCTGTAAAAAAATATTTCTTTCATGTGACTGTCTTCTTACACTTTCATTTGGATTTTTGCTACACTTAACTAAATAGATTTGTCTGTATCTACAAGAGTGTTGTACCCTGTCCTGAGGTACAGCAAGTCCATCCATTATCTTCCACTTTATCCTAAACTAGGGTCGCGGGGGGGTCCCCATGCCCATTCAGGGGAGAATGTGTCAGGCGCTGGGCAGATCCACCCAGGACAGGGGGCCAATCTATCACTGGGTACACACTCACCCACACACAAACACACTATATATGGGGCAATTTGGAGAATTGAACTGACCTTGATTCATGTTTTTGTACTGTGGGAGGAAACCGGAGAACCTGGAGGAAACCCACGCAGACATGTGGAGAACAAGGAAACTCAGATTGGGATTCAAATCCCTAGTGCAGAGAGAGGAAAGTGCTAACCACTAAGCCACCAAGTCAAACTTCCATTTTCTTACTTCTTTAAATCCTTTTGTTAATAAACTGGCTCTGCATTTGCAGATGAAAGGATGAAATCTCAAATTCTTGCTGGAATCATGTGTTGTGCCAAATTCTTGCCAAAATTTGACCTTCCTTTTGCAGGCGTAAGGACGTTGTAATCTAGATTCCAAACCAGCTGTTTCATTATTATCAAAATATTTAAGAGAGAAACTATTCTCAAAGAAACCTTTTACTGTTCTGAACATAAAGTTTCTGTTTGCTTTTCCAGTTAGAACTACACAGGGATTCCATGTTTATTCTACAAATGGCTTTTATTCCGTTCTTTTGTTCATTGTATTTACAAAAAATTTCCATAATACTGAAATAGAGGCTTAATAACTCATCACCTGACATTTGCTTAGTTAACATGACCTACACTGTAAAACACACACTTACAGCAACGATTTAGGAATTTATTCCATGAATCAGGAAACAAAATTTAATGGAAATTGTAAAATGGCAGCTTTAGAATATTGAACGCTTGCTTTAGGTTTTATGATCAACAAGAAACCCCAACATTGTATTATTTTGATGGACCAGTTTTTTGACAAAATGTCTCAAAAAAGTTACAAAAATTGATGCTGTACCTCAGGAAAGGATACAAAAAAAACTTGTTAATGCTGACAAATCGTGCATTTGGAGATCTTTTATGACATACGTGTCATAAAAAAATCACAAAATCGCATATAAAAAGCCACTTAATTTAGTAACTACTTTTTAGGAGTGGGCTTTTTGAGTAAGTGAGTATGTGACTATGAGTACACAAGACAATTGAGTGTTCGATGAGGGAATGTTAATACACATATTTTGGTTGCTACTTGAAAATGAAAATTGAAAATGAATTGAATACCAGCAGCACATTTCTTGTGGTTAGCACCTTCGCCTCTCAGACGGTTCCTGATTCAAATCCTAATCTGGGTGGTGTTTCCACGTTCTCCCTGTGTCCGTGTGGGTTGCCTTCTGGTTCTCCGGTTTCCTCCCACAGTCCAAAAACATGGATCAAGGTCAATTGAATTCTCCAATTTACCCCATATAAAGGTAGATAATGGATGAATGGATGAAAATTGAATACCTTTACTCTATATTATCAAAATACACTCCAACTCGATCACTACGTTATAGTGATGAATGTCGCCTGGTGATTCCACCTCACCGAGGTGCTAATTCTGACTTCGTGGCGTTCACCACTGCGAAATGGTGGAACGATCTTCCCAACTCTGTCCGTAAGGTGGAGTCACTCGGCATCTTTAAGAAACAACTGAAAACGCATCTCTTTCACAAACACTTGATGTAAAAAAAAAAAATTAAAAGGGGGGTGCAGGATTGAATAATGGGTTTAAAAATTCTACAGACTTGTGTTCTCATTTGTTAGTTGCTTTGGATATAAGCATCTACAATATGTAAAAAATAATGTAAATATGATTGCATGTCGGCGGCACGGTGGCTTAGTGGTTTAGCACGTTCTCCTCTCAGCACTAGGGATTCTCGGTTCAAATCCCCATCTGGCTGGAGTTTCCATGTTCTCCCCGTGTCCACGTGGGTTTCCTCCGGGTTTTCCGGTTTCCTCCCACAGTCCAAAAACATGGATCAAGTCAATTGAGTTCTCCAAATTGCCCCATATGGAGTGTGTTTGTGTATGTGTGTGTGAGTGAGTGTGTGCCCAGCGATAGATTGGCGCCCTGTCCTGGGTGTATCTGCCCAGTGCCCGAAACTTTCTGCCCTGGATGGGCATGGGGAACCCCCCCCCCCCGCGTGACCCTAATATATGATAAAGCGGAAGATAATGGATGGATGAATGAATGAATGATTGCATGACTTTATACTGGACCGATCAGCATTAAATAGATATAGGTTATGGTTTTGATGTGTGTACAGTATTGGGACTAGTCCCAGTCAAGCCATTTGTACAGGTTATGAAATCAGATGTTATGAATTAGTTATGAAGTCAGGGGCTGGGTGGTGTGTCTCGTAGGGCACATGATGAGGGGTATGGAGTAGGTTTAGGACACAGAGTCCAAACCCACATATCGGATACTCGTTGCTGACCTCCAGTGGGCGCCACTGGGCCGAGTGTAGTATATTCCCTCGGGCTGGGGGACAGTGTGAGGATGGCGGCGGTGGAAGCAGCTGCGGCTCGCGTTCTGGATGAGTCTTCTGATAGTGAGACTGAACACGAACCCGGCGCCCCGCAGAAACTTATCCGAAAAGTGTCCACTTCTGGTCAGATCCGCAGTAAGGTGAGCTCCGACTCTGTCTGTGACCCCGCTCTGCTGAACCGTTACTCAGGCTGCAGACCCGAGAGGCCGCCGCAGCCTCAGGTTCTCGTACGAGCCGTCACAACAAAACGCCTGCAGTCCGGCGGCCCGGCGTCCGCCTCAGTTCCGCTGCTGGCCAACGGTTCTGCGGAAAAGAAGCAGAACTGCCGTGGTTTCGCTAATTCAACTGTTTTCTACTTAATATACTTAGTTTTAAATTACTTACATGTTTTTCTTGCTAGTGTTAATGTTATCATGTTTTTCCCATTTTCTATAAACTTTAAACTTGCTTTATTTTTTTAAATACCTCACCGTTATTTACTGTTTTAGCATTTTATTTAGTACCACTTCTGTTAAAACATAATTCAGGCTAAAAATAAAAGGAACTTTACCACGAAGTTTCTAATTTACAGCCTGAAATATTTACATTTCCTTTATTTAAATCTTATTACTGTAAACAGGTCTTGTTTCTGATGAATGACTGTGTTGCCTATTTTTTCCTTGATTTAATGAAAAAGTAAAATCTGGTGTTCATTCAAAAAATGAATTTCGTTTCCATTAAAATTGTACGTTCACTGTTTTTATTAAAATCAAAACATAAATAATAAGATATATTTATAGTTGTATGCACTGTTGTATTTAAAGTCAATTACAGAATAATTAAAATGAAATTTCATTAATACTTTATAATACACTTTTACATTTTCTTTTCAGACTTCAAACCTATTTTTATTTACATAAAAACAAAAGTAGGAAATCTGACCAGGATGGACAGTGTATTATTATGTTGTGAAATGAAATATTATTTTGAGTGAATTATCATTATATTTTATTATTATAATCATTTAAGAGCACAGCCTTATAAACACACAGCCTTAAAAATCCATAGGTTAATTAAGTCATCCTAATCAAGTTCAAATGTCTATCAAATCATCATATTTTTGTTATGAAAAACATAACTGTATTTCATACTCTAAATTAAAAATCAATAAAGTGAAATCTACTAAACTAAGTAGTGGGTTTGTAGTATTAATTTACCTTTTATAAATGGATTATGGACTGGAGAACTACAGAGAAGTTCAACAACAAATCACTGATAATAAAAGTGCCATAAACTAAATAAAGTAACATCCATTCAATTGCACTAAGTTGTTACTCTTATTTGCATACAAACTAAACAAACCTGCATATTACCAAATAATGACAAAAATTGCTTGAGCTTTATTTACAGAATTTCATTCTTTTCCTAGTTTTATTCTTTATTCTTTAAACTATGGTATCATTGCATTCTTAGTAATATAATAAATGTAATTTTGTCATTAATTACTAATTGATTGGTTAATTGTAAATTAATAATTGTCAACAGATTTCCTAAAAAGACCTTAAATCCGGGGTGCCCACACTTTTCTGAACCGAGATCTTCTTTTCTATTGGACAGGTCATCGGTATCTACCAGGGTTAATGATTTTTTTAGGCTTTTATACTGAAATCTGTTTACACACATCATGTTAGTATTGGGGGGGCACGTTGGCTTAATGGTTAGCACGTTCTCCTCTCAGCGCTAGGGATTCCCGGTTCGATTCCCAATCTGGGTGGAGTTTCCATGTGCTCCCTGTGTCCTGTGTCCGGGGGGGGGGGGGGTTGTCTCCCACAGTCCAAAAACATGGATCAAGTCAATTGAATTCTCCAAATTGCCCCTTATAAAGTGTGTGTGTGTGTGTGTGTGTGTGCACAGGGGTCCTGGGTGTATCTGCCCAGTGCCTGAGACGCTCTTCCCTGAATGGGCATGGGGAACCCCCCCCCTCCCTGCAACCCTAATAGAGGATAAAGCGTAAGATAATGGATGGATAGATGGATGTTAGTATTGTCGAATCAGCATAGAAAAGACGGCTTCATGTTGCCATTTTCATAGAAATTGCAGCAGATAGGATGAAAACTTGGTTTTGGTTTAACCCAAACGACCAAACACAGTGGAAGTGCAATGGCTACTTGGCAAATCAAGCAAAGGCATTTTGAGTTTGAGTTTCAAAAAAATATTCATTCAACCCCCCCCCCCCACACACACACACACACACACACACACTCTAAATGAAAGTGGTACTTTAGTTATTCTGGAGCGAAGTCCTTCACTCACCTTGTCAGTCAAATAAAGTGTAAAAACACAAACAGAAACTTTCTAATGTAATGTAAATCTAATGTAGATGATTCGCGAGGCAGTGCTTCGGATTTAAGCACGGGGGCGTGGCCCCGTGTCGGTTTTTGGAACAGCGAGAGAGACGGGGGGGGGGGGGGGCAGACCGCTTGCTTGCAGAGATCACGATTCAGAATGAATCACATTGTGTGTTAAAATGCTTGCGCGTGTGTGTATAAGTGCTTCCGATACTGTGCTGTAAAAAAAAACGCTGATATGTGATTTTTTTTCTCAAACCTCCATCGCGATCGACCGGACACCCCTTCGCGATCGACGTATTGAGCACCCCTGCCTTAAATTTTATTACATTTGAATATTATCTAATTTTTATACTCTTTTTACATCATCCATGGCTTTCAACTTATTTCGTTATTATTCTATAATTTTTAGATCACTTCTAGAACAAGTGCAGGGAATTTTATTTGAGGAACTTGATTTTTTTTTTTGCTGCTTTGTTATTTTAAGTGCTTTGTCCTCTGCTTCCTGCACAGTAAAGTCTGTAAAGTCAGAAAATTTAACAAAAAATAATTTGTCTGTATCTAATGAGCACAAAATAAACAAAAATAAAGAGTTTTCTGATAAATATATTGCCTAGCATTATGCAAGTACACAATGTTATAGTAATATATATAGTTGTAGTGTGTGAGTGTGTGTGTGTCTGTCTGTCTGTCCATCCACACGTGTCCATGTGCAAAGGTCATTTTGTTCAGTAGAGTTCATGTGCTTTCAGATGAAACGATTTGTGTGTGGGTGGGTATGCACACGCATGCATGCACTCATGGGCCATAGGTATCTTAGCTATTACCAAAATGTCAGCACACATACAAACACACATCCGGCCTTCAGGCTCATCAAAGTCAATGGCCACACACATGCACACTCTTTCACTCGTTCTCTCTCTCTTTCTCTCTTTCTCTCTCTTTCTTTTTCTCTTTCTCTTTCTCTCTCTCTCTCTCTCTCTCTCTCTCTCTTTCTCTCACTCTCTCTTTTCTTTTTTTGTCAGCGGAAACCAACACCAAAATTTGTGTGTGTGTGTGTGTGCATGGGAGAGCATACAAATGTTTTTTTTCTTTCATTTGACCATTTCACTGTATGTAAAACATTGTGTGCAATACATTCACATTGCTACTGCATGTGTGTAAGTGTAATTGTGTTTGGGTGTCGTCATCATTACAGTCTACTGAGAGATTTATACATGGCATCTTTCATAGATCAGGTTTGTCATCAATCAGCATGTGTGCATTTTAAAACCAGATTTTTAATAATAATAATACAGTAAGTACTGTATATACTATAGTAAAATGTCACTGATATTAAAGGTCCATGTTGAAGAGTTTAATGTGTTCTGACTCTAATGTTAATATGTTTGGGTTTTTTACAAATGCACTTACAAATTAATTTACAAATACGTATTTTTAACGTATGCATCTGTCTGTGTGTGTCTGTTACAGACGGTGCTAAAAGAAGGAAAACTGATGAAACAGACAAATTCATTTCAGCGCTGGAAGAGACGATACTTTAAATTGCGGGGTAGAACACTGTATTACGCTCAAACTGCTAAGGTACGCTAATAATAATATGACAATAATTATTAATAATAGTAATAAAATTTACTATTCATATTTTTATAACAAGAAGAAGAAAATAAAATGTTTCTCATATAATTAGATTTTTGGTCTGATTTTTAATGTTCATGATATAAAGTGAATAAAGTGATTTCTAAAGCTGCTTTGGGTGGTAGAGTAGTTTATTTTGGCTATACTGTACCTTGCTGAATTGAAGCGCTTTTATGTTCCTTTTATTGTTCAGCTACACCACTGGGAGGCAGCAATGCACTAAGGAGTAATTTAGCATTGGGATTTAGCAAATATTTTGTGCTATTAAATAATCCAAAACCAAAATAAAAAGTGTTCATACTGCATGATTTGTAAGAATGTGTAACAAACAAACTAACTAACAAAAAGCCAAAGGCTGTTGCAACCTCACTAATGTTTCTTATTTAATGCATATACAGTATGATTCATGGTTTTAAATACATTTGTATAGTTTAAAGTATGTGCAGGAATAACCATTATTTAGTTTTTGACTATATCAGCACTTGACCCTTTCAGAAACATTTATCTAAAAACCAGGAAAGATTTTGAAACAGAACATTTCATTGAAATGCGATGCATCTCCATTTAAAGTGTGTACTCTCTTAAAACTATAGTAGGCAACATCCGCAAGTTGACTGCAAGCAACTGCTAGGAAACAGTGGTGAGGAGTTTACTTGGGCATGCAGCAATATATAATCTTTTTTTTTACAGCAGTTAAAGGTTTTGACCCCTGATTTTTGTCACTTTGAATAGCTAGGCTAATAAAAGTTCCTGATCTTCAAAGAGCATAAAGTTTGAGATGAAACTTTTCTTTAATGTTTTTATTAAAATGTTAAATTAATTATTATTTATATATTTGTATCTTGGTAGTTGTCAGTTTAGTTTTTGTTTGAGGGAATATTTTCCCAATTTGTAGTCCATTTTGGATTTTTAGGGTTGTTTAAGATTTTTGTCCTGTTAAAGAAACTCATCCTCGAAATTCAGCACATACATATAAATACATACATTTTGACCAGGGTGTTAAAACTTTGCTAGTATTAATTGATTTGCTTAATGATGATTGTTGTTGCTTTTAGTCAATCATCTTTGATGAAGTTGATCTTACTGATGCCAGTGTGGCAGAGTCCAGCACCAAGAACATCAATAACAGTTTTACTGTGAGTCTCTTTTTCTTTTACACACACACACACACACACACACATACATACATACATACATACATTAGCCAGCATTGTCACCTAGCTGCATGCTAGACATGAACATTTTATTGATGCAGCAATTTGATTTTAGGTAACATAATCTTTACAATATTCAGTGCAGTTCTATAGTGGTCCAAGAACTTTATCAGTTCAAATAAAATAATCAGTTCATGTCATTTAGGGATTGGAATCACAAAAGGCATAACGACGTCACAATTCCTAAGTGCTGAGTTCATTTGTTTTGTGATTCAGTATCTTTTTTGTGATTTCTTATCATTTTAAAACATGGTTTTGTGTAAATTATATAGCTTCATACATCGTAAGTTTTGTAAGAAAAAATTCACTATTATTGTCTAAATGTGAACATCTTAGAGCGCCACCAGTAAGATGCAAGAGGGATGACAATGGAGCAACAATTCAAATTGTAAGCGTAGAGCAATAAGGGTTGAATTTTATGGCCAAAAATGATCCACATTCGATAATTATTGCAATAAATGTCTTTTAATAATTGCACATAAATAAAACCTCTTCAGGAAAAGAAGAACAGCAAATAAATAAGAAGTAGGGTATAGATTATTTGCAAGCAAATAAATAATAAAAATAAGTAAAAAAAAAAAAAAGCATCTCTAGTAAGTGTATTAAATTATGCCATGTGCAAAAATGTTATTGGGACACTGCTGAGTCCAAGACTTGGACAAAGCTTCTTTAAGGGATTATCAGGCTGTGTATCCCGTGTTGCGTGTCATCTGTGCACTAGTGTCTGTAGACTAGTAGCAAAGTTTTTAATGGAGGTCATCTTTCTGATGCGAGATGTATCTTATCTTAATTAAAGCTTGTTTATTGTGTGCTTATGTTTATTACATCCTTACAATATGCGATAAAGATGTTATCTGACTCATGACCAGTTTTGCACATTATCTTCCTCTCAGTGGTTTTGTAATGTTATTGCTTTATGCTCAAGTATTTACTTCAGGTTTCTACCTTTTTGAAATTCAGGCAGGTAAAACACATAGACTAGGAATTACTGTTACTGTTACTGTTCATAACTGTCAATAACTTAATTGTGCTCCAGTTGTTGAAATTGATTTGTAATATAAGCTTTAATTACTAAAGCTGTATTTGAATATTTTTGTTGAATGTCTAAATAACAGATAACAGATTTTTCTTTGTACACGTTTGTTCAGTTGCTCTGTTGTCTCTGTCTTTAAGTTTCCTGCCATTAATACTGCAGACTCGGCCGGGCATGCAGACTACACAGTAGTAGAGTTTGAAGAGGACAGTAAACACACAGTCGAAAAAGTATTAACAAAATGAAAATTAAAGAGGGGGAAACACTATTGATGGAATTACCTCAGTTAGATGTTTTGTATGTCGGTTTTAAATATATTTTGATGAATTGCTTGGCCCTATGTGTATCACTGTTTTACAGAAAATAGAAATAATTTAAAATGAGAAATATTGGTCTTGCAGGTTGAGTGCAGTGCACACTAGAGTATGTTTAAATCCTAACCATGTTTAAAATCTTTGGATATCACAGCTATAACAACATGTAGCTAATATTTGAGACATTGAGACAGACTGCGTTCATTGCCATTTATTTTTAAAGTCCTTTAGAAATGAGATAAAATTTTTCTTTCTTTCTGTGATACTAATGATAGTTTTATAAGAATTTGTGTAAGTACAAACAAACAGGAACAAACATAAAACACGTTACGTGGCACGGAAAGCTGTAAAGGATGTGGGCATGCAGGTCCCAACCACGTGAGACAGAACCATAAAGATACCAAAGAAAAGTTGAAAGTGTTTATTTAAGCATGAAAAAATTAATATAAAAAAGCAATTGAAATACTTACATACCCGCAGACGATACCTCAGATTCCCACGTGACCCTACAAACAGAAACATACAGAAGGGGATGCTGTTCTTACTATGGTACAGTTTAAATGACATTTACCCCAGAGACCATGCGCACGCTACACAAAATAAATAAACAAAAACAAAAGGTGCACTGCTGACCGATCAAGTTCAAAACTCTAACAGCACTGGGGGCGTCCTCCCCAGATGGCCCATTAACGGAGCGGTGCCAGGTGAGGTGGGTGATGTGTGATTTATGTCAATGGGGGACGAGCACGAAAGGATCGGCTTCAGTCCAGCCATCAGTTCCCTGGCAAGTGGTTCAGGCCTGATATGTGGCCTTATTTGTGTGTGTGTGTGTGTGTGTGTTTGGTTGTTTGTTTGTGGCTATTTGTGTGTGTGTGTGTGTGTGTATGTATGTGTGCTTATGTGCTAATGTTTGTGTGTGTGGGGGGGTGAAATGTGTAGGTATATAAGAGGGTTGACCAAAATCTGTTTCCAGACTCCTTGCGGTGACATCAAGCCCCTTTACACAATGTTACTCATTACATTTCACAGTGTAGTAATAATTTATGGTTAAAGTTAGAATTTGTTATGGCTAGGTTTATGGTTAAGTCTCCAAGTCTCCATGAAATTAGTGTGTCTACGAAACCCCAAGTGAACGTGTGTGTGTGTGTGTGTGTGTGTCTGTGTGTGTGTGTGTGGGGGGGAGTTATTTTTAACTCTGTGGGAACAGAGGATCTTTGTAAGCGATTGAGGAAAAGGAAATTGACGTCACCGTATCGTTCTCTCCCTTCCTCACACACACACACACACACACACACATACACACACACATACACACACATTGGAACCAGATGCTTCTAAACTAAACTCCAAACCACATGATGCCCAAAATTAAAGAAAGTCAGCAGAGCACACATGCTTCATGATCTCTGCTTTCGTCAATTCAAAACCCCAAGTTTATTTATGAAACTGAAGATCTTTAAATCTGAAGTTATTTCTGGTCGTACTTCCGTTGTTCTTTACGTCACTGTGGGTTTGTAACATTCACTTTGAGGTCAGTGGCTCTGAGGGTTTATAAATAGTTTGTTTCTTGTTTCTTTTTTTAAGATAATGTAAGGATCTGTTAAAAAAAACAATGCTTTTTTTTTACTGTAAATTGTAAAACTGCAGATGTTTTGTTTTGAGATGTGTTTGTCATTGTCAAGCTTGACAGTACATAATATAAAAAACCAAGGATTTTTTCAAAGTAGAGCTGCATTTTTTTTTCAATATAATACCTAATCAAACCACCAAAAAAATCTAATTTATTGCACCAGTTCCATGTTTAGAAAACAGGAAGTGCTTTATTTGGAGTAAACAAAAGCACAGCTTGTAATGATTTCAGCCAGTTAAGTAACTTCAGTGCTCGCTCTTTCACTCTAGTCTGCTCATTTCACCTTTGTTCTCTCCCTCTAGATTATCACTCCTTGCAGAAGGCTGATACTGTGTGCCGAGAACAGGAAGGAAATGGAGGAATGGATGGCCGCACTGAGGAGTGTGCAGAATCGAGAACATTTTGAGGTATGAAACTTCATGGAAAGTCTCTAGATAAAGGTTTTTCTGTCTGTAATATGCTGTTTTCCTCTGAGGTTTCTAGTAATGGTATAAAATGGTGACATCCTCAGTAAGATTTTTCACAACTGAAAAGAAGTGTGCACTTAAAGTAGGATATCGTGTTCATACACAGCACTGTACAAAAGGAAACTTATAGAGTGTTTGTGCGTTTGTTTTAGACCTCACAGTATAGCATGGATCATTTCTCTGGGATGCATAACTGGTTCTCCTGTTCTCATGCTCGTCCCACATATTGTAACGTCTGTAGAGAAGCACTGAGTGGGGTGACGTCACACGGCCTGTCCTGTGAAGGTGTGTGTTTAGATGTGTAGTAGTGTGTTTTTATGAATGTGTGTGTTACTACTTTTAACTGTATTTATGGGACAAAGTGTGTTGTTATTGCAGTGTGTAAGTTTAAAGCACATAAGCGTTGTGCTGTTAGAGCTACCAACAACTGCAAATGGACAACACTTGCTTCCATTGGCAAGGACATTATTGAGGATGAGGATGGGGTAAGTGTGTGTGTGTGTGTGTGTGTGTGTGTGTGTGTGTGTTTGGTAGAATATCCAGTGACTGATCAATTTAAATTTAGTTATTTAGCTTTAATCATGATGCACTTGTTTACCATATCATTGTTACAATACTGTTAAGTCACTGGTTTAACTTTTAAGTCCATCTACCTAATTGTATATTTTTTTTGATGAACTCCCTTTAATGACTGTAGAGTTAAACCATAAGTAGTCATGGAACATTGTCATTGTGAAAAAAAAAAAAAAAAAAATATATATATATATATATATATATATATATATATATATTTATTAGGCTTCTGCCTTATAAATGATAGAACTAAAAACCGGTTTCATTTGGATTATGTTTACTTTTCTCATTGTATCATGCTCTCCATTGCTCTCTGTACCTTTATACCTTCTTTTTTTCTCACCATTTCAGGTCTCAATGCCTCATCAATGGTTAGAAGGAAACTTACCTGTCAGTGCTAAGTGCAGTGTGTGTGATAGAACATGTGGCAGTGTGCTGCGGCTGCAGGATTGGCGCTGTCTGTGGTGTAAAGCCATGGTAAGTTTAGATGACATGGCCACTGCATATTCATGTTATCTGTCTGTATGGTTTGTTTATTACATGTGTGTTTCTATTACAGGTACACACACCATGTAAGGAACAGCTTTCTATTAAATGTCCACTGGGTCAGTGTAAGGTTTCTGTTATCCCCCCAACTGCACTCAACAGCATCGACTCAGATGGTTAGTAACAAACTGACACACTTTATCCACTAATAATTACTCTTTATAGTCATCATGGAGATGTTCTAAGCCAATCAGAGCACTAGTTCAGCTTGTTCAATATTAGATCCAAGCTGCTTAACGTTTGTGTTTGTGTGTCTGTGCACAAATACAGGGTTTTGGAAAGCCTCGTGCCCCCCCTCTTGTTCTAGTCCGTTGCTGGTGTTTGTAAACAGTAAGAGTGGAGATAATCAGGGAGTGAAGTTTCTGCGTAGGTTTAAACAGCTGCTGAACCCGGCACAGGTGTTTGACCTGATGAATGGGGGACCTCATCTGGGGTAACATACACACACACACACACACACACACACCATTACACATGTAATCACATGATTTTTAAAAATGCTTGAAACTTTTAAACACTACACAGAACCACCTTTCTTTACATTCTAGAATTTTCTTTTTTTTTCTTTAAGAAACTATTGATAAAGACGTATTTGAAACTCAAAAATTATCTTCAATATCAAGTTGAGAGAATTTTGTGGCACATGAACAAATTTATACCTGTTTTGAGCAAATAATATAGATTTTGCTTCGAAGAAACCATATCTATTTTCAATTTCAAAAATATGTAAGATGATCAAAATATTAATATTTGTTGATAAATATGTAAACATTTGACTTTATATGAAACAAATATTTTTTTATAATTATGCGGTAAATAATTTAGTGTATGTTTAGTAAATGTATTTTGTGTGTTTATATATATGAATGTGTATGTGGGCATGTAGTTTGCGCTTGTTCCAGAAGTTTGACACGTTTCGGATCTTGGTGTGTGGAGGAGATGGCAGTGTAGGCTGGGTTCTGTCTGAGATTGACACACTGACACTACATAAACAGGTAAACACACAATCAAAATTGTATTTTTAGAAGGGCTTTGAACAAAATGAAATCCTGGGTAAGATCAGGCCTGTAAAATTATATTTCAACATAAGCTGGTGTCTAAAAGTGACATTTATTAAAGTATGTAGCAAAATGAAATTCACTTTCAATTTACACCAAATGTAAAAATGTAAGTTGGCCACAATAAATGAGGGAATGTGCACTAAACACAATAGATTAACTTCACAATAAATATAATTTAACTTGTTGTAATTTAAATCAATAATTTAAATTATTGGTGGCTTAGTGGTTGGCATGTTCTCCTCTCAGCGCTAGGAATTCTTGGTTCGAATCCCAATCTGGGTGGAGTTTCATTGTTCTTCCTGTGTCTGCGTGGGTTTCCTCCAGGTTCTCCGGTTTCCTCCCACAGTCCAAAAACATGGATCAAGTCAATTGAATTCTCCAAAATTGCCCCATATAGAGTGTGTATGTGTGAGTGAGTGTGTGTGCCCAGTGATAGATTGGCACCCTGTCCTGTGTGCATCTGCCCTGCATATTTATTAGCAGCAGTAGTATTAAGACCTGGTTGTTATAGGCTGTTGCATTGCCCTCTGTTGGTTTGAGGCACAATATTCCATCGAAGCAGACATAGAATTTGTAAACAAAAAGTAATTGCATAAGTTTAATACAGATCTAGGATGTAGTTTCCTTCACAACAGTAGCATGTTTATTTAATCTGTGTATGTGTGAGAGAGAATGAAGGAAAGAAATGCATGAACTGTGCATTAGGAAATAAGTGATGAGTAATTTGACTGCTTTGCTTTGTGCATATATGCAGTGTCAGTTGGGGGTGCTGCCACTGGGAACAGGAAATGACTTGGCAAGAGTTCTGGGTTGGGGATCAGCCTGTGATGATGACACACAGCTTCCTCAGATTCTTGAGAAATTGGAGAGAGCAAGTACCAAGATGCTTGACAGGTCATTGTATGTTCATATCTGTGTGTATGTGTGTGTGTGTGTGTGTGTGTGTGTGTGTGTGTGTGTGCGCGTGTGCATGTGCGCATACACCTCTGATGGATGTTCAGTCTTTTCTCAACAATCTTTCACAATCCTATCAGTTATTAATAACCAAACAGTTTTAGCCTAATCACTTTGGCACCATACTTGAAAGTGAGTGAAAAAGTGAAAAAATTTGTTTTTACCTCACAGGTGGAGCATCATGGTCTATGAGACGAAGTTTCCACGGCAACACTCTAGCTCCACAGTAACGGAGGACTGCAGTGATGACTCAGAGGTGATGAAAACATCTGACCCTTAATTTTGCAACCTAAACTGAATTCCATGTTAACAAACGTTTTTCTGATTGGCCTTTTTATTCCTAGGTGCAACATATTTTGACATATGAGGATTCGGTTGCAGCTCACTTGTCCAAGATCCTAACATCAGATCAGCACTCAGTAGTGATCAACTCTGCCAAGTGGGTCACACACAAACACAACTGTGTCTGTATAGATATAGATAGTTCTAATGTGTATAATTGTTGTGTGTGTGTGTGTGTGTGTGTGTGTGTGTGTGTGTGTGTGTGTGTGTTTGTTTAGAGTTCTTTGTGAGACAGTGAAAGACTTTGTAGCCAAAGTGGGAAGAGCATATGAGAAGAACACCGAGAACCTTGAGGAATCAGAAACCATGGCAAAAAAGGTAAGTTCTGATTGGCTGATGAATTTAGTTGAGTTGTTTTTTAAACAGCTTCTTATTAGCTTGGTGTTTTCCCATAAAAATCATTAATTAAAAAAAGGTTACTAGGAAGTAGTTGTGATTGTTTGGATTCTGAGTGGATGTGACTGGCTGATGTTGATTAAAGGTTATTTCTGATTGGCTGCAGTGTGGTGTTCTAAAGGAAAAACTGGACTCATTATTAAAGACTTTAAATGAAGAATCTCAGGCCTCTGTCATCATGGCAGCACCGCCACCTACCATTGCCGAAGAGCAAGAGGAGGGGGAGCTGGTCTCCCAAGCCCTGAACACTGTGACACTTTCATTTCCACCACCATGTTCTCCCCGCCCAACCACCACCATCTTCAAACCCAGGGAGCAGCTGATGTTGAGAGCTAACAGCCTGAAAAAAGCCATAAGACAGATCATTGAGCACACAGAGAAAGGTCTAGCGTACAGTCTGATCAATAAACACTACATGATTACTTTACTAACGTATTCACTACCTGCAGCATTTACACCTGCAATTACATACAGTACATGTACACACTATAAAAGTCTAAATTAAGTTTTTTTAAGCAATAACGCACTGCAGATGTTTTACAGAATTACATTCTGATCCAAGTTCAACAAAAATTAAAGAATAAAATTTATTCTGATTTAAAATTTTATATATTTATATCTCAAACATGGGCAAGTCTGAGTAACTTTGTCCCCCAGTCATTGTTTACCATCACTACATAACTGTGATTCCAAATGATGGGATACATTTTACATCATTATGAGAGTTTTGTAATCAATGCATATTTATTAAAATGCACATTTAATAAAACTGGCCAATGTAATCAAACATTGTAACAATGTAATCTTCCTGGTTCTTGTCTGCTGTATTCTGAACCAGCTGGAGTTGATGTTGAAGTGATGCATTAGAAAAAAATCATTTCTGCTAATGTACCCCATGGTAACACATCTACCCTGTGTTCATTTCTTTACGTTACACTCTACTGAACCACACACTTGTATACACCTTGTATGCAGTCTGTTTACGCCACATACACATTTTTTATGACGTAAATATTCTTTTTTGGTGTAAATATAAATAGTAGATGAGGATGTTGATTGATATACCTTTATTAGTCCCACAATGGGGAAATTCTAAATGTTCTTTTGTCTTTTTTTGTCCTAGCTGTGGATGAACAAAATGCTCAAACTGATGAAGTCTTTAGTGCTGTTTCCCCTCAAGAGGAGGATGAGGAAGAGGATGAAGATCAGGAATCTTTAAGATCTTTTAGCACTGGAACACAGCATTTGAGGAGAGGTAGTAAAGTCCCACATACACTTTACAAAAAAAATCTTCAACCCACCCCCCACAAAGACCAACTAATAAACCTACATCTGAAACCAACATTTTATTTAACCAAAAGTGAATTAACATTTACAGTTTTACATAAAAAAAAATGTTAATCCAGCTTATTTCTTAAAGAAATTAATGTACAATGTTACCACTGTATCCTCATACCAAGGTTCATTAAAATAAGTATTTTAAAAATATATAATAAAAAAAAAAATAATAATAATTCTTATTTTCTCTGCAGAGCAAGTGTTCCTCCTGCCGCCATGGCTGGATAATCAGCCAAATAAATGCTTTTAGAGTTTAAGTAATTTTGCATGGCTGAGATACATTTAGTTGTTTGTTGCTGCTAATCTTAAGTAGACTTTCATGAGCAAAACATCACGTTTGTCAGGGTTCTTGGTTATGCTCAAAATTTTTAGCATATATAAAAGTTGAAATGATAATGTATTTGTTTAAGAAATGTTCAGAAATCAATTGTTTCTTTTTTTTTTTTAGTTTGTAAGGCTCCGTGTGAAAAGCTGATTTCCAAAGGCAGTCTGTTATTGGGAAACTCGTCAACACTTCCTGCTCAGACTGAAAGTAGAGAAAGTATGCTAAATACTAAAATCCTGTACCAAGGTAAGAATAAGGTCAGTGCCAGATAATCCACAAGACTGAGTCTTGAAAGGTCTACACAATGCATTAAATGTGTGTGTGTTTGTGTGTGTTTATAGCTGGACTTTCTGGCTCACTTTCACGTAATTCAGTAATCAGCAGACTGCTGGTCAATGCTGATCCCTTCAGCTGTGATCCCGAGAGCCTGTGAGCACTGTTTATGTTTATTCATTACTTATGTGGAGGTGCATTTACTGTATTATTGTGCTTCTTCAGCATGTTATGTGCCATTGTGTAATCTGGTGTTGTGTGTATGTACAGGGAGTGTTACACAGAGAAATGTGTTATGAATAATTATTTTGGAATTGGACTGGATGCAAAAATCTCACTGGATTTCAACAATAAGCGTGATGAGCACCCAGAAAAATGCAGGTACACACACATACAAACACACGTATATCATTTATTTTGAACCCTAGCACACTTAAGCTCTTATTATTTTATTGTACAGCAGTAAAATGTTTTGTTTGTTTATTTATCGCCTTGTTTTGTAAACAAAAATGCAGTTATACAAAACTTTAATGACCGCTATATTACAGTGGAACATCCCTCCTGTTTCATTAAATGCACTTTTAATTTTAATTTGTGTTATTTATGTAGATATATATTTGTTACATGAAATTCATAAATGTTTTATTCAAACTGAAATGTTGCCTTTCTCTCTTGTTCTCTCTTGCTCTGCCTCTCTCTTCCTCTCTCTCCTTGTGTATACAGAAGTCGCACTAAGAACATGATGTGGTATGGAGTGTTAGGAACCAAAGAGCTTTTGCATAGAACCTACAGAAACCTTGAGCAAAGGGTGCTGTTAGAGGTGTGTGTGTCTGCACACACTAGCAATCGTTGCCATGTTTTATATAAGTTTTTTTTTTGTATTAATTATACATTTGTGTATTTTGTGTGTGTGTGTGTGTGTTTCAGTGTGATGGACGTCCGATTCCTTTGCCCAGTTTGCAGGGCATTGCAGTATTGAACATTCCTAGTTATGCAGGAGGAACAAATTTCTGGGGTGGTACTAAAGAGGACGATGTGAGTCTTTCTCTCACACACATACACACAATGCAAATATTACTTGCCATAATGTAAGGGTATGACACCCACAATCTGTGTGTGTATGTGTTGCAGACCTTCACAGCTCCATCTTTTGATGATAAGATACTGGAGGTGGTGGCAGTGTTTGGAAGTATGCAGATGGCTGTGTCCAGAGTTATTAAATTGCAGCATCATCGTATCGCTCAGGTTAATTTTTTGTGTTGAGTACAATGTATCCTCCGTAATTACATATAGGACACCCCCAAATTGACATATCCTATAATCACTTTTTTAATTGAGAATTAAAAAGAGACTCTTTATGTAATCAAACATAAAATACAAAAAGTGTTCAGCAAAACCGAGTGTATCTGTCTTTCAAAAAATATTACAAATTCAGAATCTAAAACCAAATCTGCAAACCTATAACAAACCATTAAACCATTTATTGTCTTAAATATTATCTTAGGTTTGTTTGTTAATTGGGTGTCTTAGTGGTTTAGCATGTTCTCCTCTCAGCACTAGGGATTCCTGGTTCGAATCCCCATCTGGGTGGAGTTTCCATGTTCTCCCCGTGTCAGCGTGGGTTTCCTCCGGGTTCTCTGGTTTCCTCCCAAAGTCCAAAAACATGATTCAAGTCAATTGAGTTCTCCAAATTGCCCCATGTAGAGTGTGTTTGTGTGCGTGTCTGTGTGTGTGAGTTGTGTGCACAGCGATAAATTGGCGCCCTGTCCTGGGTGTATCTGCCCACCGCCTGAGACGTTCTCCCCTGGATGGGCATGGGGAACCCCCCTGCGACCCTAATAGAGGATAAAGCGGGAGATAATGAATGAATGAATGTTTGTTAATTAATTCACAGAAGTTGTCATTCAGACTTTCCCTAAAACTAGGAATTCAGTGCTAAATAGCTTTAAAAATGAAGTTGCTTTTACTCTGTAAATTAAACACTTTATTATTGCTATAGGAGAATCAATCTGGGGTGATACTAGTTTTTGGGTGGTGTGTACAGTGCTATGTTTGGAGGAAAGTTCTGTGAAACATAGTGGAGAAGCTTTGATGTGTGTTGTTTTCTGCATTTAGAATCGGTTTTGTTCAAGGTGAAACAATAAATGAACCAATATCTGTTTTTTGCTTCCTCAGCTGGGCAATCCCATGATTACTGGAGCTGAATCATGGGACAGCACAGTGTGCTGTGGTCCCATACTTCAGAGTCTCTTGATTTATTAGGTCATTCAGGACGATTTCTGTACTGATTTAGAAGTACTGTGGCTCTAAAAAAATCAAGAGTGCTTATAAAAAATAATACATTGTAGAATTAAGCTTACATGCTGTCCCTAACTAAAAGAACAGTGTATGTGTGTGTTCTTAGTGTCGAATGGTAAAGATCACCATCCTGGGTGATGAAGGTGTTCCTGTTCAGGTGGATGGCGAAGCATGGATTCAACCACCAGGATTCATCAGGATCATGCACAAGAACCGCACACAGACACTGACCAGAGACAGAGTAATACACACACACACACACACACACACATCACCCCAGTATTCATATATAGTACATAGATCCTTTAAAATTTTGACCTACAACTCAGATCAGATTTTTAAACATGTTTCTAAAGGTGGTAAGCAGATCCTTTTAAAAAATACATTTGTTGTGTGTGTGTGTGTGTGTGTGTGTGTGTGTGTGTGTCATAGGCATTTGAAAACACATTAAAGTCCTGGGAGGACAAGCAAAAATGTGACTTTGCGCGGCCAGCAACTCAGCATGCAATGCAACCAGAAACCATCACTGAGGAGGAAACAGCTCAGATCAGCCTTTTTGGACAGACCGCTGGAGCTCTGATACACAGGTATTTAAGCGTGTGTGTGTGTGTGTGTGTGTGTGTGTGTGTATACATAAATAAATACCACTACAAACTCATTGTTTACCTAAAGAATGTAATTGTATTTTCTCACGTCTAATGATGGTGGTGATGGTGTGTGTGTGTGTGTGTGTGTGTGTGTGTGTGTGTGTGTGTGTGTGTTTTAAATCAGTATTCGAGAGATTGCTCAGTCTCATCCCAGTATTGAGCAGGAATTAGCTCATGCTGTAAATGCTAGCTCAAAGGCCATGGACACAGTTTACGCTAACTCCAAAAGCAATATTGTGAGTACATGTTTTATTAATATTCACATTAATGATAAACACCCTAACACAAGTTGTAGATCCTCATGTGTTCTGTGATGTGTGTAGGGACTGACCTGCAGTGTGGTGCTGCAGATGGTCAGTAATGTAAAAGCACTACACAGTGAGACCGAGCTGCTCCTAGCAGGAAAGATGTGTCTGGTAATTACAATAGCGTGTGTGTGTGTGTGTGTGTGTGTGTGTGTGTGTGTGTGTATATATATTTTATATGAATGTATGTATGTGTTGACATTTGAGTAATGTATATGAGTTTAATATATATATATATATATATACGTGTGTGTGTGTGTGTGCGTGCGTGTGTGTGTGTGTGCGTGCGTGCGTGCATCTTGCAGCAGTTAGATCCACCACAGTTGGAACAGCTGAATGCTGCATTATCATCTGTTGCACTGCAACTGCGCAAACTTACAGAAATCAGCTGGATTAGTGCAGTCATTGATCCAGCAGATGATGAGGTACCAAAAATGCATATCATTAATAGCTATCTTTTAACTATTCTTACTTTTAACTTATTTATTGTAAAAGTCCATGGTGAGTTCATGGCTTCAGCTATGAGTACAGCTTATTATTGCTTTTGTAAAAAATCTAATCTAATTATAATTGAATCTAATTTGGAGTAAAAAAATAAAATGTCTACATTTTAAATAGGTTTGTTAGCAACTCTAATTTTCTTTTCTTCTCTTTTTCCTTCTGTGTTTGTGTGTATATATGTGTGTGTGTGTGTGTGTGTGTGTGTGTGTGTGTGTGTGTGTGTGTGTGTGTGTAGGGGCACACAGCCTTTTCTAAGAGAACACGCAGCGGAAAATTCCGCCTGGTTAAGTTTAAGAGGGAAAAGAACAACAGAAACAGGGAGCTGTGTGCATCTCTCAGCATGCCCAGTATGTCTCTATTTCTAAAATATTTTAATCACATCTTTCTGTCAAACTTTGCTTTTGAAACATGATACAGTGTGTCTGTGAAATCTGTGTTTGGATGTGTGTACAGTAAATCAGTGGGGGGTGGAGGAAGTGGCCTGCTGGTTGGAGCAGCTTTGTCTGTCTGAATATAAAGAGATTTTTATTGGACATGACGTACGTGGATCAGAATTGCTTCACCTGGAAAGGCGAGACTTGAAGGTACTACCAGTTTGTGTGTGAGTCTCTGTGTATGTGTGTACAGTTGTATGTGTACACATGATCTTTCTCCAGTGTAACAGACATATGAGCCCTGGATTTTTGCTTGGTGTGCATTTTTAATTTTAAAAAGCTATTAGAATTAGTATAAAAAATGAACTTTGTCTTTGTTCAGGCAGCGGTTTTTACATCTCATGTCTCTATATGAGGACAATACAATCTTACTATGTTATTAAATAGAAAAACAATTGACTTACAAAGTACAAAATATTGTTATTGTAAAGTTAGTAGCTGACAAATAAATGTCAAGGAAAAAATTTCATATTTGCCCTGAAAAAAAGGAAGCAGTCTGTCTGTCCATCTGGCTGTGCAGTCTGCAAGCAGGAGAAAACATTGCACGTCGTACACCACACTTAAAACTTCCCAGAGCAGCTGCTCTAAGTCACTTCTATGTCAAACTCAAGGAACTTCTTGAAATTTCTGGTTATCTTGGTGATACAGCAGCCAGCTGTTAGCAAGAGTGAGATCAGGGAACTACATCAGCATCCAAATTGTCCACTTCTTGGTTTGCACACTTCATTCAGTAGTAACTTATCATCCGGTCTGCTAAGTCAACCCCACTAATCATGGAACTGTACTCACACACCATGCTTCGTCATCTGATGGTCACATGATTTTTATTTTTGGACCACCACTGGCAAGATTAACCCAGATTATCTAGTGCTTTGGCAATCCAGTTCTTAATCACTGTACCAGTCACGTACACCTGCTTGTCCAGCATGTGATTCATAGATGTTCTGCTAGTGAAGAACCGATCATAATACACTTTGGTACCCAGACGCAGGGTGTCAGACTGACATACAATGTCCAATGTTCCTAAACTCAATTCTTCTGTTTTTGTAAACTGTGAACCCACTGATGGACAACAAAGTCCAGCATAGCACAGAAATGGTGATCAGATCAGGTGGTACATTTTGCAGGGCTGATGTCAGAAACTAGTAAAATAGATGGAATGTATTTCTCCAGAGCAAAATCACCATCTGATAAAACTTCAATATCATAATTATCTACAATTGCTTTGAGCCAATGTTCTGCTTTTGACATTGAAACTCCCCCTGTACTGTTAAAACATAGCAAAACCAATTATGTAATATAATATGATGTCCAGGGCGGCACGGTGGTTTAGTGTTTAGCATGTTCTCCTCTCAGCACAAGGGATTAAGGGTTCGAATCCCCATCTGGGTGGAGTTTCCATGTTCTCCCCATGTCTGCGTGGGTTTCCTCCGGGTTCTCCTGTTTCCTCCCACAGTCCAAAAACATAGATCAAGTCAATTGAATTCTACAAATTGCCCCATATAGAGTGTGTTTGTGTGAGTGAGTGTTTGCCCAGAGATAGGTTGGCGCCCTGTCCTGGGTGTATCTGCCCAGCGCCCGAGACGTTTTCCCCTGGATGGGATAGAGATAATGAATGAATGAATATGATGTCCTCAAATGAATACTTGATCTTCAGGGACATTGTAGTTTTCTATTCTTGCTAAAATTTGAAATTTTTCAAAATAATTTTTAGCTTGCCCATGTTTCTGTCTGGACTGGCTGTAGAAAATTTTGTGTTTGTCCTGCCATCTTGTATTCAATCAACTGAGTGTAATGTTGTCATATGACCACTAGATGGTACGGGTCAACGTTTTAAAAAATTAAGTAATATGGTTCAGAGATGCCAGGGATAGATTGGCGCTCTGTCCTGGGTGTATCTGCCCAGCGCCCAAAACATTCTTCCTTGGATGGGCATGGGGAACACCCCTCCCTAATAGAGGATAAAGCGGAAGATAATGGAATGATGGATGGATGGTTCAGAGATGCAAAAATGTTATGTCCGCATATGAGGACACAGTGTCTCCCAGAATAATCAATTTTCTAAAGGAAATTAAAGCTTTACAAATGACTCACTTATGAAGAAATATAGAAAACAGAGTGTGGCAGCTCAGTGGTCAGGGTGTTGGACTATCAATCTAAAGGTTGTGAGTTTAAAGGTCCACTGAAGTTACCGATGTGAGTCTTAGGTAAGGCCCTTAACATGAGTGCTCCAGGAATGCTGTGGCTAACCCTGTGGTCACTTTGTCTGCTAAATAACCAAATGTAATGTAGAAATGAGGTGTGTACATTATTAAACCATTAAATAGAGCAGTTCAGCCAATCATATTTCAGGACTAGGACTACTTATTTTTTTACCCAGCTCTTGTTGTGTTGCTGATCATATGTTTGTGCGTGCTTGCATGGCCTTTGTTTTTTAGGATCTTGGTGTGACAAAGGTCGGTCACGTAAAGCGGATCCTCCAAGAAATCAGAAATCTAAATCGGAACAGCATTGCCAGTGAAACTTAAATGCCTCAGCTTATCACATAGTCCAAGAGATGGGACCAGTTTCATTGCAGCTTCGAGGGACCAGTGCTGTATAACAGCATTCACATCAGCATTTATCACAGTGCCTTTGTTACCTTCTCTGTGACATCACCTGGATAAGTTTTACACATTGTAGATAGTTGGGTAAAGATGTGCACACAACCTCTGCAACACATAACTATTTAAAACATATAAATGTATTATGTAGTATAGAAAATTAACAATAAAACAAGAAAATGTTTCATAAACAAGACGTTTTATCATAAAATCTGTAACGGCACCCTTTTAATATCACAGCTTATTCTCTCTATCACAGAACATCTCTAACAGTTAAAAGCAACCAATGGTCTGTATTTATACAGTGCCATTTGTCTTACCATTTCACGGCAACACTATAATTCTTTAACAAGTTATCCAGTAATAAATAATTTTAGTTTGCAACAGACTTGATTTCCTAGTATGAATAACCCACTCAGTCAACTGAAGTGCAGCGACCTGCTGATAGCTTTTGGATGGTTCTTCAGATTTGTAGGTTTGTATTAGTAACACTGTACAGTACGCTGGTGCACCACCACTCCCTCGTCTTTGCTCTGCAGCTGGCCTCGACCGTTTTAATCCTTTTTAAGTGGATATTTTATTTGTAGCATTAGTTTTAATTTCGGGTCTTCAGCCAGATGTTTGGAGATGGTCAGACTTGGTGAGTGTTTGGCATATCAGATTTTTGTTAAGTTGCATCAGCTGCTTATTGACTAAAAAGGTCAATTAAAAAGTCATGTTCATTAAATATAGTTTATAAAGGCAAAACATATCGTTTGCTGTGGAGGTTGTGTGCACTTAATTTTTTATCTATGTTGCCCAAACAAAAATGTGTGTGTGTGTGTGTCTCTCTCTCTCTCTCTCTCTCTCTGTCTGTCTCTCTGTCTGTCTGTGTGCGTCTGTCTGTATGTCTGAGAGAGAGAGTTTGTGAGTGAGAGTGTGTGCGAGAGGGAGAGGGGAAGAGAGAATGACAACCATTGATAAACAAAGGGCTATACACAATTATGACTGACACAGAAGAAAAATAATTCTTTACATTTAGCCGTTCTAGTATTTTCAGATATTGTAGATAAAATAATAAATTCTAACATAAATGTTTCATAACACTGTAACCTCACAGCAGCCAGACAATCAGTTGGAAACACGTAAGATAAGCTCCAACAAACTGAACTAAACTGGACCTACATTTTTGTGTTTGTTCGTAAGTGTGTTTGTGTAGTTTGTGTATTTAGTTCTGTACAGTTTTTGTTAAATATTTATTATAAAATATTGTGTTCTGTACATAACGATTTATTGTGTACATTGAAACTGGAATCCTTATTAAACCAATGCTGAATTAAAATGTGTATTTATATTTCTAGTAATTGACACTTTTGGTAATTATGGAGATGATGGTCTAAGATTTGTGTTTAGTAACTCACTTTGTTTTTTATCTGTACATATGTTTTGGATCACTGTCCCAGCACTAACACACCACCAGCATGTCATAGCTTCTTCACTGCAGAGAATCATCCACCACCTGAATAGTACATGCTCTGTGTGTGAACCTACATGAACTCTTTAGTATTATGTTCATGCTGTGTTGCTGACTGACAATAACCTCCCAGATCTACCTCCCAGAGATATGCAGCATCCTGTCAGCATTGATAAAGAATTGGAGGATCACTAACAAAAGCTGCAGGCATTTTATGGGGACACATACTCATGCCCAAGATAGACCCACAAATACAGTTTACTTATTTGTCTTTGCCTAAGCTACCTGTACCACTGTTTTTTTTTTAAGACACTCATGATATACATTTGCTGTATCACCTATATATATATATATATATATATATATATATATATATAGGGCAGCACGGTGGCTTAGTGGTTAGCATGTTTGCCTCTCAGCACCAGGGATAACCGTTTGGAGTTTCTATCTTCTCCATTTCCTCCCACAGTCCAAAAACATGGATCAAGTCAATTGAATTCTCCAAACTACCCCATATAGAGTCTGTATGTGTGAGTGCTCAGCGATAGATTGACCAATGCCTGAGACGTTCTTCCCTGGATGGGCATGGGGACCCTACTTCCTTCTTTTCCCTGTGACCCTAATAGAGGATAAAGCGGAAGATAATGGATGGATATATATATATACACACATACATACAGTGGAGGAAATAAGTATTTGATCCCCCTCTGACTTTAAAAGTTTTAATACAAAAAAAAATGAAACATCTCATAATTTTATGACAGCTTTATTTTAACAGTGCCACATAGAATATCAAAAGAAAAACAGAAAATTACATGAAATGAGAAATAAAAAATCATTTGCATTTCATTGAGTGCCCTGGTGGAGGCAAGGAGGTTGTCACCCAGGATTTTGCGATACATGGCCCTGATCATCTTTCTCTCAATGTGAAGTTGGCCTGTGCCCTTACAAGAAAAACACCCTCAAAACATAATACTTCCACCACCATGCTTGACGGCGTATTCTTAGGGTCATATTTTGTATTTTTCTTCCTCCAAACACGTCGAGTTGAGTTAAGGTCAAAGAGCTCAATTTTGGTCTCATCTGACCACAGCACCTTCTCCCAGTCTCTCTTGGACTCATTAATATGTTTATTGGCGAACTTGAGGCGGACCTTGACGTGAGCCTTCTTGAGCAGAGTAACCTTGCGTGCACTGCAGGATTTTGAACCATTACGTATCAGTGTATTACCAATGGTTTTTTTTGGAGACTGTGGTCCCAGCTGCCTTGAGATCATTACTCAGCTCCTTCCGTGTAGTTCTTGGCTGATTTTTAGCCTCTCATGATCAATGAGACTCCACGAGGTGATATCTTGCATGGAGCTCCAGGCCTGGGCCGATTGACAGTAATGTACTTCTTCCATTTCCGAATTATTGCACCAACAGTTGTCACCTTCTCATCCAGCTTCTTACTTACGGCTTTGTAGCCCATTCCAGCCTTGTGTAGGTCAACAATTTTGTGCCTGACATCTTTAGACAGCTCTTTAGTCTTGCACATGGTCGAGATGTTGGAGTGTCACTGAGACTGTTGGCAGGTGGCCTTTTATACAGGTGACAATTTGGGACAATCCCGGTAACGACTTCACTGTGATTAGGATGTGTCAGTGGTCTGTGGGTGCCAACATTAGTCATGGTTTTAATAGGGGATCAAATACTTATTTCCATAAATTAAATGCAAATTATTTTTTATTTCTCATTTTAAAAAATTTTCTCCGTTTTTATTTTGATATTCTATGTGGCACTGTTTTGTATTAAAACTTTTAAAGTCAGTGGGGGTGCAAATACTCATTTTCTCCACTGTGTGTGTGTGTGTGTGTGTATATATATATATACTGTACTGTACAGTAAGCTGGTGCACCGTCATAAAACTGGCAATGAGGGTGTGTATGTTTTTGAGTACTGTAGCTCAGTGATGTTGCTGATGTGTTCCCTCCCTCATTACCTCGGGGGTGCTGTATCATTGCAGCAATATAACAAAATTATATAAGATAACGCGTTTTTTGTTATTGAATCTTTCAATCACGTTTGGGATTGGTAAAATATAACTGCGTTGGCCGGGAATCGAACCCGGGTCAACTGCTTGGAAGGCAGCTATGCTCACCACTATACCACCAACGCTTTGCTGCTCGGTAACTAGAATCTGTATTATTATGTGAACACGTGATGCTTCAGAGCCGAAACGCACGTGTTCTGAATGAGGAGACGCACTGCGTTTAGTTATGTTTTTATTTTCGTAAAAATGTAACTTTTCAACACCATGTCCTGCTCACATCTTCCACGAATGTAGGATTTAAACCCATTTTTAAATTTTAAACCCAATTATATATATATATATATATATATATATATATATATATATATATATATATATATATATATATATATATATATATATATATATATATATATATATATATA
>JAFMOD010000105.1:65608-68382 GCA_019802435.1 Corydoras maculifer | reverse complement strand
CCACAAAGTATTGACTCAGGGGGGCTGAATAATTTTGCACATCGCACTTTTCAGTTTTTTATTTGTAAAAAAATTGTTGATTCATGTATAACTTTCATTCCACTTCACAATTGTATACCACTTTGTGTTGGTCTTTCACATTAAATTCCAGTGAAATATATTTATGTTTGTGGTTGTAATGTGACAAAATATGGCAAAGTTCAAGGGGTATGAATACTTTTGCAACCCACTGTAAATAATGATAATCAAATAAAAAATTGTTTGGTTTAATTTATTACAAGAACTAATCCAATATTACACACCCGTGAGTGGAAAAGTGTGTGAACCTTTAGGATTAGCAAATAATTTGAATGTGAAATTTTCTTCTGGTGTTTTTCATCAACTTTGATGACGACTAGGTTTAAATGTGTATGTAAATTTGCATTATGGCACAAACAAAAGAGATTTCTAAGGAAAAAAAAAGAAGAGTCGGTAATGCTCATTGGCTGGAAAAAATTACACAACCATCTCTAGACTCCACCAATCAATTATTATTATTATTATTATTATTATTATTATTATAGTAATAGAATTGGTTACGATAGAAAGATCATTTGGACATGTTTTAAAATCTGATGGTCATGTTAAGCAGAACCTATGCTAACTTTTAAACACCATTGTAACTATAATGCACCTTTGTGTGGTACAGAAAGCCGGTATGGAAGGATGGATCCACAGCTACATGTGTGCTAATGGTGGATGATGTTCTGTATGTGGCTAATCTGGGAGACAGCAGAGTGAGTATTGATAACATTAATGTAGACTGCCATTATTATTTTGTGAGGTCCAGTGTACATGTCCAGTGTACATGTGTGTGTTTGTGTATGTTTAGGCAGTGCTTTGTCGTGTAGAACACTCTGATGATGGACGAGAAAAGTGTGTATGTGTGCCTCTCAGTAAAGAACACAATCCCACCAACTATGAGGAGCGCATGAGGATACAAAAAGCTGGAGGAACGGTCAGGTGTGTGGGTCAAATTGAAATAGATACAATTAGATGGTTGTTTTAAGGGTTATGTTATAAGGTGGTTAACTGTGGGGGTTGTTGTTTGATTTATGAGTGCAGGTCAAGTTTTTAAATGGCTTTTTTTATATGGCTTAAAGTACTTCGTAATAATGTTCTCTGCACTTCACTGTTTTATTCTAAGTTGAGTTTAATAATAAATCATATTTAATCATATAAAGGACAACATTTACAATAATAAAACCTTTTACTGTTTTACTGTTGGATTTCAAAATGATTACTTGCAGCATTTATTTGTTGAACAATTAGTATATTATATTTTTAATATTAATTATTTATAATGTAAAGGTCTTATTGTTTCTATTTTTACTTTGCTTGATTTTTTTCATCTTATGTTGAACCTGCTCCACACCTCTTTTTAAAGGTATAGATATATGTATTTATTTATACATACACCTATACCTTTGTTTGTTCATGTGTGCAGGGAGGGGCGGGTGTTGGGTGTGTTAGAAGTTTCACGCTCTATAGGTGATGGACAGTATAAACGATGTGGAGTCATTTCTACACCAGATGTGAGACGCTGTCCTCTTGGCCTAAAAGACAAGTGAGTCACAGTTGTATCCCAAAATGTAGTTGATGCTGCTAAAATTTGAAGGGACAGTTAAAAAAAAGGGAGGGTTTTATTAAATAATGTAATACTTTTAAAATATAAATTCTAATTCCAATGTGAAATACATTTTTTATCATTAAATATATAATATGTTTGTGTCTTTAGTTGGTTTTGGTTCTTGATTTGATTTTTTCGTTAGTACAGTGTAATGCAGCAGTCACACATATTTTGCACATAAGAAATGATTAATAAAGGAAGAGATGTCTTCTGAATGAGAGCTTTGCTTGTGTTCTGAATCACTAAAGGACTAAATAACATATCAAACTAGGTTATTAACCTTTACTTAGTTTTAGCTACTTTAACTTAGTAATGAAATATCTGTGGACCTTTTGCACTTCTCTTTCTCCCATAATTACTGTTAATATACTGTGTGCAGGATAAAATAAAGACCAGATACCTCTGCATGTCCTGCCAAATCATATAAATGCCACATACCAATCATTAATAGAACCTCTGGGAGGTTCTTTGAATACTGCTCATTGAGACTGCGGTTCCCCTCTCCCAGCATTTCCTGCCTCACTGCCTCTCTGACTAATTCAGGATGTCCTGCAGACTGACATGCTTGAAGGGGTGTCTTGCGTTGGACAAGCAATTGAAAGAGAGATCAGAAACACTGCATTAACATCTTCCAGCCTACATGCATGCAGTTCAGTCTCTATCAGAGGGTTTCATCAAAGACATGCTGTCTCTCAAACAGTGTAAAATATTATTACCAAACAACAAAAAATATTAATAAAATCTTTTACAAGTGTGTAAACACGTATTGAAAAACCAACACAACACAATCTACATTAATAATGACTAATGACTATTGACTAATAATGACAGTGTCTTAAATGCAGACCTTTCATACCTAAGTCATAGCAAGTGTGTTGAAATGACGTAGTTAGTTTGACAGAAAGATTGACGGCTCTCCATCACTAAAAAATGTTGCTAAGATAAAAGAACTGTTTGGGGACCAGGCTTTGTTAAAGGAGTAGTTAAAGTAAAATACAATGTATTCAAGTTTTTTGATGTGCTTATAACAACCATCAACCCAATCTAATCTGACAAACAAATCTCCTGAAGTGCTTGCAGTTCAACATATCTTCATCTAACTCCA
>JAFMOD010000105.1:8108-60608 GCA_019802435.1 Corydoras maculifer | reverse complement strand
GTTGTGTAGTAAGATGGTGGATGATGGCCAGGTGTTTTTTTCATCCAATCAGCTCTTCCTTTCTGCACTGGCTGAACTCAACTCGTACTACAAAAATGACACTATTTTAACTGTATGTATTTGTTTATATCTAAAGTTTGTTCATTTTATGCTATTATATATACATGTAGAGTTAACAATAAAATTGACTAACATGTGTTCAGAACTGTTTGCATCAGTTTCATCAGGCTATGAAGGAGATGATCTACTTTCACACTGTAAGTCATTTAAATCATGTTTTACATTTTTTTGTTACTGCATAATGCTGCTTTATTATTTTTTACTTGACCTGTGTCTTGTATTCACCTGCAAATTAAACATGGTGTCTAGGTTCATGTCAATTTTACTAGGCTTTATTGTATTACTTTCATCAAAGCAAAGTTAGAGTCCTGCTCATCTCACATGTGTACAAATTGAAGGGCACAACCACATGTCTGTAAATGTGATGTAAAAGGTAGCAGTGATTTTATTATATATCTCGTTTGATAAATGTGTATAAGAAATAATCATATCAAACTGTTCCATAGTTAATTATTTAAATCATTATATTCTATAATTTTACATATCAGAATTTAGGTGGCACGGTGGCTTTGTCGTTAGCACGTTCGCCTCTTGATAGGGATCCAGGTTCAAATCCCAATCTGGGTGAAGTTTCTCTCCATATTTTCTCCTTGCCCACTTTGGTGTCCTTCGGGTCCACAGGTTTCCTTCCACAGTCCAAAAGCATGGATTTAAGATGAATCGGCTGCTCTTAATAGCACTTATCTAAATTGTCCATGTATGATGTTTGTGTCTGTGTGAGTTACTGTGTGCCTGAAATGTTGTCTCCTGGATGGGCATCGGGAACCCCCCAACCCTAGTAGATGATGAAGATGATGATATGAGATATCAGAGCGTCATAAAAAAAGATAAAATGCTTTAATTAAGTAAGTACAACTTCGGATAAACAGCAGCACACTAGATATATATTGACTTTGTGTAATTTGTCATGTGCTGTTGTTTATCTGAAGTTGTATTTATCTCATTTTAAGACTTTCTGATGACTTTTATTTTGAAGGATTGCATGATTATATTATCTGATGACATGTTATGATGACATCCTGATATGGAACAAAACAATTTAAAGATGGTGTATTTTTATTTTCTAATGACTGTGTGTTCAAACAGTATCATTTGTTATGTCTATTATATAATGTTTTATAAATCTATCACCTTTACTATTGTTACCACTATTATTACCAATTCAGTTACTACCTCTATTACCATTAATTAAAAAATTTCTACCAAAACTATTTCTACTGTTACTGGTCCACTACCATTTGTTTCTATAAATAATAATAATATTATCATCATTGCTATTACAACTACTACTACATTATCTCGTTTTTGTTATAGGTAGTAATATGATCTATTTTATTTATGAAATTACAATAAACCTTTTCTAATAATGACCTGGTGTTGTGTATTTTTGTGTGTAGATGCTGCTTGACCAGACACAGAGAACAATAACACAACAGCTCACACAGCTCCTGACACAGTAGGTTTTGTAAATGTTCAGTTTAGATTTCTTTTTATAAATATGTTCTGTTTCATTTTGGTATTTGATCACAAAACCTGTAATTTAACATTACCTATATGTTATAACAAAAGTATGTGAACTTTTCTTTTCAAGTCTCACTTTATTTGTCATAATTCATAATATAGTGTAATGTGTCATTTGTTTTTTTTTTAATGTCTTAATGTATTAAATCATAGCTTTAAAAAATACTGTACTTTATATGAATGTATGTGTTTTTTATATTTTGTGTGCAGGTTTCTCCCCCCACTGCGTGCTGCTCGGTGTGAGTGTGTGCGGATCAGAGATGATCTAAATTCAGCACTGTATAAAAACTCTCAGGTTCAACAACACAAAGTTGTAGAAGCTGAGCGACATACACACTTATTGCTCGCTACCCGCAAGTGCTACACGCACTGCAGCCTGGACTACTGCCTACAGGTAATACACATATGTAACATGCATATATTCAACTGTAATGAATACCTACACACAGTAAACCATTTTTTAAACTATACATATAAAATTGAAAGTCTGTGTGTTCCCTATATAAATCCACATTGTTGCTTAGATTACCATAAAATTTGACATACTTACTCTACTGGACCATACGAAGGTTTATATTAATTTTACAAACAGTAAGAAGAGCCTCAATGGGCATTATTTTAGCTATCTTTAGCAACCTATTAACCTAATAAGCCTGATTTAGGGCATATCAGTGTGTCTTTGCTATTGTGATTCATGGGTGTGTTTTGGGCATCACACATAATCATCGCGTCACTCTGCATTCCCCTTGGAGGCCTATTACAATCTGGCTTTTACAGTTTTCAACAGCCATTTTAACGGTGCTGAAATTTCTTTAAAAAACGTCAAAAAGTGACAAATTATGGATAATTTAAGTTTCAAACAGTTTGCAGGAAACATCATTGCAAGCCCTGGGTAAAGCGGGGCCAAGCCGCTAGTAATATATAAAAAAAATAATAATAATTCTCGCATTTTTTTTAGATGAATAATTTCCTGACTCAACAGAAGTTGGATGTACTGAACTCTGTAAGTTTTATACTGTAATTACTTAGTAATAAAGTTATCGAGTGCAAGTGTAAAGTTAAGAACTGTTTTATTTATCAGAAATGTAACTATGCTCCTCTTAAATTGCATTTTTCAGGTTTTCTCTTATTTTCATGCACAGTCCACATTTTTTCATCAGGGCTTTGATCTACTAAAAGATCTTGAACCCACTATGAAGGTCATGGCAGCACAGGTACATGTGGACCCTTTTGTCCACTCACGCTCACTATTAAAAACATACAGACCTTAGGAGGCATTTTGGGTTGAGTTTGTTAGTAGCACAGATCTGGTGCTAGAAGTGTTATTGGGACTGGTATTGGGAACTTCACAAAGCTCTGAGGTTCTGTACATTTATTAAAGTTTTTGATGTCTTGAAAAAGCTGTTCATTGGTAAACAAACTAAAACTATTTGTTTACAGCTCTCTACACTATCCACCGAGTGTGTGAGCAGGAAAAAGCATCTGGAACATCAGCACCTGCTAGTCCAGCAAAGAGTGAGTGTCGCCTATATTTAACGACTAATTCAATTCTTCTGTTTTTCTAAAAGCAAAATTTCTTTGTATACACATATTTCTGTACCTTACATGTGTGCCTACGTGTTTGTGTCCTTGTGAAGGATGCCTCTGGAGAGACTGTGTTGTTTAGTGGAGAAGCAATTGAGGGATATCTATTTAAGCGATCCCGGAGGAAAAATAAAACATGGAAGAGGTAAGGGAGGAACCTGAGTGACCGAGAAAGAGGTGGAGAATGAAAAGTCCAAAAATAATTGTGAAAATGGGAACAGAATAGGGAATGTCATTGAGATGTATTCTGATACTCACAGTGTTTTTTGTCTGTATTTATTTAGATGTTGGTTTTCAGCAAATGACAATCAGCTGATGTACACCAAATCACATAAGGTATACTAATTAGTTATTAAGTTTTGTAATTATGTATGTATGTTTTTTTTTTTAAATAATCTTATGTAGAACTAAAAAAATGTGTGTGTGTGTGTGTGTGTGTAGGAGCAGCCCCTTGTACTGTTTGATGATTTGCGGTTATGTGCAATAAAATCACTGGATTCAATAGATCGTCGCTTCTGTTTCGAGCTGCTGTCTGTACAAAAGTAAACTTACATACAATCACAACTATCAAATCTACCTTTTTAAACATCAGTTTGTATTATAAGCCACTAACGTGGTCTAAATGGGTTACTGCATCACAGACAGCAAGAAAAGAAAGATAATTACAGCAGGGTGAATTTTTAGAGAAGTCAGGACTAAAACCAAAACAAAATTTTATGAATTGCATACATATTTATGAATTGCATACATACATACATATTACAGAGCAATAGTACTTCAATATTAGAAAAAAAGAAAAGTGGCTTCAAAAAGAATTTTCTCCTTTTTTTTTTTTACAATTACATAAATACAGTTTCACATTTAATGAGTGTAAAGATATTTTTCATGTTGTTAGAAACTTACAATAACACTATCAACCTGTCACTGTTTTTTAAATTGATGATTTCCCCCTAAAAATACGCTTTTAAAAAATGTAAGTAGAATAACAGGACTGTAAAAGTGATATGGCCTGCTTCAGCATTGTGTGTGTGTGTGTGTGTGTGTGTGTGTGTGTGTGTGTGTGTGTGTGTGTGTGTGTGTGTGTGCAGAAGTTGTGTGTTACAGGCAGACTCAGAGGAGTTAAAGATGGCTTGGATTAGTTCCATTCAGAGCAGCATCAACTTGGCATACAGAGAAAAGGTGCAGCCTCAACATGCTACACAAAAACAATCTTCAAAATGTGTAATGTAGACTTGCACTTTGGCTTCACACTTGTTTGTGCTCAGGTAAAGGACAGCACTCCTCCTGTCCCTGTCCCTGATCCATTTCCTCTTCTAAGCTCTCTCAACGTGGCACTTAATTGCAATGGAAACAGTCACTGCTGTGAATGTGGGGAGGCAGAACCTCGATGGGCAAGTGTAAACCTAGGGATCACTGTTTGCATTGAGTGTTCTGGTATCCACAGGTAATTTCTGATCAGTATATTGTTTATTTTCAGGACTATAGTCTTGACATACACACTGTTGTATGGGTATGCTTTACAGTTTTAATTTAACCTTGGATCAATATTACAGTGTTCGTGTTTCTGTGGAATTGGTAGTTTACAGTATATATGTTTATATGTAAAATTGTGTTGTAACTGTTATATTTGTTTACCTAGGAAAAAATTGTGTGGAATTTCTACTGTTTTAATGATTTAATTAAATTTTATTATTTATTTTTATTGTTTTAGTGCCTCCTAGTGTAAGTTAGTAGTGCAATTAAATTTTGCATAATTATTTACGTGTGTGTGTGTGTGTGTGTGGTTGGTTTAGAAGTCTTGGTGTTCATCTGTCCAAAGTTCGTTCTCTCACACTAGATTCTTGGGACCCAGAGCAGCTGAAGGTATACACACACACTGTGGAAACCATGATTTTCATTAGTGATAAGATGCCGATTTGTGAATGGTTGGCTTGAAAATGGAGTTGTGGAAACGAGGGAAGTAAATTAATTACCTGTTGATTTTGTTAATTGTTTCAGTCTATATAAGGGGGGGGAGAAGTTATTTATACATACTGAGAACTGGAGAGAGAGAGATGGACAAGGTGTTGGGGGGGGGGATTGTGTGTGTCTCAAAAGACAATTATTTTAAGTAAATCCACTAAAGAGCTATATGCCTAAGAGCATTCTTTCTCTATTTTCATTCGCTTGTGCTGACAGTGACAATATTAACAGAACATACAGCAGCTAAGAATATTACTTCTCTCGTTTTCACATTTGTGCGTCCCAATTACAATAAGCCTCTGATCAAAACTGGCCCTGCCACAAATCGACACACACACACACACACCATCCAGTCTTAACATTATGCTTATTAACCTTCCCAATATTGTGTTGGTCCCCCATTTGCTTCCAAAACAGCCGTGACTTGTTGAAGCATGAACACCACTAGACCACTGAATGTGTGCTCTGGTACCAGGCACAGAGATTTAACCTACATGGGGGTCCTTCATGAATCAAACTTTATCCATACTAAGGTTAAACTAAGGTTTCCCACCAGAACATTCTCCAAAGCATCACACTGCTTTCATTGTCTTGCATTCTTTCATATTGCATCCTGGTGGCATAAAGTGGGGAAAAAGTATTTAGTCAGTCACTAATTGTGCAAGTTCTTCCACTTAAAAAGATGAGAGAGGCCTGTAATTGACATCATAGGTAGACCTCAAATATGGGAGACAAAATAAGTATTTGGTCACCTACAAACAAGCAAGATTTCTGGCTGTTGCAGACCTGTAACTTCTTCTTTAAGAGGCTCTTCAATCCTCCACTCATTACCTGCATTAAAGTATAAAAGACATCTGCCTACAACCTCAAACAGTCAAACTCCACTATGGTGAAGACCAACGAGCTGTCGAAGGACACCAGAATCAAAATTGTAGACCTGCACCAGGCTGGAAGACAGAATCTGCGATAGGCAAGCAGCTGGATGTGAAGAAATCTACTGTGCATCCTGTTTTGGGGCTGTTTCTCTGCAAAAGGACCAGGACAACTGCTCCGTGTACATTAAAGAATGTATGGGGCCATGTATTGTAAGATTTTGAGTGCAAACCTCCTTCAATCAGTAAGGACATTGAAGGTGAAACGTGGCTGGGTCTTTCAGCATGACAATGTAGCATTTCAAGGTCCTGGAGTGACCTAGCCAGTCACCAGATCTCGGGGGGGGGGGGGGGGGGGGGGGGGGGGGGGGGGGGGGGGGGGGGGGGGGGGGGGGGGGGGGGGGGGGGGGGGGGGGGGGGGGGGGGGGGGGGGGGGGGGATATATATATATATATATATATATATATATATATATATATATATATATATATATATATATATATATTCATTCCTTTAAATGTAATTTTCTGTATTTTTTTTCTCATTTTGTCTCTCATAGTTGAGGTCTATCTATGATGTCAATTACAGGCGCCTCTCATCTTTTTAAGTGGAAGAACTTGCACAATTCTTGACTGACTAAATACTTTTTTTTTTTACTTACAGTATGTTTCCCAGGTCAGTGATGTGCACACACACACACTGCCATCTATAAAATAAAACATGATTCATCATGCCAGGCCACCTTCTTCCATTCCTCTATGGTCCCGTTATAATGCACACATGCCCAATGGGGGTACTTTTAGCAATCAGCATGGACACCCAAATTAAATATAATTTTACTGCTGCTTAGCAGCAGAGTCTCCAATAGTGTTTTATCATTCTCTTTATTTAAATAATAATCTTTTTTCTTATAATTTGGTAAGTTTAATTGCTAAAGAAGTGAACACAACTGCAATAAAAAGACGAGCAATAAAATAAAATGAAACTTAAAATGTACATTACATGAAATCAGTAAATTTATTTGAGTTCATTCTTGTGTACAGCTGCTTTGCGTTCTGGGCAATGATGTCATAAATGAAATCTATGAATGTCATCTTTCTGAAACCATGAAACCAAGCTCCAAAAGTTCCAGGTAATAAACAAAAATAAACAAACAAAAATTACAACTATATTAGTTTGGATTATTTTTGGATCTGTTGAACAAAGTACCCTGTTTTCATCGCAGTAAAGGGAAACCTTAGTTGCATCAGAACCCCATGTTAATGTGACTCTGGTTTGTTCTAATCTCAGTGATGCTGCTTTCTGGTAACACATGGGAAATATAAGTAATGTAAGTGTACAGCGATTCATTCAGATGCATGGCTATGATTCTAATAGACCCTATTTTGATAGATTTAAAGGTTAAGGAGCTTTAACTGTGTAAATAACCATTTATAGTTAAAATAGATTAGAAAATAAAATATGGACAACTTGACTGGCAGTAAATGCCACGTTGACCTTTTTTTCAACCTACCACACAATGAACAGGACAGGACGCCAATCTATTGTTGGGCAGACTCACTTACACACTGTACAGGGGTGATTTAGTGCAGCCAATTTACTTATAACTCCATCTTTTTGGATTATGGGAGGAAACCAGAGAACCAGGAGGACAACCATGTGGACTCGGGAAGAACATGGAATCTCCACCCAGATTGGGATTCGAACCTGGATTCCCAGTGCAGGGAGGAGAATCTGCTAAACACCAAGCCATATATTTTGAAAAATCGTTTTAGTGGTAAATACAAACATAAAATGCTTAATTAGAAAAGAACTTCCATGTGGACACTTTGTTTTAAAATAACATTTCCAGATCATTTTGACACTTTCTTAAAATGTTATTAAAGCTAAAAGAACTGTATTGTTTTACATTTGGGACTGAAATGATTACAGTAATTCTAGGATGTTTCACAATCATCAATTTAACACAGTTTTAATATAACACAATTTAATGTAAGACAGAATCAGGTTCTAATGTATAAGTAAAAAAAAAAGAGGCATTCACCAAAGACTTGTTCTTTGCAATAAAGTATAGGTCATGGATCACCACTGTGTGCCAAATGGAGAGAACCACTTATTAGTTTAAAAATAAGGTTTCTCACTGCAGTATTACTAAGCTTTAGCTCTTAGATACAGTGCACCAGGGGAAATTGTAGTGTAAAAAATCCAAGGAGGGAAACTGCTGCGAAATATGCAGGACATCATATCCTTCTTTTAGAAACTGTTGTACTAATGTCATTGATATTGCTGCACAGACTCTGAAGTATGTTAAAATTGATTGTCATTTAGAGCAGCCCTCCATTGCATTACAAAATACTAACTATAACCGTATCATGCAAAGAGGAAATATTCTGCGTCTGAAAAAGTGAAAACTGGCAATGCCAGTTTTGACTAGGAGAAAGGGTGACTAAAAGACCTTGGAATTGTTTTAAGGTCAGACAAGACAGGTTTAAATTGTTGGGGTATTTTTGTTTTTTTGTTATTTTTTTGGAAGGAACCAAAAAAGATCTTCACTACTGTTACCAACAGAAAGTGCAAAACCCAGCATTTGTGACGACATGGGTTGTTAGTACCCACGACTTGGGTTACCTGCCTATACACTATAGGGACAAAAGTATTTGGACACACATCTTTATTTATTTATTAATTTTTAATTATTTGTTACATACTGATATTCAGTCTTACTGACATGGAATTTCCCCATTCCAAACCTGCAACATTTAAAATATTAAAATCACAAATTATTTAAATATATATTAAAAAAAAAAAATTTGCATCAAGTTTGACACATTATTTGTCCTTTAGTTTGTGAAATAAAGGTATTAAAAAGTTTATATATAAAATCATTATTTGAGTCTCCCAGTGTTGTTGGAAAAATGGGGTTGTATAGTTTCTGAAACTGTTTAGCCTAAATATCCCTGGATATTTGATATTTGATTGTCATCTTTTAGTCTGCATATATATTTTATTAACTTGTCTCATCCTCCCCTTAGCCTTTTCTTTACTACACCATTGTCCACCTGGTATAAGTTTTAAGACTGTTTTATGCAAACTTGCTGGAGCTCTACAGTTCCAGATTCAAGCCGCACACTAGATCACTGATGTCTCTGTTGTATATGATGGATTTGAATGATGTATTTGTGCCACACTTTTGGTAGATTAAATGTTCTTAATAAAGTCCTCATTGGGTGCTTTTAAAATCACATATGCACAAACCTAAACTCTTATACACTTAATATTTGTGTCTTCCAGGCAGCAGAAAGAGAGCTACATTAAGATGAAGTATGTGGAGAGGAAATTTGTTCAACAGTGTAAATCTAATGATCACATCAGTAAGTATCCTCACACTTACTGACATTCAGCATGAAGGTATATTAATTGTTAATAATGATGAAAACATCTTATGACATAATGGTAACAAGTTCATTCTCGAGGTCATATGTAGGTCTGAGAGCTTCTCTGGCCCCGACACATTCTCGTGCACAGGTTGTGATCACTGAGCAAAGGTTCTCTTTAACACATGTAGCAGAAGTAATGACCACAAGACCAGCAAATCAAATTCTAAATCTTATTAATTAATTAATTAGAAAGTATGAAAAAAATTATATTCCGTATTGAGAAACTGCAAAAGAAACTTAATAATCGTTTATCTCTAAATATGCCGACCCTATTTCCAGCATCCTGTTTTCCTCCCAAGTATATTATTTCTTACTTTTGTCAGTGAGGTAAAATATTGTAAAACAATTTTTTAGAATCTTTTAAAAATTTTTTAAACGGGTTGTAGAATAGCAGACAATACCAAAAACATGCAACTTAATCTTCTCTTTCACAGAAACCTCATTATCAATCAACAAATTAACATTTCAGAATTTACAGACTGGGATTGTTAATTTAGATATTTAAGATAGTTTGTATGCTTTTATTTTGTGTTTCAATAGAAATAAAACAGCATTTGGGACAAAGCCTATATGATGCGGCAGTAAATGGAGATATTGTGTCATTGGCAAAGGCTCTTGCTCAGGGAGCAGATGTAAACTGGAATAACACGGAGGGACGCACACCTCTGATTGGTGCAACCCTAGGGGTAGGCCCCACTACTATATTATCAAAACACAGGCTAAGTATAAATATAACTTATAGAACTTAACTCTGTGTGTGTGCATGTGTAGGGATCATTGGTAGCATGTGAGTACCTCTTGCAAAACGGCGCAAATGTAAATCACAGAGATCAACATGGACATGCTGCGATCCACACAGCTACAACTCAGGGACATACAGGGTATTGCACACACAGACACACAGTAACTAAAAAACACAAAATACATATGTCTTAATGCTGATTCTCTGCCTTGTGATTGGTCTAATTAGACAGGTTTGTCTGCTGTTGAAGAGAGGTGCCAATCAGTATGCTGCTGATGAAAAGGGAATGGATCCCCTCAGTATAGCCATTGAAATGGCTCATGCTGACATTGTAACCCTGTAAGTGTGTTTGTGCGTGTATATTGTAGTGTGTATATTTGTTAGTAACTGTGTGTGTGTATTTCAGTTTAAGAATGGCTCGAATGAATGAAGAAATGAAGGATTCTGAAGGATTTTTCGGATCAGTAGGTAAGAACTGCACATTTTTAAAGACTTTTTTTTTTTTTTTTTCGTGATACTTAACTGAGCAATGAAAGGAGCATTTCATATGTCTAATTTATGTACTTTAAATGTTACTGAATATCATAAATGCTTTAATGGAGGTTAAAATAAATATAGACATGTTTGATTAGCAGTTACTCATCAGTGTTCTGTTGCAGGAGATGATGAGACGTTTCAGGATATTGTTCGTGACTTCAGCAATATGGCCTCTCAGAATCCAGAGCAGCTGTTGCGCAGACACTTTAGTACAGATGATGGAGTAATCAGCAAACCTGAAGAAGAAAAAGGATAAAAATATATATATATCTATGATAATGAAACAGAATAAGGAGCATAGTTACTTACTGAAAAATAGTATTGTTATTTTTTAATCTAACATTTTTAAACGCTGTACTTGTAAAATGAGGCCTAAAAGCTGTGAACAATTTGGAATTTTCTACATTTTTGTGTAAGATTGACCTAAAACATCATTCAATTTCTGCACTAGTTCTAAAAGTAGATGAGAACCTAGTTAAATAAATTGTATAATAGTAATTAATTTATGGATGACAAATATCTAATGTTATTCACAAAAAAAAATGAATATTTTATACTCAGATCCTCACAACATGTGAAAGTGGTTATATGAAGCATGGACTGCAAAAAAGATGACTTTTAAAAAGAGTAGTGAATTTTCATCAAGCCACAAAAGTTTACAATACTAATATAATGACAGATAATGACCATACCACTGTTGTTAATTGCCCAACAAATGTTTTTCCAAATGCAAAGTTGGTTAATAGTCTACGTAATATTTTTCTAGACTGTAAGAATCTAAATATTATTTTTGGGTTTATATGAGAAACTCTGTTTGGTGAACAAAATACTGCATTACAATATGAGAACAAGGTTTAGATAAAATCTAAAGTCTTAGTTTGTTTAAGCGTAATTATAATTATATCATAATTATAGTATGGGTTTTGGAATAGTTTATGCAAAAATATAGTAAACACTGTATGAGGAATTAATGTTGAGAGTTATAATTATTTACCTTTCATCAAAATAGGCATTTCAATTAGAGTATGTAAGAAAATGGGGACTGGACCATCTGAAAATACACATGATTGTGGTACTTTTTTGCACTACTTCTAAATCACTGTTTTAATAACAAATGCTTTGGTATTTACATTTCTTTATTCTGTCTTTTTTTACACTGAACTCCAGAAGTAGACCAATTATTGGCTCCTTTTTACATCCAACTTGTTACAGTTGCTGAAAATATAAAAAACAACACAGTCATCAAGTTAAATGGAAAAGAGTAGGGTTGATCTTTGCGTTTTTGTTTTATACAGATCATAAAGTAAAATGAGGCAAGGGAAAGAACAAAACCTTATGATCAAGCTTAGTGAAGGTGGCTCAGAAGCCTTTAGATTTCCTGGAACAAAGTAATAGTTGTTCGAAATTGGTGCAAAAGGTGCAATAACATCACAAATGTTTAAGGGAAGAGATTATTTTCAGTTGTTTTTAAAGAATGCAGCCAAAAGCTGGGGGTGTCTTATTTTTTTAATGCAAACAAATCAAATGTTATTTCCAAATACTAAATCTGATAATAAACAAATGCTAAAAAAAAATAATAATAAAAAATAAAAAGCATTTATGATCACAACAATGTTCTTGGGGATGTGGTGCATTTTCATTATTTATGTAGATATCAAAAATATCTATATGTATACAGAAACAAAACACTAAAATCTGAAAATAATAGCATAGAGATTAGATTAGATTTTCATTGATGATTTTCGTGTGATTTTGTTGTCAGCACATTCAACTTTGTACAGAACAAATATTCAATGAGAATATTTCATTCATTCAGATCTAGGATGTGTTATTTGAGTGTTCCCTTTATTTTTATTTTTTTTGAGCAGTGTGTGTGTGTGGGTGTGTGTGTGTAAACATTGAATTATTCTCCAATTGTAGTAATTTTTTTTACTGATTTGTGTCATCGTCATCTTTTTAGATTTTTATAGAACACTGCATTGAATGACCTAAAAGTAATAACGGTATTCAGTGAGCTATGTGTTCAAGAGAATGATCTAAAATTACCTGCAGAGGCCATATTATAGCATCTGTTAACTTGGTGCCAAATGTTTACAAAAACATTAAATAGCATTACATTTTTTTTCATAAGAATAGTATTTTTATCGATGAACAGTTTATGTTAATTTATATCTAAAATAAGAATCGTTGCTTATTATTGCTGTTGTGTACTTATTACCGTCTTATGTAGCATATCTTCATTACATATATAAAACATAAAAATATGTTACAGCAATAATGCGCTATATGCTATACGCGCTATAGTAACAATATAATTGTTGAAATCAATACACAAACTGATTTTTAATATCAAAACATTTTTGAAGTTATTCCTGTGTGCCCTCGTGTGGCCAAATGTAGAATTACACTTTGGCAGTCATTTTGCGCAACGTTTTATAGCCCACCAGCGACATCTGCTGATCATGCACATTTTTTGTTTTCAGTGATCCAGTATCGTATCCTGACACTAATACTTAAAAATATCTTCGTAATATATTTTGGTGGTGACAAAATCTACTCAATAAGTGTATTCAGCCCCTGTTTTGAAATGGTATCATAAAATAATGTTATAATTTATAAATTGAGTTATAATAAATTAACTAGTTATAAATAATAAGATAACTGAAATACCGACTTCTATTTTAAGGTGAAAACAGAGTCACAAAAAAACCCTAACCTAACACAAAAGTAAAATAATATCATCAAAGCACTAATGTATTTACTAAATTATTTACTTAAGTCCACAGGTTAATATGTTCACCTGACAGCATAAATTTCTGGGTTCAAATCTTAAGTAGAAAGTACAAGGTTGTTTCTGTGTAGTTAGCGTGTTCTATTTTTGTTTGGTCTTGAAAAGCTTCCTTGCAGTAAAAAAAAACATGCTAGAGGTGAATTGGAGATAAGGCGAGTTCTCCAAATTGCCCCCATGTGTTTGTGTGTGTGAGTGAGTGTGTGCCCAGCGATAGATTGGCGCCCTGTCCTGGGTGTAACTGCCCAGCACCCGGAACGTTCTCCCCTGGATGGGCATGGGGAACCCCCCCCCACCCCCCACGACCTTAATAGAGGATAAAGCGGAAGATAATAAATGAATGGAAATGTATTATATTATTTAATACAAATGAATTTATATTATACATTTAATATAAAATGAATACACGTCATCTATTTATTTATTTTGCCAGAGTTTTTCTTTGTTTTTATTTATGCAACTATTGTATGTTCATTGAATTGCATTTCACTTTCAAAGATGCCAAATAAATAGTTTAGCATTATTATAACTCCAAAACCCCTTAAGCATAAACATGGAACACTCTTTAACTACACATACACCAAGTTGTAGATTATAGTTCCAAAAAAGGAAAGGCGTTCACCCTGAGGTTTTACGTGTTGTTGTATGGGTCAGTGTTCAGTTTTATGTGTTAAGGGTTTGATGTTAGTGAAGATGATCGCATGGTTTCACTGCTGTTCTCTTCTTGTTTCATAATTTCATTATGTATCCAAGAAAGGTAGTTGGAAATTCGGGTGTACACACCATACTTTCCCTCAGCAGCGCATTGTTCGCCCCAGCTCACAACCCCTGTAAGGAACCAGGTTCCTCTGTAGTTTACCACAAATGGGCCTCCACTGTCACCAGTGCAGGCATCCTGCCCTGCCTCTAAAAATCCAGCACAGAACATGTTATCAGTGATGACTTGCTCAGTGGAGTGTGCACACTCCTGCTGCCCCACAACTGGAAGTGACACTTTCCTCAGAAAACGAGAAGAGCGCCCGAGGTAGCTGGTGGCACCCCAGCCGGTCACCATACCATGTTCTCCTGATCGTTCCAGCCGACTGGCCAGGTGAGCATTTGGTAGGCACACAGGAGAGACTACTGAACTAAAAGTAGAAGAGTTGGCCAGGTACAGCAGAGCAATGTCGCTGTCAAATGTGAACTCGTGGAAATGAGGATGAATCAGAACATTCTTTACTCTGATCGTTTGCTCACCAGCATCAGGACGGAACTTATCATAATCACCTGTGAACAAAACTGTTATGATCTCTCTTACTCTCACACACAATGAAAAGTTTACATTTGTATATGAAGACTTTGTAAAAATGAGTGGGATATTAAACAATATTTATCTAGTTCTTTGATTAACCTTAACACATTGTGCACAGAAACACACACCATCTTTATTAGATTAAACAAAAACTAAAATTAGCAGCAAGCACTATTGAACTTAAAAGTTAAAAAAAAAAAAAAAAAAAAAAAAACTATAGTTAAATCGATGTACATGTCTATTGAAGTTTTTTTCTATTTTGTTTTCTAGATAAAACTTCAGATCTGGTAAACAGCATTTTCATCTGGCCCAATGAAATTGACAGCATTTGGGTTGACTGCTCCCGGTTGCAAGATTGGGCCATCGATGCACAAGATCAGGACCACACGTCAGCCAAAAAAAGGTTTATATGTAAGTAGCACTACATAAACTTTACCAGATGTGAAGCAGATGTGTCTTGAACCAACTGGACCATATATGTTTTTTTTTTCCATTTTATTTTATGGGTCACATATCTGGTTTTCTTTTTTATTCTTTTTTCTTTTTAATATTTTTACTTGTTGTTTCTAAGTTCTGGAATTATTAAATACCAATAAAAATACCTTTGTTAAAATGAAATGAGCCAACCATGACATGTTTCGGGGAATGTGACATATATTATTATTATTGTATTTTCTTTTACAAATAAGTAGGCAGTGGGCTGAATCTATTTGTTCCTCTGCCCTTTTTTGATATTTTGAGAGAAATGGGTCTAAGTAAAAGGACATAGACTAGTTCCTGTTGGTAGCAACAAAACAACATAACAGATGCAGATGGCTTTAAGATTTAAAGCTGCAATAAACACTAAAAGAAGATGGCTGATGTACAAAATAGCTAAATATGTTTGTAAACCTAGCACCATAACTCTAGAATACTACAGCTATAACTATCCCTCATAAACTAATTGTGCTCTCAAAAATAACTTAAGAATAAGACCCATGACACCCATAATGAAGCGCGTTGAATCTACTTTTTTATTTTTCAGAACTAAAAACTTGATTTTTGAAACATTCCCTACTCCCCACATCATTACTTCACCTCTAACAGCCTAAACTATTGACACCTCATTGGATTTATCAGTTAATACTACTTACAACAAATTCTGACACTAGACGGTGCAACAAAAATCTGGATTTGTCTAATCAATGTTTTTTTCAGAGTTCAGTGATCCAAATTCTGTGCCCTTTTGTCTTATCTACCTGTTTTTCTTAGATAATCCAGGCACTTTAATCTGCTGTTGTTGCCATCCATTTTATTTTTTTGTATGTGTGCAGACAAGGTAGATTGTGCACTGGACTCATGATTGGCAGCATGATTTTCTGGATTGTTAACTGTCTATTTGTCAGAACCATTTTTGAAATCCTCATCTTAGAACTTTTGCCAGTGTATTTTTTGTTTTTGATAACAGCATTGTTATCACAGAAATTTAACACACTAAACTCAAAGTTTGACAAAGTTAACAGTTTTTAAAATACTAGCCCTAGATTGTCTAGCACTGAAGCCTGCTATGCTTTGTATAAATTATTAGGCAGAGCCGGTCTCTGAACCCAATATCCCAAACCATACACCAAAAAAAATATACAACAACAAGAGTCATATTAATTGTAATATAAATGGCTTGTATTGCTCACCAAGAGTCACATGATCAGGTGTTTCTTGTAAACAGTGAGCTGCTGTAACAACCCAGCGTTTACTAATCAATGTTCCTCCACAGAAACTGCTCTCATCCTTTCTGCGCAGTAGAACCTGGAAACATGACTTTGGACGTTATGATACATTATTAATAATCAACACACAGCTCACTGACTTTGCCTACCTGCCATGGACTCCCACCCTGACGCTGTAACTGGCCACCCACAATTCGGGTATGTAACTTATCCATTCCCTCTGTACCATTTATTAAGTGAGTAGCATTCTTTCTGGTATCTGTGTGATTTGAAGATATATCTGAGGTTGTATTTGTGAGCTGGAAGATAGAGCCATCATCTATCTCAGTTGAAATTAAGTTGTCCAATAAGGATCGCTGCATGGAGTCCTGAATCCACCGTTTTCCACAGGGGAATGGCACTAGGAAATGTTATAGTATACTGCTGATTAGGTTTTTTGGTTTACCAATTGTGATAATTATATAAGAACATATATGCTCCATGTTCCTACCTGCTGCTCTGCAGCTTTTTCCATCTGCCTCTAGCTCATAACCATCAGCACAGCTGCAAGTCACGCTTGAGCCAATTAGAATAGAGTTACTGCAGTAATGAAAACATCCACCGTTCTTATATGCACATTCGAACACCTCTAAAATCAGATTCAGAAAGAAAAAATAATTATTGTAATTACAAGCCTGTGGAAATTAATACAATATTCAGTAAATCACACAAAGATGTTTGTTAGCACTGCAGGGTCTAACATTGTCTAAATTACAAATACTAGACATAAACTCACCCTAATTTTAAAACATATTCTTTCCTTAAAATTTTAATTGTGACATCAGTGTAAGTGAACCAGGCGTATTAATCATTACATAGGAATATTTGTGTGGTAAATATTTTTTTGTGTTAGAATAAGGGTTAATAGCTAGGTTAGAAAAGTTTGATTAGGTCAAGAATGTGGCTCTATTAAATAAACTGGTTTTGAGTCACAATGCGATTATTTCAAGAACACAAACACATTCTGATTCCAAATGACACAGATAGTGAATGGTAGACAAAACAAACCTTTTTCACAGTGTAGTCCTTTGTAGCGAGGTGGACAAATACATTCATAAAATCCTCCAATGTCATTGCAGATTCCTCCATTAATACACTTATTATAAAGACACCGACTTAGACCTGACGCACACACATTACAAACGTTACAGAGCACTGGAACAATCTATTTTATTTCAAGCTTTATATTTACATGTTCAACATTGTTGTGGAATTTTGCTTACTTTGATATCGATACCAAAACTCCATCTGTTATTAAAAAACAAAGACATTAAACAGGACAGAATCCATAAATTTTTACTTTATACCTAAATAAAATACCTATACCTAACATACCTAAAACTTCTTAATAATAATGTAATGTTGTAAAAAGCTATGCAATTAAGCATTATCACACAAAAATTGAGTAATATTTAATATGTGATATTCTGAGGCTTATACTGAATTGCCATGGTTATGATTCATTTGTAGACAATCACAACTTGCTAATATGCAACATAACACCACAAGCACAATTAGAACTGTACTTTTACACAAACACCATATATTGGTTTACAATGATGAGTCTTTTGCAATGCAAATAGTTCCTAACTGGTCTGATCTGTTGTCCAGAAATATATCATATACTACCATAGATAAAAAGTGTACAGTAAAATTAAAAATTTTCTGCTGATTGCTGATTCATTATTCATTTTAAATATTATTTATGGAAGTAAGCTGTGGTGCAAAAGTTTGTTTAGAAAAAACTCTTGATGTAACTCATCTGTTATACATGAATGTGAGATGTCATAGGACTTATTTGTTATATTTAGTTTATTTACTGTAATTAGTATGTGTATTTGGGAGGGAAACAAATCAGTCATTAGTTAAATCAAATCAATAGGAGACAAATCAATCAATAAAATAAAATAAGGTGTGGCTCATAACTGTCGATTGATAAATTGTGCTTGCAGACTTGTATGATAATATCACACTTTTGTTTTTTATTGAATGTCAGAAAGCTGTAATTATTTATGACTGAATCACTGCTATGGTGTTTAGTATAATAGCACACTCTCTAAATTAAATAAGAATCTGTAATTTGTTGATTATATTCACTTCAATGTTACTGTCAAATGTACAAAAAATGCAACTTAATAAACAAATGTATTCTCTGTCAGTAACACACTCAAAAAATGTTGGGTCAGGGGATGAAAATAAGGATGAAATATTTAAAAGATTTTGAAATGACAAAACATTCCCAATACTAGTAACAGATGATTGGATGGTGATTGGTATAAAATAAGCATCTGTCAACCTGTTTAAAAGGACAATGACATGCTTAATTATAAACAGAATACAACTGGTACACAAGTGACCCAGATATGTCTGCAACTGGAAAAATACAATTAAGACCAAAAATTAAGTTAAGATTTAAATCAATAAAGATTTAGCAAAATTTAACTTGCAAAAAAATGTTGAATCAATTAGAGTTTAGTTTAATGAAACGGAAAGGTAACAGCACAATAGGAAACATCCCAACTTTGTGAAGAGTAGTGGAGACGTTCAGCTAAATCAATTGTTTTATATTTTGCTTACATATGAAATAAAGTAATCCAGTGAATAAATAATTAATAATTTCATTGTACATTTGTCAGTAAAACACTCACACACACACACACATCCACAACTTTACAGTTTTTTCTGAATTCTGAAATATTTCTGTTGCTTCTTCTTTGGAGCAGGTCTCCTCAAAACATTCACGCTCTAAATTTCCAGGCTTCATTTCCTCCAGAAAATGGTTTGCTCTGCGATTTCGTAGCATCTTTGCAGCCTGACTGTGATTAATAAACACTGAGAGATATAACAGTTACACATTAAGATGAGCAGTATACACTAACACTCTTATTTAAAAATTGGAACACTAACTTCATATTTACCATCATTGGTAAAGTAATGAATACATTTTGAAATATATCGGTAAATTCTATAGAAAACAATCTGGACATTTGTCTGTGTAAAATCCTAAAAATGTCAAATATACCATAAGGAATTTACACGGCTGTAATAATATAACAGATATATAATACAGATTGATCTGATAAAATTTGAGCTGTATTGTATGAGCCAAATAAGACTGTTCTTTAAAAATGTTAAATTTTGTTTCTGTAATTAGACACTAAACATGGCTCTGCATAAAGAATATTTGAAAATATGCCGGATTAGATCTTAGGTTAGGTCCAATTTTAACAAATACTTGCCTAACTATTTTATAAACACTTCGCCCAAACCCACAGCATGAACTGACCTGCTGTTTGGACACCCAGTATAAAGGTGTAGAAGAAAATAATCACCAAACTGACCACAGATGCAGCCATCAGACCTCTAAAATAGATTCAGGTAAAAGTACTTTTATTTTCTTATTTTTGTTGTAACTTTTATTATTATTATTATTATTATTATTATTATTATTATTATTAGTAGTAGTAGTAGTAGTAGTAGTTGTTGTTGTTGTGGTGTCATTAATACAGGAAATAATAAGTATTGTATAAATAAATATATTTTTAAAAATACAGCTAATAAATATACTCACTGTGCCAAGTTGTAACATAAAATAAATATATTTATTCCGATAAAATCTGTCCTACACTTAAACACAGCTGAAGACAGCAAGCAGCTAAATAAACGTTTGCACTATGATCGACACCTGACCTTTAGACTGTTGAATATTTACATTTTAGAAATGTTGCTGAAAAGCTAAATGTTGCATTATATATAAAAAAAAACAAATTTATTTTACTGAATATATACAGAGGAATGTAATTTGTTCCTCTAAATATATTAATATTACAAATTATAACGTTTAAATATTCACTTTGCTATTTAGCACACTTTTTCTTTAGATAGATCTTAGACATACTGCATTGATTGATTTTATTGTTTAAAAAATATGTAAATTCATCAGAACACTCTGCATTTCTGTAAACATATAAATAAATACCCCCCACTAAGTCTTGGTTTCTTCCCTAATATAACATCACAACAGGGAGTTTTTTCTTGCCACTGTCACTTCGGATTGCTCTTTGGGGGTTCAAAGGCTTATAAAACTGTAAAGCTACTCTATGACTATGTACTATTGTAAAATACTTAAAGTTACTTGAACTAAAACACCACTGATGCCCACATAGTCTTAAATAGTAAATAAATACTTCCAAGTTTAAAAAGACATATATTATTACATATTTATTCATTGTAGAGAATAATGCAAATTGCTCCATATAGAGTGTCTGTGTGTGCGTGTAAGACCGTGTGTGCCCAGCGATAGATTTGCGCCCTGTCCAGGGTGTATCTGACCAGCGCCCAAAATGTTGTACCCTGGATAGGCATGGGACTCCCTCCTGTCCCGCCCCCAACAATAGTAGAGCATTAGGTGGAAGATAATGAATGGATGAAAAATAATAATTACTGGGGTGTTCCATTTGTTTGCACCCCCCTCGAAACCCTATATATTTCTTGTCTAAAGACCAGATTCATTGTGTCGTGCCTCGGTCAGTAATTATGTGGCTACAGAGTGAATGTGAATGGCATGTGCACCTGATAAACTGGTTGCAGAGTGGAATGTGGGCTAAAGACTGAAGAGAGAAGGACTGCACTCGTCATAACAAGCGGGCGTGTTGCCGGAACGGCGCATGCGCACTGGAGCGCAGCACTGACATCGCACGTCAGTGCAGCAACATCCACAGAGTCGGACGCGCAGATTTATTTATCTTCAGCATCTGCAACGGTTTCTGACAACACCTTCAGCAAGATACTCAATACCACCAGCTGGGTGCACTCAGAGGAGCAATGTCGGTGGGGAACGACTTTGGAAACCCTTTACGGAAATTTAAACTTGTTTTTTTAGGCGAACAGAGCGGTGAGTCCGTGCGCTTTAACACACACCGAAAACGCTCTTTAGCACTTTTGCAAACCGAAATCACATCATTATGAGGTTCTTATACCTCTGAACAGGTCTGTATATTAGGGTTTTGACACTGTCGCGTCCCGTGTGGCCAACATGGAAGGCTTTTAGACGATGTTTTTTGATTAGTCATGTAAATCTATAGCAATGCACCGACACTACCCTCTACTGAATACACTTCACATCCCATAATCATCAAATCCCAATATGTTTACAACCGATTATCATCCAAAACAACCCTGTTCCTCATTCCCCACATCACATTTTCATTTAGCAAAAAAGGACTGCTATCACAGTTTGAGGGGTGATGCAGCATTACACACTAAAATATTACAATATTGAATTATAGAAAATAGTACTAATCAGAGTACATTTTCTCACATGATAAGAAAACGAGTTTTTAGGTGAACTACGATAAAACAAGATTCATTATGTAAGAAGGCGAGCAGGAGAATGAGAAAGATAGGTTTATGGAGACACACCCAGACTGGTAGAGTGCATTCAACGAACCTGGCAACCCTTACCTCACCCTTTCTTTATGCAACATTTGTAGTTAATAATAATAATAATCAAAATAATGAATATGATTATTATTACAAATTTAAAAAGTCTGCTCGTTGAAGCACACACACGCATATATATATATATATATATATATATATATATATATATATATATATATATATATATATATTAAAAATTACATTAACCAATTAAAAATAGTTATTTTTATTATTCAGAATCGTTATATTCCATGTGTTGTGTTAACAAAAAAAAAACTGCCACAGGAGTAGTCAAAACCAGATAAAATATCCGTTAGGCTATTACTGTCTGTGTTGTTTTTGACAATAATAATCACTATACATAATACACAAGGCAACAGAACAAAACGTGCATCAAGGTTGTCTTAATGATTAAATATTATCTTATGCCTTGTTATTACTTTTATATTAAAAATGTTTATAAATTATTTGTGAAAGATTGATAGGGTATACATATTAAAGTACAATTTCAAAGCAGTTGTAATGGTTTAGCTGCTTTTTTTTTCTTCTTTCTTTTCTTTTTTTAATTTCACTTTCTATGATTGATTTGTGGCCACTTTTCACCCATTAGACAGTAACCAATTATGGAGTGCAAAGGCTATCAAATATCTCAGTTATGTCCATGCCAGCAACTATATTTTTGATTAGAAGTTCTGACTTGCTATCTTTGTCCTGAATTAGAATTAGAGAAAAGGTTTGATGGGTAAATGTTGGAGCTCTCTGCAAGTTCCTTCACATTTAACTCACTTATGGGTCATGTTTTGGGTACTAAAACAGAATCATGCTGGTATACAGTGGTGCGCAAATGTTTGTGAATTCTTTAGAATGTTTTATATCTTGATGTGATCATAATTCAATTTTAACTTGAAACTTGAAAGTAGATAAAAATAACACAACACATGAGACTATGTTATACTTGGTACCTTTTCATTTAGGATTAGTATTTCTTTAGGTTTAAAAATGTACCTTTAGGATTAGTTGTTTCTATGATTGAGCAACAGGAGTTGCAAAATTGTCTGTGTGGACACAAAAGTAGTGATTAATTTACATTGATGGTGGTGTTGGTGTCATAATGCAGGCCTGATTTGATGTATATTAATTAGGAGAGTTAATTTTTTTAGAATTATACCAGCAAATTCAAACAAAAATGAGAAAAAAGACACCAGTATCACGATATTAAGAGCAAAGGGTCATTGACTTGAATCTACCAAATTAAGCTATATGTTAAATGTGAATTTGGACTATTCACATCAATATTTATTTGATAATTTATTTATTCGATTCCTGTTGTATTTATTTCCATTTTTATTACTTTCATTAATTAACATGTTTATATTGTGACAATAAGATTAGGTCTTACTATTATTTCAAGCTATATCCTTTTAGTAATTGTTATAATTCCTTATAATTCATGCAAACACATTCGAAAGTAAATGTTTTTTTGCACATAATTCATGTTCAATGTTCCTTTTTATTATCATTTAAATGTAATAATATCTATACTAACTGAGATGTACTGACATTGTTAAGGACATTACTAAGTTTATAGCAGTAATTTTTTAATGAATTTAATTATTCAAAGAGAATTTATATAATGGTTTTAAACAGAAGATTGCCTATTTAATAGCAGCACCCTAGCAGCATGGATTTTTAAAAGCTGTAATATAAAAGAAAATTGGTATATGTTCGTGGTATAAAGTATGTAATTAAATGTTGACAATAGAAAGGGAGGCAGAAAGATCTTTCCAAGAAAGACTGACTTTAAAATGAAATTGTTTGCAGACTTGGCATATCTATTTAGAAGCCATTCAGAAGATGCTAACAAGAACCTGTCACCCCCTTTGCATGAAGAATATTAAACGCACACTGGCAAACAATAAAAAGTGCAGAAAACGCACTGTTAATAAATAAACTGATTACTGACAGAGAAATTAATCTACACTTCATTTTTTACAATATAACTGCTTTGCTCACATATATATTGAGAAGTTTCCTGTTGCATTATAATGTGCAGCCTTAATATCCACATTCCAGGTATATATTTCGGAGCTAATTTTAGGTCTTACTTTGCAACATTAAAAGTTTCTTAAGAACTTAAACAGTTTAGAGAAGCACATGTGATAAGAAAAAATGCTATGTTATGCTATGTACAGCTTTTTTGTTTATAAACACTCCTATTGAATGTAAGGAAACCAATTTATTGTGTTTATTCATATTTATTAGATATGTAGTCTAGAACATACACATGCATTGTAATTGCAAGCATTAGGAATAATGAAGAATGATTAAAAATATGATAAATGCCCTCAATATTGACTAAACCTAATGCCCCAATAGTGCCACCATTTCTATGAATTGCCCCATTACTACTTATGTGTATTAAATTCACTTTTAAAATGGTTTTAGACATTTAAGACATTAAATTTTTATTCTATAAACCTATCTTTGGTTGTTAAAATAATTGTAAAATTATCTTTGGTTGTTAAAATAATTCCACTGTATTTTCCCTGAGTAACTTTATTTTGTATTTTAAACATGAATAATATAGTAAGAAATACATAACATTATCATAAACAAATAAACAATTACATCGTAGTTAACATAGTACAGTAAAAGGATAATAATGCACTAAGTTAAAGAATCCTTAAAAGACAAATCTATTAGACATGAGGCCCATGAGGATATCTAGTAAAGGTATGTTATTTTAAATTGTTACATTTCTACCTGTATTTCTAAAACTTTATTTCTGTCAAAGTATGTGTGTATGCGCAGTAGAATTAATAATGTATTAGGACTTGATGTTCTCCAAGATGTGGTTTGTGCCAAGGTACTTATTTTCCAACCAGAACGTTGCAGATGTAGGCACTGTATTTTAACATTTATGAAGATATTAGTCTAGGATAGGATTGAATCAGTTTACAATACTGTAAATTATCATTGTTGGTTTTAGCATTTTCAGAATAGGGTGATGCATTGGTATATTAGCGCCTGACCTTTGTTGGGTGTAAAATAATAGTAATAAAAAAATAGTAGTAAAAATTTGTTTAAAAGTTCAATATTAAAACAATGCTGCTGTCCGAGGTCCTGAATCCCATATGGGGGGGGGGGGGGGGGGGGGGGGGGGGGGGGGGGGGGGGGGGGGGGGGGGGGGGGGGGGGGGGGGGGGGGGGGGGGGGGGGGGGGGGGGGGGGGGGGGGGGTATATATATATATATATATATATATATATATATATATATATATATATATATATATATATATATTCTTAAAGCTAAAAGCAATAATTAATTATAGGTACAAACTAAATTTAAGCTAATCAGGGCTGCATTTGCTTCTGGCTAAAGCAAAAAGAAACATCTAGCCACGAATATGCATTGCATAAAAATAAAAACAACATAGTCCAAAATTTAAATTATTTCACACAGAATTGGAATGGACAAAGATATTATTAACTTATTTTTTATGACGTTGGATTTTAGCCCTTTGATGTTTCATTAATTTGTACTTATGGCAAGTTTAGGTATTAACTGTTCCTAATCAAGAAAAGACTAAGAGCATAGAATTGTCCAAGGATGTAAAAATTTAAATGGCTACAAGTCCATCTTGTGCTCACTGAGCACAGTGACATTAATAGGCTTACAGCTAATGGTACTGTAACTTCCTTGAATTTAAACAGAAGAAATAAAATAATGACTTCAAAGAAGGATTTTGTGAATGATAGCTAAGACATTTAAATCAATATCCAAACAAACATTGTTGCAACATTTACAAAAAATAAAAAGAACTTTGAATAGAAAATTGTAAATTGTATATAATTATATAAGATAAATGTGTCAACAACCAGCACACGCAATCACACACATATGAGCACATGCATGCACACACATGCAAATGCAAACACACATGCACATACACAGGCCTACAAGGACAACAATTTAAAAAATAGTTCATATAATAATGGTGACTAGACAATACTTGCTGCTGTGGTACCATCAGAATTGCGCATAGTTTTGACAGCTTGAGGTTTAGAAATTTTCAGCACTGGTTTTGTGTTATAAAAGTATAAATTTTAGAAAAATGAGAGTGATAATCCCTTGATAGATGAATCAAACAATGTTTCAATCCATGTAATTAGGTCATTGACAACGTAAGAGAGACGCAAGCAGATTTTCTGAAAGAGAACAACCTGAGAGCAGCAGATACAACAGTTACAGAGAGAACAATAAGTAGTAAAAAAAAATCCTAAGCCATTTTATTAATTTATATTCCGCATCTGCAGCTGGATATAAAGATTATGCAGTGACTCTCAACCTACAAACTAAATTTTACATGAAAGACGATGCACCATGCTGTGCTGCAAAGGCATACTTTACACTTTGTCTTACTTTGTGTGTCACCTGATTAGATCACATGATACTTTTGTATATTGTGACTCTTGATTATACTGTGTTTTTAAACCTGGCTTGAGGAACTGGGTGGACCTGTAAAGCTGGAACAGGAATATGTTGGGTGTGACTCACTCACGAATCTATTAGTGCTCTGCTGGTAATGCTGATACTGCTCATGTAATGCTTCCTGGTTCTAAACACCCAACATATGACTAAAATATTTTTGTAAGTATAATAGTCATATAAAAAGGTCATGTAGAAATTGAGAATGTTTACCACAATGCAGAATAATTGGTTTGCAATTTTTTATAAAGGTTTTCCAGATTCCTTTTGTATTAAAAATTAATGTGTCAAATTCATTATTAGGTCACACAGAGTGATTTGTGTTACACATATAATGATTAATGACTTGGGATGGCAATTTAAAATCTTTACAATTAGATATATGCATACATTTTTACTTCAGTTTTATATATATATATATATATATGCTTCTAAAATAAATATTGTATGATAAACCCTGTGTATTCTTTATATCAAATGTATCATCTCTTATTTACTTTCATATATCTTACCACAACCCAGTTAAGGTGTGCTTCTGTTTAAAACCTTCAGTTTTATTTCTTTGTCATCTTGTCCTTTCTCACAGCCAGTCAGACTCTCAGCATGACACATCTACAGTACAGTTCGGGTAGAAGGACCCCAAGTGGAGTTTTGCTTAGGGCCCTCAAGAAGCTCAGTTTCTGATTTTAGTTTGCTTTCTTGTTTATTACACTAGCACTTATTAAGAATTACAACAGTAGTATTTAAGTGTAAAATGCACTACGTAATCTTTAATATGACATTACAGTAGCATACAAACAAATGTTAATTAAAACAGTGTGTATTATAAACATTACAATTTTTAAATTATAATATAATGTTTCTATTTAATATTGTTATTGTTATCATGTTTACATAAAAAGTGGACTGTGGAAATAGGAAGGATCCACACCAACAATTTGACCTACTTTAGGCAGTTTGGTATTTAAAGCATTGGTGAAAAAATGTCAATTGTAAAAAGGTAGTTTAAACACTTTGTGGGACATGAATTATTAATGAATACACATTTCCTTAATTTTTCTACTGTTTTAATTTTCAGTTGGAAAAACGTCTTTGATCACACGCTTCATGTATGACAGCTTTGACAGCACTTATCAGGTATTGCATGTCATATCTGGATCTCAGCAGATTTAATTTTGTAAAGTGTTAAAGTAGTTACTAATCTGATTTGTTTTCTCAAAGGCAACAATTGGTATTGACTTTCTATCAAAAACCATGTACCTGGAGGATCGAACGGTAAGAATATGAATAAATACTATGACTATTGTAATGCATTGCTTGCTGGTTTTCCAGCTTGCACAATCAGGCCTCTACAGCTGATTCAAAACTCTGCCGCCCAATTTTTGTTCAACCAGCCCGAGCAAACTTTTATCACCCCATTACTCATCTCTCTCCATTGGCTCTCTGTTGCTGCTTTAGTTCTGTACAAGGCACAGACTCTTCAGTACAAGGCACAGTTTTCTTTTCAACAGTTCTTTGAAAGATTTTTTTATGTTTATAGTTTGATTATATCAAAACATGAATTTTCTGTAACTATCAACTCACCTTCTTCTGGGGTTCCAGTCATTTTTTACTTTCCATTCAGTGTTAAATTCTGTAAAAACGCAACTGTATAAATCTTTACTATAATTTTTTGAAAACATACAATGCGTGGGGCGGCACGGTGGCTTAGTGGTTTGTACGTTTGCCTCTCAGCACTAGGGATTTCTGGTTAGAATCCCCATCTGTGTGGAGTTTCCATGTTCTCCCTGTGTCTGCCTGGGTTTCCTCTGGGTTCTTCGGTTACCTCCCACAGTCCAAAAACATGGATCAAGTCAATTGCGTTCTCCAAATTGCCCCATATAGAGTGTGTTTTCTATTTGCAGGTAAGGTTACAGCTGTGGGACACAGCAGGCCAGGAACGTTTTCGGAGTCTTATCCCAAGCTACATAAGAGACTCTACAGTGGCTGTAGTTGTGTATGACATCACAAGTGAGCAACTTTGGACACTTAAATTCTAAAAGTATTTTTAGCAGAGAGCTCTTAATCCCTCTTATAATATAGTCAGTTTTAATATCTTAAAATCTGTTTTTATAAAATTTTATATGCTATTATAACATCAATGTTTTTTCTCTTTCCAGATGTAAACTCCTTCCAGCTGACCTCCAAGTGGATAGATGATGTCAGGACAGAGAGGGGAAGTGATGTCATCATTATGCTAGTTGGCAACAAAACAGACCTGGAGGAAAAGAGGTTCGACCTTCAAAAGGAAATTTCCTGCTTTGAATATTTTTATGTCAAACACAATTTAGTCTTTATTTTTTTTACCTTAATAATATTCCTTCTGCTCTGAAATATGCTTCTGTTAACAATCATCATTAAAATTATAAAGAGATACATTACAACAAAATTCAAAATTACTAGTAACATTTGAATGCTCTCAATGACATGACCACCTTTATAAAGGCAGATTAGTTTTTTATGGGGATATAGACATACAGAGTGTTTGCAGTGCTATTATTAGTAGCTTTGGGTAGATAATATTTTGGCAATAAATTGAAACTTTCTTTCTATGTGAATAAACAGGCAAATTTCAATTGAAGAAGGTGAGCAAAGAGCTAAAGAACTGAACGTGATGTTTATTGAGACGAGTGCTAAAACTGGCAGCAATGTAAAGCAGGTAAGATTATTCTGTAATCCATTTCTTTATTTCTAAAAACCATTTTGGTTTTTGGACACACTTTGGATTATCTTAGATGTCAAACGTGAGTCAGGTTTTTTTTCTTTCTCTTTTTTTATGAAAATAAAAATTGAAAGGGGGCTCTTCAGAGCAACTCCCAAATAATGTCTATAATACAGTATATGTACAGTATTAAAAGAGAAAAATTAAGAAAACCATTAAAAAATAAGGAGGATGAAGATAAAGCGATTTGCAAATTATGTAAACAAACAAATATTAGGGCTACTATTTTAATGTCATGAAGTGAGTTTTTTTTGGAGAATGTTTTGGGAGAATGTCATGTAGACAAAAGAGACCACAATACACTAGAGCTTATTGGTAAGGCACCTCTTTTGTACCATTAACATCAAATGGAATAAGACCTTTAAAAAAACCTTTCTCTACAATCAAACATGGTGGAGGGTAAAGGTTTTTTTTGGGTTTGTTTTGCTGGTTCCGGCAATAAATGTGCATAGTGTCATGAATTCTGCAAATTACCAAAAAAATCCAGAGCACAATTTAAGGCGCATTGTAAAAATCCTGGACCTTCAAAAAAAATGATGGGCTCTCCAACAGGACCATCCTACTCGAAGCATACTTGAGAAAAGGTTTAGAACAAAGCCCTGGAGAGTGATGAAGGGTCCAAATCCTTCAGAATCCATGTAAAGTGATTTTAAAACTAGTAACGACCTTTTTTGAGCGGTAGTTTTTGAGCTTTTATACCAGCAGCACCGACTTCAACTCCAGCAGCACTGCTGTGTCTGATCCAGTTGTACCAGAACAACACACACTAACACATTTGAAATATTATTGTGTGTGTCTGATTTGACCTCATTTTGTTTACTCAGTTATTCCGGCGAGTGGCTGCTGCTCTACCTGGGATGGAAAATCTGGATGAGACAAATAAAGAGGGCAGTATCCTTATACTAATTATACTCCTTATAACTTCTGCCAATTCTACATTTTTCAACTGCATGAAAATTGCACTAATTTCATTAAAGTAAGATCCTGCTGGATTTACCAATTCTACACCCTGTAAATTATTTAAAGGGGACATCACATGGGTATATTAGCAATGTAAAACTCTGTGGTAACTATGGCTACCTCTGACACATTCTGCTTAAAATAAATATTGCTTGGTAATTCAGCGATTAGTGCTCTTATTATATAGCAGAAATGTCTTTGGTTTGATTGCTGCGTAAGGCAGACAAAGTTATTATAAAGACTACTCTTAATAGTTTGTTTGCCATTGTGATGAATTGGTGACCTCTACAGGGTCTTGGTCCAGGTTCCCTACATTTCTATTAAAAGGAAATGAAAGAATACTGGAACTAGGGCTTTTGTGCATTTGTGACCAAAGCGTTTTTGCTGTAATGTAATAATTTTTTATAATATTATTATTAATGTAATAATCTGAAATGAATCCGAATCTTTCTAAATTACATTATGTTGGATTATAGTTACATATCTGTAAAGTATTGATGTAGGTTACAAGCTTTGTTAAACACAGAGCCTGGATTTTCCTTGATGTTGAAATTTTCAGTGATTGACATTAAGCTGGACAAATCCCAGGAGCCTCCTGCCACTGAAAGCAGCTGCTCATGTTAGTACAGCGTCCTTTCACAAGCACCTCCACGTTCACCTCCACCTCTTGCTCTTTTTGTTGTGTCCTGTGTCTCAGCATCCTGGCTGATCTCAGGCTTTTTTCATCAGCCTGAGTGGGCTTAACATTACCGAAGCTCTAATGTACTAATCACCTCCATACTGTCATTGCAACATCAAAATGACTAATATACAGCAAATATAAGCTGTTCAAATGATGAGGGTTACAATGGAGAGACACATGTAGTGTTTTAAGAAATGTTACTTTCTATTATTATTTGTAGCTTTCTATTTACCTTTAGGCACTACATGACACCTTAGAGTCACACTTGATATTGTGGAAACTGGTGTGATCTGGTTGATACTGGAAGATTGAACATTAAAACCTTTGGTAGTTAAAAAATGACTGCTGCTTTAATTCAGGTTTTACTCATTCCAAAATAAAATGCAGTAAATAAATCAAGTTAAACTTTACCAAGTTATCTATGAATATAAAATATAAACAATTAAATGTACAAAATTTAACTAAGCCTGTTGACAATTGTAGCACAGGGTTATAATAAGTTAATTTCCTGTTGGTTGAATGTAACAATAAACTTACTATAAACCTGCTAAAATGATCACTTCCTTAGTTCTGGAGCTCCTGAAATAAAAAGCATCACATCCATCTTTATTAACAGTAAATAAATTTGTGCAGTTAAAACTACAAATAAATACATAACGCTCACAAAATATTGTTAATATTGTTTGCTCACAACAAGCTGATGTGATTGCACTGCATGTAGAATGTCACTTCCCATTCTTTGTGCATCATCGGTGATTAAATGAAAAAAAAAAAACAGTTAATTTATGTTATTAATAACTGAATTGTCTTTTCAAAGATTCATAAAAACTCCTCTGCATGTTTTGTCAAGCCTGATATTAACAGTTTACAATCAGTTTTTAGTCTAAAGTGATGTGATGCACAGTCATTAGCACCAATTGTACACTTAAGATCTGTTATGCTGTACTGTATTGTAAATAGTATTTATTATTAAATACTATTATTATTATTAAAATTATTAACACACCCATCATTAGACAGATGTGTGTATCCAACATAAAAAAGGGCTTCACTCCATTATGTTATCAGCTTAATTATGTCACAGTGAAGGAATTAGTTTATGCCTTATATAGATTACACTATTGTTGTATCTGTCCGTTTCACTTGCAATGTGTAATTACTAAACAACGAAACTACTGGGATCAGCACATGAACGTGAAAAAGCTAATCCATCGTGAGAAGATAGCTAGTAAGTCAACCAATACTTCAATAAGTACTTTCATTTTACCTAAGCAGTACATCAAAATAAGGGAATAATAGATCAAAACACATTTTGAGGATCAGCTACTGTGACAAAATATTATGTTTTTTTTAATGGGAACTATTATAATAAATTTTACATTTTACTTTAGAGAGCTCCTTGTCTGGCATAGTAAAAGTAAATCAGGACAAGACTTAGCTGAGGACCCATCCAATTTAGGTGGTGATTGCACAAAATATGATATGCTATTACAACAGTCTTCCAATTATAATTAATACTTAGTAAAATAAAAATAATGTGACAAAATAAAAACAGCAATTTGGACATATTAATTAAAGAAAACAGGTCAAAGAGAAACAGATTCATCTGCAACACAAACCCAGCTTAAACGGCCTGTCAATGCACATACATCCAATCAGGAATCAATGACACCCAACACATTATTGATGAAATCTAGGACAGAGAACAGAGTGACTCCAATTTTTCATTGAAAGCTGATATTTTAACAGCTTGGGCATCCTTATAAATGCTGTCATTCTCTTTTGTGAAGGTTATTCACAAAGTATAGTGCAGATTCTTTTTTTCACTAGCTTGTAATTGGGGTACCTGACAGCAGGTAGCAGCAGTGATATAGAGATAACAAAGCCCACCTATTTATATAAAGGATATGATTAATTAATTTACTGTCATTTAAGTCTTTCTCATTGACTGTACTGCTGGGGCTCCTGTAATGTTCATAGCTTCAATAGACAAAAGGTCAGTTCACCAATTACAGTAGCTTTTTTCAGCAACTGCAGACAAGAAGATTATTTTATTTAAGTTAACTCTTTACATTCCAACTGATTGGGCAGGTTTGAAAGAATTTGTTTGCCTATATTAATTTATATTAAACTATTTTAATTTTCAAATAACCAATAGATAAAATCAATTTAGGTGAAATGACTTTAATTACAATAAGATTTTAGTTTGCATGTATATTTGCCTTTAACCTATTGATACACAGGCACTGTGTTAATATAAGTTTATACTTTAAAGTACCAACATCATAAACATCAGTCAGCAAAAAACACATAATATTAATGAAGCTCTTTATACCTAAATGATTACTTTGGGTAGTCTCAGATATAATAGTTTGTATGTCTGAAAGCACCTAAAACAAATGCTAAAGGGAACAATCATTGACCTTAATAGTTTGACATGTTGCTGTGGTGATGTAGTGATGGTGGATTTACTGTTAATAACTTGCATAACTAGTTTAATTAACTAGTTTAAGTTTAATTATTTAAATGATCAGGGCATTGACAAATAACATTTGCCTGAGGTTTAAGTTAATGAGCCTTGTCAGTACATGTAACATCAAGGGCAGAATTTTTTCAGGAGCAGACTCAGGTTAGCCAAGTTAACTTTGTAGGATCTAACTGCCTGTGATAGATTTAGCTATCATCATTAGATGCTAATTTTGTGACATTAAGGCAAAGTGAATGTAATTTAAGTGCAGAAATGAATCAACAACTAGAATGAGGTGTGAACTTCAAATTCCAGCTTATTTGATCAGAGCAGTGGCTAATTTTACAAACTGAAAGATGGTAGCTGTAGCGGTAGGAATGTGTTACCCATATGTAAAAATGTGTCATGTCTTGATGTACAGTATTTCAATTAGGACTTACTGTATAGACAGAAATATCACTGCCCTTTTAAAACATGTACCACAGGTTAGCAACTTTGTCGCTGACATGAACTTAGCACTGAAGAAAGGTGGAAACTACTGAGATATGTTTTTTATTTACTTTAGTATCTTTTGCACTTCAATAATTGAATGTGTTAAGTGTTTAAGGGATCAATACATTTTTATATATTGCTTTCTCATTAACTATACATCACATAATTCTCTAAAAAAGTTGTTAAAGACTTTTTATTTTGTTTAAGGGCTTTTTAAAACTGGAATAGAATAATTAATTTATATGTCATTTGTGTGCTTTACATTGCGTTTAATTAAAATATCCTTAACATACACATGAATAATTTGGCACTTATTTTAACTGCATTACAATTATGGAATCTTAGTGATGCAGGAACAAGTCCTTTCGCCAACATATGACTTTATCCTAAGTGTTATGACCCTAAGACTACAGAGTGTCTAAAATACAGTGATTAACATAACAAACTATAACTATATTACTATAACTTATGTGGTATATTTGGAACATAGTATACTTAAAACTTTTACATAGGTTTTTATTTAATGCTGAATTTACCATTACGAGTAATAATACCAATGCAAAATTTACCGTTAAAAATTTTTAATTATTCAGTTATGTAAGTAAACTACTATAATCTTACGAATATTAGAGCTTGTATTACAAAAACCAAAATACTATTTAATGAAAAAAACGGCAACCCCAATGTTACAATTATATTTTTATTTATGTTTAGGTTTTTTTCTCTGTTTAAAATTACTGAAAAGGCTTAGAATGTGAAACTGCTTTTATATAGTGAAGCGAGGAATGTGGAACAATGTGGTGGCTCACATCCACTGTAATATTCAGGTCATTGCACCAATATGGTAAATAAGTGTAAAGTGTTTCCTTATTACAGTAGTAATAGTATATTTAATAATTCATGACACTGATTTATTTATTTATTTAGATTTCTGACCTGCACTGACACCACTGTGTATCAACATTTATAAAATTAATGCAGGCTGTTTTAGCCTGGTTCTGTCATTCAACTTATTTTAATAGAAGAATTAACCATTATTTTTTATTAGAAGATAATACTCTGTATTATATATTAATGCATCCGATACTTGTAAGAGACCATTAAAATAGAAATCTGTTGTATGATAGTATGAAAATGTGTCATCTTTCACATTTCATTAATCACATGTAACCCTTTTCCAATCAGCTTCAGTTTTTGTGACACTGGTGTGCCTTCTGTTATCTTTATACCAAATGGAACTATTTGGTGAGATTCCTGATGATGTTAAGGTGGATTTATGGTATTCATGTAATGAAACAGCTCCTATGAATTAAAATGTGTATTTACTTTATATAGCAATTAGGTGAAATGGCATTTCAGATTAGTCTCACAGTTTTTTCAAATGCCGAATCAGGTTCATCAGCCTTTTGTCATAGGATAAATCAGGAGAGCAACTGGTTCTTAGGACATTCTGTAAGATCATTTATCAGCATGAAATATGTCTAAATAGATCAATAAACTCTGTGTTAACACTAGGCTGGGTCCTTTTTTTCAAATCTAACTGACTTTAAATGTCAGAGTCTTGAAGTTGTGAAGTATATTTCAAATATTTTTTTTAAATAATTCGTATTTGGCGTCACGGTGGCTTAGTCGTTAGCACGTTCACATCTCAGCACTAAGGATTCCTGGTTCGAATCCCCATCTAGGTGGAGTTTCCATGTTCTCCCCGTGTCTGTGTGGGTTTCCTCCGGGTTCTCCGGTTTCCTCCCACAGTCCAAAAACATGGATCAAGTCAATTGAGTTCTCCAAATTGCCCCATAAAGAGTGTGTATGCGTGCGTGTCTGTGTGAGTGAGTGTGCACCCAGCGATAGATTGGCGCCCTGTCCTGGGTGTATCTGTCCAGCGCCCGAAACTTTCTCCCCCCCCCCCCCCACGACCCTAATATGGGATAAAGCGGGAGATGATGAATGAATAAATAATTCACAATTTCCACATTTTGGGTCTCATAAGGTCCCTCAGTTGTATAGAGCAGTGCTTGTGGAGTTTAATGTCCCTTACATTAAACTCATACAACTGAGGGACCTAATGAGAGAAAACCTTTGATATTCTAATGGTAGGGAGAATACAACAAGCTGTATCTTAGTTCTATTGAACAACGATGATTGGGCAGGCTTAAGACCCAAAATGTGGAAATATTTTTTATTTATTTTATTAAGAACATAGCCTGATTTACAGTAAATCCTGTGTTTGATAGTTTAATAACCAGGATGTTTATCAAACACCTTTTATTCTATTAGTGCTGTGTTTTATACAGTTGTTTTACAGATCTCTGATTTCTATTGTGGCATGTCCCTCAGCTTTTAGATAAAAGTATCATTTTATTTTATTTTAAATATATTTCAATATGTTTAAAATTACTATACATGCCTTTCAATTTTAATTTTATTACTTCCTGGTATGATCTGGGGTTCCCCTGACTAAGACAACACTTCAGGTAATTCTAATAATTAAAGAAAGAGAAGAACAAAAAGACCTGTCCAGCTGGACTTTCCAAAACTAAACTAATCCAACAAATTATTAGACTTTGCCCTGTCATTATGCTGTAAAAATTTCCCATCGAATGTAAAACTATGTTTAAAAAATTGCACTTTTCCAAGCAGCACCTTTAATGTTAGTCCCTTAGGGGCTGTGTTTCTGTGATGTTCCTACTGGATACAGCCATCAATAAAAAGCAAGAAAGTGTTGTCTATTAACCTCAGATCACACGCAACAGTAAATGGTAAGTATATTTTCTCCATACAATTTCATTTTAAATAGATTGATTATTATTTTCAGTGTATGGAACAAATATATATATATAATATATATTATATATATAATATATATAATATATATATATATATATATATATATATATATATATACAAAAAAATATTTTTTTGATCTGAGATTTGCTTTAAAAAGCAATGATTTGTTCATATGGGGTCAGGACAGTCTTGTAAATTTAGAATTATTGTTATTACATATTCATCTCACAACAAAGGATTGTGTTAAATAAATCTTGGAATGTAATAGTTGTAGATTGTTCTGCAGGTGTGCAGAGTACGTAAATAATAAAATTTTTTTGGTTAATTAATTTATACAATAATGCAAGTAGAAATACAAATTCACAAATTATATGTAAAAGATTGAAGGTTTCTTATTAAAAGTAACAACAATTGATTTATTTAAATAATATTATTGAATATAAAGTTTAAAAAGCAGCACATTTATTTCATAATATTGAAACTAAGGTAAGATTTTTAAATAACACTACCACTGATGTTAACACTAATGGTATTACATTTAAACATTGGTTGGTTAAAAATTATAGTCTGAGTGAAGTTAAAAACGAATACAAACATGGTAAAAACTGCTGCTTTCTAGAGCAGCCTAAACCATGACACCAATGTTTCAATTATTAAATTCATTATTTGTAAAGGCAGAAGTATGTAAAATTCAAATCCAAGTTTTTTCTTAAATACACTTGAATACATAATAAATGTACTGAGTTATGTTGCACGACTGATTATCCCAGGTTAGACCTATGCCAGAGCAGTGATGTCAGCTGTTAAGTTCAAGATCAATTTATTTATTTCTGTTGCGCTTTTTACAACAGTACATCGTCACAAAGCAGCTTTACAGAATAAAAACCTTTAAACCCACAAAGAGCAAGCCGAAACGACAGTGGCAAGAAAAAGCTCCCTGTTATGTTCTTATTTTAAAGAAGAAACCTTGGGAGGACCAAGACTCAGTGGGGGACTCATCCTCCTTGAGTGGCCAGGCAGCAACAACAGTGTAGGACATCTACACTATGTACAGATTGTGTCGAGATCGGGCGACTATATTTAACAAATGGAAAATCCCTAATAACTGGAAAACTATATGTAAGTCCTTTAAGGGGTCATGCAGGACCGCTAGTCCAATTAATATCCAGGTTCCATCCAATACCAGTAGCTCTTACAATTACCAGGTACCACATGGAATACTTAAGTATCTGCTGAAACTATAGAACAAAGCTCTAAAGGGTTTTTTAGCCTTAAAGAAAAAAATGGACTATTTGTAATATCTAAAAAAATTGCTGGAAATTGTTTATGAAAAATTGTTATATAGAGCCAGAAGGCTCAATAGTCATGCACATGCACATTCAGCAGTGTTTCTTTGCTCTTGACCTTTGTGCACTGGAACTTCCCTTGACTCCCTGAAACCTTTCATGATATAATGAACTGTAGATGGTGTAAGATGAAAAAAAAAAAAAAACTCCATCAACTAAATGAAAATTCTCTCTCAAGATTTCCCATGACCCATTCCTGCTAACTAAAACTAACCCTTTGGTGAATACTTCTTTTCTAATTGATTTTACTGCTTAAAAGTAAAACTATTAATTGTGAAAGTTTTCAAAACAGTTCAAGTATAACCTTTTTGCCCTTCTTTTGTTTATATCCCCATTTTTTTGTTTTTTAGGTACCTATTTTTTAATTTTGTTAAAGTGTAACTAATTAGGTGTAGCTTCAAAAACACAGAACATCTTTCAGTTACCATGGTAAGAGTGAAATGAGTTTTGTATTAAAACATTTATATTTGTTTATATGTAAGAATCATGGTAAGTTTACCACACTGGCAACTAAAGGTAGGAAATATTGTTATTTATTTATGTTCTTTTGATCAAGTCAAAAAAGAAAAATATTCATGAGCAGCACGCAGTTGAGGAACCATGGTTTCTTACCACTGGTCTTTTTGTAGAATCATCCAACAAAATCCTATTAATAAGCTACAGTTCTGCAGATGGTCATATTCTGTTGATGAATGAGGTCAATGTTGAATGACCAGACTAAACAAGCTCACAAAAAGGCTATGTTGACATAGGAATCTCCTGCACACAATTGTGGTGAGCAGAATGTCTATCACATTGTTTTAAGATTAAGTTGTTTTTCAGGAGCTAAGTGCAGTACCATCCAGCATAGTGTTCCAAATAGCATTGTTACTTTTAAATGTTCATATCCGTTAAACTTTACACATACAGAACACGATCACTTATTGTACATGTTTTACATCCTTCATTGTCTTAATGCAATTAACCTTTTTATAAAATCATTAAATTTCGCATTAACTAAGCTTTTGCAAAACAAAATAATGAGAACATTTCGGGCGCTGGGCAGATACACCCAGGACAGGGTGCCAACCTATCGCTGGGCACATACTCACTCACACAGACACACTCTACTTGGGGCAATTTGGAGAACTCAATTGACTTGATCCATGTTTTTGGACTGTGGGAGGAAACCGGAGAACCCGGAGGAAACCCACGCGGACACGAGAAGAACATGGAAACTCCACCCAGATGGGGAATCGAACCGGGAATCCCTAGTGCTGAGAGGAGAACATGCTAAACCACTAAGCCACCGTGCCGCCACAGATAATATTATTCTGTTTAATTTGCTTAAAATTAGATTTTATGTGCATTGTATTTGAAGGCAAAATATGTTTGTTTGTTTGGATTGTTTTCCATGGTCCAAGTTACAAATCTGACGTATTTGCTATATTAGGATAATACATATTAACATTAATACATATTAATACATATTAACATGTTCAGGACTCTATAGCAAAATCTCAGACTTGCTAAAGTTACAGCTCTAGAATAAGCTATAAAGCCATTTGGGCTTTGTTAAGCAATACAGTGCTTGAGATCATGGTCACTATTATTTATCATATTCATCCATTATTTTCATGAATCTGTAGTGTTTTAAGAGTTGTTAACAGAAAAATAATTATGAAAATATTCAAAGACCCATGACTCCTCCCTTTTTATAATAACATTAAAAACAGAATTTAATAAAGATCAGCATTCTACCACATATCAGCTGTGACTGTACAGCTGTAGATGTACAGTTTATACTGATCACACATCTTATTACATTTAGTTTTTATTTTCTTTATCTAAAGAAATATATATTTTAAAGCACTGTACTGATATGAAAATTTAAGAGACAAAATTCAAAACAATACAATAGTTAAAATTATAGTTATGATTTATCTTTTGGGCGGCACGGTGGCTTAGTTAGCAACTTTGCCTCTCAGCACTAGGGATTCCCTAGATTTCGAATCCCCATCTGGGGGGATGTTCTCCCTGTGTCTGTGTGGGTTTCCTCCGGGTTCTCCGGTTTCCTCCCACAGTCCAAAAACATGGATCAAGTCAATTGAGTTCTCCTAATTGCCCCATATAGTGTGTGTGTGAGAGAGTGTGTGCCCAGCGATAGATTGGCGCCCTGTCCTGGGTGTATCTGCCCAGCGCCAGAAACGTTCTCCCCTGGATGGGCATGGGGAACCCCACCGCGACCCTAATAGAGGATAAAGCGGGAGATAATCAATAATAATGATTTATCTTTTGAGATTTAGATTACTTTAATATTATAATATAATTCCATACCAAATAAATATACAATAAGATGGGCAAATATGTTGTACTACATTATAGCATTAGCTAACGAAAAAAAGAAAAGGTTAATACTGTCTGCTGATGGAAAAAAGGCATGCATGTAGAGGTAAAAGGAGTGATTTGCTGAAGGAGTTGACCTTAACCCTGTTGTCCAAAATTGTTGAATTCTTGACTACCATCCTTCTCATTCAAATTTACAGATTTAAGTAGTTGTTTAATCATTTCCTGAAATCCTTTTGGGATTTCACCCCACCATCACTTTACTGTGTAGCGAATAGCTAAAATTAGCATAAGTCACAAATGTAAGTGTCAAAAACAACAAACAAAGGTCAAGTGCATTTGTAAACATCAAGAGCAATTTTCCAAACTTTTGTTCCAATTGCTGTGGAGTTGCAATTTTAGCAGTGCATAGAGCACTTATGTTACTTAACAGCCACACTAAGCTTCTGCGCTTCTTTACATTACATTACATTTTCATTTAGTCATTTAGCCGATGCTTAAGTTACTTACAACATAATTGCAGATCAGGACAGGTCTTTGCTTAAACTCTTCCTACATTCAATGTACATATTAATACATAATTAATACATAGTAAGTGTAAAATAAAATTCTAAAAGCAATCTAATGGTCAGCTGACAGCAGGTTGATGTTTGAGATCTCTCTCTGTCTCTGAATATTTTTCCACCTTAGGGCAAAATGACTAAAGTGGAAGCTTTTGAAGAATCTGTGCTACGTTCTCATCTAAAATTATCCAGGACAGAAATTGCGATGGCTGTCCATGACCCTTTTCCTTTGTTGTATGGGTTGGCAGATCATAATATCATATCTGACCGACTACTTGCGGTAAGAGCAATATATAAATAGATTTTAAATCTTAATGATGTTAGATTGTTATCATCAGCCAATGCAGAGATATAGAATTTTTTTTATCTCTATCTGTAGAAACAAATTTATACAATTTAAAAAGAAGTAAGTGGACAACTATGATGGTATGAATGCTAAAGCACTGGCTAATTCACCTTTATTCTAGTAAAGGATTTTTGTATTACTACAACATACAAAGCCATTTAGCCAATTATATGTTAACAACATTGTGGCAGTTTAAAGTTTCACACCTAATGCACCCAAAGAATGTGAGGTGTGGCCTGACTTTAATCCTGTTAAATAACCTGGATGGGCATGGGGAACCCCCCCCACGAACCTAGTGCAGGATGAAGTGGAAGATGATGGATGGATGTTTAAGGAATTTTAGATACAATAAAACCTAATATAAATTAATAATGGCATCAAATAATGGCATTTTTAAACAATTATAAATTATTTCAAGGAATGCTGTTGTGCTTCTAAGAACTACAATACATTCAATGAAATTATGGCTGCAGAGTTAAGATCTAAATAATTATATGTTATTTTGCAGTTATATTATACATATAACCTCTCCTCTACATAGAACAACCTTCTGCAAATGTTATTGCAATTGGTAAAATTGTGCCAACAAACACTTAGAACAACAAAAAACCTGTTATTAAAACATTGGTAGTAAAAACCTTTTTACTGTATATTAGGTGACATTTACTGTCAGTTTTGTCTTTCATATTTTTCCAGGAAACTCTGGAGAGAAAGACTAATGATGGGATTCATAAAGCTGTGTATTTTCTCTTATCATGGCTGCTAGAACAGGAAATTTCTGTTCTTCGGGCATTTTGGATCAATCTTTCAAAAGGTTACAATCAAGAAAGTTACCCCAAACTACAAAACCTGATTGCTAATTTACCCAAAGGTATAATTCATAATCTGAGGTGTGCAATTTGTGGCATAACATTACAAATACTGATATAATTGTTGTTAGAGTAACGCCACTGGGATTGTGGTTTTCTCATTTGAAAAATTGAAAGACATAATTTTTTTTACTTATTCCCTCATACCTATTTCCATAAAATTCGAAATACAAAAAAAAAAAAAAAACATCAGACATTAGTATTTGAAGGATTATACTGAAATTTATATGTATTGAATATTTGTTATGAAATATTAATGAACTGTGAATTGCATTTTTAAATTAAAAGTTAAGTAAAAGAAAAAATAATAATTTATAAAATTAGTTTACAAAAACTTTTTCAAAGTCTTAAAAAAGAGACTATTTAAGGCAGAAATAGCTTTTTAACCAACATTAAAATCTGTAAAAGTGTTTAGAACATTTTAACCTTAACTGATTCAATTTGAAGGGACATCATCCTTTAGCTGTGGCATGGGTTTAGCATGTATTCATTCTCTGGCAGGACTAAGGATGGAAAGCCGAGAGAAAAGCTCTAAACATGAACTACAGAGTCAAACTTCCACCAACAAGAAGAGGGGAATCGGAGAAAAACTCACAGTTCGCCCTCAGCAGTACAGCAAAAAAACTCTGCACACAAGCTCTGGTATTATTAATACTACACAGCATTTTTAATATATTAATAATGTCACAAATACATAAATAGGTAAGTCAACACAGTGTCAAATCTTTTTTTTTCTTTTTTAGGAAGCAAAGGAAAATCTATAAGGAAGACAGACAGTGCATCACTTGCTCAGGTTTCAGTGAGCAAGGGTAAAAAGTGATGAGTGATGCTGGTGCTTATTTAGAAACTACCATGGAAGATTTATTACAGTAACTTTTGTGTGTGTGTGTAGGTGTGCAGTCAGTGTCCACTTCAGTCCAGCGTGCAGTAACCCTTTCTGCTGGGGAACTTCCAGTAAAGGAGATTCTCATTCAGCAAGTCATTGAGAGTGGTAAGAGTCATGAGCTGGAATTGCACAGGATATTAAAATGTAATTTTAAAAAAACAACCAGGCTGAATCATCGCTGGTTTATATGAAAAACTTATTTTTTATGCAACATTGGAATCTAATTAAATAGAATAAAATAAATATTATTTATGTTGCATTCAAACTTATAGTCAGGTTAAATCAAAAAGTTCTTGAGCAGACAGTCTATTTTTAAATTTACAATTCAACTAATTTATATTAATTTATCATGCATTTCCTTTTGTAAACCAACTCTGATGACCTTTATAACATTATTCTATCTAAATATTTACCTGGTTACCGGTATTCAGATACTTTAACTTCTTTAGTTCCACTTGTGTTAACTTGTATTTGACATTTGGGTGACTTTTTACCTCTGACTTACTTTTTATGCATTGTTTAGCAGTGGAAGTGTTCTCTGCCATTTTAGTCCAATTTGCTTATTAAAATAATAATTTACTTGAACTTGTGGCATCTATGCATTTAGCCAGGAAACCAGGGCATTCTGTCATTCCATTTAGAATAAATGTGATGAATGAATATATGTGATGAATGGATAGTATGAATGAAATGTATGAATAGAATGTAAAGTTGTAGTAGGCTGGGCCTAATGAATAACCTGTGGATTGAGTGCCAGATTTTATACTTATTCTTTAATTGTGATTGTAATTATAATGTAATTTAATTCTCAATCAATAATTTTATTCACCAACACTATAATTATTATAAGCTATAATATTGGTTTCCTTTATAGAAATCTGTGTACAAACATGACACTGCTTTTTAACATTTTACTGAAAGAAAACTATGAGAGCAAATAACATAGCAATTTAGAGTAAAAAGTTAAAACAAGTAACTCACTTAACAGCACTGTAAACAAAAAAGCATAAAAGGGTTTATCACTGTAATCTCTTTCAGGGGCTTCTAAGAAGTGCATTAAAGTTGGTGGAGAGTTATTTTCTAGCAAATTGGAGGAGGCAGCAACTGGTCATGTGACCCAGACAGAGCCATTTCACAGTCAGCAGCAGGGGGAGACATACACTAAAACAACAGATGTACGTGTTTCCATTTCCATCTTTATTCAATTATCTTTGCACTATTCCTGTATGTGTTCATTGTTGTCAATAAGTTAATTTAAATTCTGACTGTGGTCTAACTAATGCTACGGAAGGAACTAATGCTACAGACGGCACTAACTACCAGATGTTATTGGATAGTAGGTCCTATCAAAATAGTGTGGCTCTTGTTTTAATGTGTAGCGTTAATTTATCTTTACCCAGCTGCTGTGTTATGGGTGTATGATGCTGGAATAATAGTGCATAAAATTAAGCATTGTCAAGCTATCAATGTATAGATCCATATTCAAAAATAAAATTTGATTATTCGATATTGTACAGTAATAACAAATGTATTTGCTTACCAATTAAATTTTTATTTTGAAGATATCAGTTGTATGTAATTGTACAATACACGTTCTTTGTACAATTTCACGTTTGCATTTTTTGCACAATTAATAATTAATTTAAAAAAAATTATATTGCACAATACTGCCATATTTGCACTTTGTTATTAGCCGTGCACTTTGTTGCACTGCTCAATGATACAATCTGCTCTTCTGGTTGATACTAACAGCATTTCATTGTCTTGTACTTATACAGAGCAATGACATTAAAGTTGAATCTATCAATCAATCAAGAAGTTAAAAATTTGATACCTACATCACAACTAAAAATAGTTTTTAAAAAATGGGCAAAATAAGAGTAAAATATAGGTTTACTAACTTTCTGGTTACATCATTTTGAAACATTTCACAATATTGGTAATAGGTGATAGCAGCATTTAATATAAAATTTGTATGTAACAAAGGTCTACTGTAAAAATAATGTTCCGCAATTTCAAATTGTGTGGGACAAGATTAGAAATGATTGTACATGGTAATTAATAAATTTGTGACAAATAAATATATCCATATGGGCATGGGAGTATTATGATTGTTGCAATCTAACAATTTAAAGAAATGCAAATTTATCAGTTCTTTACAGAAACTGAACATTTTCTGGGTCCATACTTATCCTGGTTGATGTGAATGAAATTGAAAATGTGCCCTCTTTGTTATGTTAATTCCATTCATTTTTATTTTATGCTTAAGACAAATTTTGAAAAAATTAAAGGACTCACCCAGACTTATTAGACTTATTATTAGCTAGGGTTGCCTAGCAGATAACACAGATTGTGTGAATTTAACAGATGTGCCTGCCTGTAGTCTATACGTGTGTCATTATAAAGACCAGAATCAAAAAATGGTGTCTACTAAACGACTAAATGTAAATCAGATTAGTGCATGTTACAAGTACTGTATATCAGGGTAGTGTGTATTACTTGGGCATTAATAAAATATAATGTTTAGTGTGTAGTGCAGGTATGAGCACACTGTGGAAGGATGTTTATGTTGGTACATAAAAGTGTATTATGTAGTTATCATGAAGTGTGGTATCATTATTTTGTGTGTACCAAATGTCAAGAGTTTTGAAATAATTCCAAATGTTAGTAAACAATTTGTTGTGTTTAGGCAGAACATAATGATGATGAGTGTGCAGTGTGTAAGGATGGAGGTGAGCTTATTTGCTGTGATGGATGTCCTCGAGCCTTCCACCTTTCCTGCCTTGTTCCTCCACTCACTTCTATACCAAAGTATGACACCCCCCCCCCCACAAAACGCATACAGAAAGGTGACAGATTTATTGTCATATGTCACTGTAATGTGTTTTCCTTTACTAATGACTGTTTTCCTTAGTGGTATTTGGCGCTGCACCTACTGTAACAGCAACAGAATGATGACTGAGAAGACATATGCAAATCTGCAGGTACATAACGTTTCATTCTAATCTATATGTAAATGTAACTTTGGAATTATATTATCTTCACCAATTCTTACTTTAAAATAATTAACATAAATAAATAAATAAATAAATATATAGGGCGGCACGGTGGCTTAGTGGTCGGGGGGGGGGGGGGGGGGGGGGGGGGGGGGGGGGGGGGGGGGGGGGGGGGGGGGGGGGGGGGGGGGGGGGGGGGGGGGGGGGGGGGGGGGGGGGGGGGGGGTGGGTTTCCTCCGGGTTCTCCGGTTTCCTCCCACAGTCCAAAAACATGGAACAAGTTAATTGAATTCTCAAAATTGCCCCCTATAGAGTGTGTCTGTGTGAGTGAGTGTGTGCCCAGCGATGGATTGGCGCCCTGTCCTGGGTCTGTCTGCCCAGCGCCCGAGACGTTCTCCCCTGGATGGGCATGGGGAACCCCACCACGACCCTAATAGAGGATAAGCGGAAGATAATGAATGAATAATGAAAAATAAATATATATATATATATAATTATTATTTTTCTCAGATGATATATCTCACAACTTGACCTTTCAATCTCACAATTCGAATTTTTATTCACACAGTTTAACCTTTAAATCTCACAATTTGACATTTCAATTACAATTTAAATTTTTATTCTCACAGTGTGACCTTTTAATCTCACAAATAAACCTTTAAATCTCACAATTTGACGTTTTAAACTCACAATTTGAATTTTTATTCCCACAGTTTGACCTTTTGATTTCACAATTTGACCTTTTAATCTCACATATCAACTATATAATCTCACAACTCAACCTTTAAACCTCAAAACTCAACGTTTTAATTTTATCACTTGGCCTTAAAACCTCACAACTCAACCTTTAAACCTCACAACACAACCTTTTAATCTCACAATTTGACACTTTTATCTCACAACTCAACCTTTAAATCTCACAACTCGACCTTTAAATCTCACAATTTGACCTTTTAATCTCAGTTTGACCTTTTAATCTCACAACTTGACCTTTTAATCTCACGATTTGATCTTTTAATCTCACAACTCAACCTTTAAATCTCACAACTCGACCTTTAAATCGCACAACTCGACCTTTTCATCTCACAATTTGACCTTTTAATCTCACAGTTTGACCTTTTAATCTCACAACTCGACCTTTAAATCTCACAATTTGACCTTTTAATCTCACAATTAGAATTTTTATTCTCACAGCTTGACCTTTAAACCTCACAATTTGACCTTTTAATCTCACAATTTGACCTTTAAATTTCCCAACTTGACCTTTAAATCTCACAACTTGACCTTTAAATCTCACAACTTGACCTTTAAATCTCACAACTTGACCTTTTAATCTCACAATTTGACCTTTTAATCTCACAATTTGACCTTTTAACCTCACAACTTGACCTTTTAACCTCACAACTCAACCTTTTAATCTCACAACTCAACCTTTAAATCTCAGAACTCGACCTTTTCATCTCAGAACTCGACATTTTCATCTCACAACTTGACCTTTTCGTCTCACAATTTGACTTTTAATCTCACAACTTGACCTTTAAATCTCACAACTTGACCTTTAAATCTCACAACTTGACCTTTTAATCTCACAATTTGACCTTTTAACCTTAAAATTTTACCTTTTAATCTCACAACTTGACCTTTAAATCTCACAACTCGACCTTTTCATCTCTCAATTTGACTTTTTAATATCACAACCCGACCTTTTAATCTCACAATTTGACCTTTTAATCTCTTAACTTGACCTTTTCATCTCTCAATTCGACCTTTAAATCTCACAACTTGACCTTTTAATCTCACAACTTGACCTTTTCCTCTCTCAATTCGACCTTTAAATCTCACAACTTGACCTTTTAATCTCGCAACTCGACCTTTTAATCTCACAATTTGACACTTTTATTTCACAACTTGACTTTATAATCTCACAATTTGACCTTTTAATATCACATCTTGACCTTTTAATCTCACAACTCGAACTTTAAATCTCACAACTCGACATTTAAACCTCACAACGCACACTTTTTAATCTTACAGTTTGACCTTTGATTTTGCCCACAGCCTCCAGATCACTCTCCTCTGACAGAGAGCAGCTCCACAGTGGATTTTGCTTTTTTCTCCTCTACATCACTTTCTACAGTAACTGGCAACAAGAATACACAGCCTGCTGTCTTTCAGGTAGATTCAAATTATTGAAGCAATTTAGCATATTTAAAAATTTAAAAACAAACAAAAATAGTTTTAAATGATGATACCAAGTTGGGCCAAATTGTAGTAATCAAAGGTTTTGAAAAAAAAAATGTTGTGAACCCTATATTACCAAAAGTTTTTGCTCACTTGCCTTGACTCACATATGAGCTTAAGTGACAACCCATTCCTAATCCATAGGGTTCAATATGACGTCGGTCCACCTTTTGCAGCTAGAACATCTTCAACTCTTCTGGGAAGGCTGTCCACAAGGTTTAGGAGTGTGTTTATGGGAGTTTTTGGCCATTCTTTCAGAAGTGCAAATTCATCACAAAGATGTTCTTTGATGTTCCCAAAGATCGGATTAAGGTCAGGACTCTGTGTAGGCCAGTCAAGTTCATTCATACCAGACTTTGTACACTGCTGCAAAGTCATGTTGGAAGAGGAAAGGGCCAGCTCCAGACTGTTCCTACAAAGTTGGGAGCATAGAATTTTCCGAAATATCTAGTCCTGCTGAAACATTCAGAGTTCTTTTCACCGGAACTAAGGGGCCAAGCCCAGCTACTGAAAAACAACACCACGCCATAATCCCCTCTCCACCAAACTTCACATTTGTCACAAAGCAGTCAGACAAGTACCGTTCTCCTGGCCGTTTACGTGGCCTATCACTTTGTGACTGATTGGCTGTCCTTCTGCTTCCATTTTCTTATAATACAGCTGACAGTTGACTGTGGAATATTTAGTGGTAAGGAAATTTCAAATGAATGAGCAAATACTTTTGGCAATATAGTGTTTATGTGATCCCTGCATATTTCCACATATTGCCAATGACTAAGCGATCATTGGTGATGAATTTCACTGTTGGTAGTTTTTTTTTTTACAAATGTAAAATTGTTAAACAGGTTGATGTGGTCTGAAGATAAAAACAGGTGCTGTATGTCTAAATAGTTGCTTTTAATTGTTTTTAGACTCCAGATTTAGAATTTGTGGGTGTTAGGAAGACTTGTGGAATTTGCCACATAAGTCGAGGAGAGTTGATAATATGCCCCCAATGCTTACAGAGCTACCATGCACACTGCAACTTCCAAAAGTAGGACATTTCTATCATATTTCTATCAATGCACAGCATTCAATGATATTTCATGTTAAGTATAAACCAAATCATAGCCCACCTGGCACCCGTGTGTGTGTGTGTGTGTGTGTGTGTGTGTATATATATATATATATATATATATATATATATATATATATATATATTTAAATTTCTCTATTTAAACTTTCTTTCTTTCTCTCCTTTCTTCAGTGGTAGGGGAAAATGCAGGACCTGCCAAAGGGCTTGGGCATCTGTTGAAATTGAACCACCATCCAGGGCAGTTCAGGTAACATTTATAGTATAGTATAGTATAGTGCTCTATAGTGCTCTAAATTGTCCAATATACAGTATAGTGTGTGTTAATGCATGTGCCAATAATCAATCAAATACTATTTGCAATTTATTGTTGTCATTGTGACGAAAAAAAAACAAAAACATGTTGTTTGCTGTTAGTTCAGTTCTGAGATAAAACACTGAATGTTTTTTAAAAGAATATGTAAGTCATAAATTAATAATATAATATTGCTTATGATAGTCGCTGCATCCAGGTAAATAAAGGGAGGATCACACAATGGAGCCAGGTAGCAGTAACAAATACAGATTTATTCAAATTTTGCAGGTACTAGCATTATGCGTCCATGCCGCATCTCACTCTGGGGCTAGAAGGAACTACGCTTAAATAACTAAAGTGTGCAATATTATTTTGGTACAATAATCCCTACATGATCCACAATATATTTTAATTTTAATACATATAACTTACTTTACACTCCCACTTTAGTTTTACTTCATTTTTGTATTTCTTTATATCTTAATTTTTCTGTGCTTATTATTACTTACAGTAGTTACATTGTCCTTTACTTTTCTTCGGTATATAATAACATAATTTCCCCCGGGGATTAATAAAGTAAGACATAACAATTCAAGAAGTTTGTTAACTAGAAAATGCTTCCAAACCAAAAACAGAGTTCATGAAATGAGGTTTGAGACACTCTGAACTAATATAAAACAGTAATCCTAGACTAAGGCATGTAAAAAAAATCATTATAAATTACTATTAAAGATGGGTAAAATAAATAAACTGGTAACAACTACAAATCTACTTACATTAGATTTAGTGTTCAGTAAGCCATTCTTGTTTCTTCAGCACATAGGCCAACATTTTTTTCTTGCAGGGTTTCCAAATAATTTTGTAACATTCCAACTGTAATCCTTGGATATTTTTGTGTCTTACAATAAATTATTTTGTGTTTGTTTTTGTTCAGAACCCTCAGCGTTCCAGTGATCAGAACTCAGCTCAATGCGAACAGCCGATTCTCAACAAAGAAGAACTTGACTCCTACATGGGAGAGGTACTTTCAAAAATTATAAATCATGCTAAACAATTATTCTTAGTAACTACAGATTATCTTATTGTACAATTTTTGTTTTTTCTTTGCCTTAACACTTTTGGGTCAGTATAAATAGGTAACGCATGTTTGTTTCTTTCTGTCTCTCCCTAACTAATGTCATTTGTGTGTTTGTTTTGTTGGGTTCTTCAGGGCTCGATTGATGGCATCCTGCAATGGGCTTTTCACAACATTTCTCGACCCCTTTCTGAGTCACAGGGCTACTTTCAATGACATGCGTTCACAAATGTGAGAAGACATTTGTAGAAAGGTTCAAGTTTTTGTAAAGCATAATTGTATTCACCAATGTAATCTTCTTTAGAATGAACACTCAGCAAAAAAGCTAGTAAAGCCATTAAACTTGAATAACAACCATGATGTAAAATGTGTTAGGACATAACATTCACAGGATAATAATTTTAAAGTAAATGTAAACTTAAAAGCTCATTTGATTATACATTTTTTAAAATTTTACTTTAGGTACAACAGGCACATAAATGTTAAAAAATATATTTAAAAAGGTATGTTTTTTGGGTATAGTGTAAATGAGTAAGAAGCCAATAAGGTTGTTTTTGTGTTGAAGTTGCATGTTCTGTTCTTGTTTGTTGTCCTCTTGGAGCTTTGGTTTCTTTCCACAGTCAATAAAATGAGGGTGAAAGCTATATAAATGCCCCTAGGTATTAGTGTGTTTGTATAAAATGTGTTTGTGTGTCTTTTAGTCACCACTGTTGCCAATGTTAAATGAAAAAATGTGAGAAGATAATGACATTATTAAGCGTTTTTTTTTTTTAATGTTATATTTGTTAAATAACTTATTTCTATTCACCATAATTAAACAACAATGAGCGGAACTTAATTTATAGATTTTAGGGTTCAATTTTTAGGTTACATTAAAGTTACAATGCAAATTACACAAATTTATTTTGTTGTAGTGTGGAGTAATGTTATTAATACATACAAAACATTTGATATTTAATTTTAACTTTGAGCAGCAAAATATGAAAAACATTTTCATGTATAAACAGGACTGCATTCTATGGTTCAGAAAAGACATTAGTGGAGTTATCAAACACTTTTGTTCTAAACTAAGGTGGTAATGTTAATTGCCATCTTATTAAACATCAGTAGCAAAGTAGAGTAAGAGTCTAATTCACAAAGCAGTTTGCTCAAAACATGAAAACGAAGTGAAAGTATGGGCTTGTTTTGCCACCACTGTGCTGAAAAAGAATGCTTGGTATGTGCCATTTTATTTAAGATGTAAAAAAAATATAAAAATATTTTTTAGGTAAATAGAAAATAAAAAAATCTATCAGAAATTTCTTTACTTATATATATTACTAAATTATATATTCCACGCTATTGATTTTATATATAAAATTATGTTTTTATGATTTACTTTTGTCCAGTGCTTAATGTTAAAATGCTTAGTTCGGAATTAGGGACTTAAACAGACAAGAACATTCCTAAGTAAATAATACATAGATAAATAAATAGACATCAGAGCTTTCCTTAACTGATTACATTTTGGTTTAGAAGAAATGTATAACTACTGCCAAAAAAGTATATCGTGTGGATTTGTAAGGAAATGCTGTGTGTTAAAAAACACTTTACTAAACTCAACATTTTATTCAACAAAAAAATAAATGAACAAGTAAATTAATGTCACATTGTAAAGTTTTTATTTATTTATTTTTATTTTTTATAAATTACATTTGGCAACAACAACAACAACAAGAACAAAAACATTTAAACATTGTTTGCATGTGCTTATATATTAACACATTAAAATCCCTAGACACTTAGCCCAGACCCTAGGCACTTAGCC